>CM076576.1:454401405-454844406 GCA_034641835.2 Pinus albicaulis | reverse complement strand
ATGTTGAGTGGCTCTCAAGGGATTGTGGATCAGAAATAAATAAATTAGGAAAAATAAACTTGGTGGGTACCACAACTTCTCTGCCCTGTAAAAGATGGAAAGGGGTATATTTGTGCATCCTTTTGACAACAGTTTGATAAGCCTATAGAGTAGCAGGAACCCTTTCATCCCAATCATCCATGTTAGCATAACACACTTTAATGATTCCCTTCTCCAATATTTTATTTAAATATTCAATTGTTCCATTAACTTGTGGGTGATAAGGATTTCTATTTCTCTTATGGTGTTGAATTAATAATTCTCACATCAAATTTTATAATGCAATATGTTGTTCTTGATGACAACCTACTTGATGAAGTTGTCCTTGATGGAAACCTACTTGACGAGTTGCCTTTTGATAGAAACCTATTTGTTAAGGATGTAAAAATGATGTTTCTACAGGTCAGTTCAGATGTGACAGAGAAAGGAATTCCAGTAAGTGCCAGAGAAATGAAACAGGAAATATTTCTCAATGTATATGCAGGTTTGATGAAGGCAACCCGTGTATGGAGGAAATGTGTACGCTACTTTTATGAAGGAAACCCACATATACATCCAGAATTAGTATATACATAGTTTTTATGAAGAGACGTCGTGTATACACGCGGGGACGAAGAAGAAAATTCATGTATTCCTTTTGCGCTCTAAAATTATGATACCAAGGGGCATTACCATGGTATTAGCCCACAGTATTGAGAGCTATGTCGTCTATTTGATCCCATCCAAGAATACCATCGGCAGTTGTATGGTTTTGACTCATGGTATTGGTAAAGGCTAAATCTATATAATGATAAGAAGATCATGGTGAAATATGTGCATGTGTCTGGGAATGAATGAATACTTCACTCTGAAGTATATGGGCATGGAATGCGTTACAGTTTATTGATATATCTGAAATAATAATGCACCTATGAATACAATGATGGATCAAGATCTCTAGACCTGCAACGAACATGTATTTCTTAGATCTATTTATGAAATTTTTAGATCTATGATCTAGCAAATGTTTTCTGAACAAAAGGGTAATATCGGAGCTGATTATTTATTCTGAAGAATTGCACAGTCCTGAAATAGTTGTAGATCTATACGTAGGTTAGTCTCTGTAAAATTGCATATATATGCGAGTTCAGTTAAGAAAAAGTGTGTATGGCATCTAGGGTTTTGCTGAAGTATGCGGAAGGATATCTCTTATATGTTTTTTTGCATTATTGTTGTCTGTCAATGATGTCTTCATATAGATCTAGGTTGTTTGAATACTGATTATGATTAAAGATCGGTGGTTGGTTGGTTGATTGATGATTCAATGAATGAATTGATGGGGTTATAAGTTTCAATTTGATGTATGTTATTTGAGATTAAATGTGTGGAGTGGGTCTAGTATGAAAATATAATGAAAATATGCCTACAAGTTGTGTCATGTTGAAGTTGTTTGGATCCAGTGTGAAAATTGATGAAACGTGGTCTGCAGTGTTGCTTAGGGTCGAAGCCTTCAGTAAGGGGGTCGTAGCTCCCTTCCAGTGGTTGCTGGTGTTAGACATCTGTAATTTATTAGCAATATTGGCAGAGTCCAATTACAGAAAATAATTGCTGTTAGAGGTGAAAAGTCCCAAATGCAAAAAAGGTTCAAAGGTGAGAAGTTGCAAGAAACCAGAATAAGTTTGATCAAGAAGAAAGATAATGGCATAGTTTCACTCCATTGGGCTATGGAGTCATAATAGGATTTAATTGGAAAATCAAGACGCAAGAGTAGTCTATGGGGCAAGTCATCTATGCCTAAGGATCTCTTTAACGTTTGATTTATGGAATGGAGTGATACATCAAGAAGGGGAAATAAACAGATGCAGAACAAAGAGCAACCCAGGATCTGGTAAGTACTTTGAAACCAGCTAGCCTTTGACCAGGCACTTAAGAAAAACATAGAAGAAAACTAGGATCTGGTAAGTACTTTGAAACTAGACAGCCTTTGGTACACTTCCAATAGAAAACATATAAAAAACTAAGGGAAAATTGAAGGTAACCTTTGGAGTAGAAACTAGCGGGCCGGGCTCATCACAAATCCTCTCCTAGCTTTCCTTTACTTAATTACTTCCAAGACAATCACAGAGATAACACAGAGTGGCCTAAGATCTGGTAAGTGCTTTGAAACTATCTAGCTTTTGACACATTCTAAGGGAAACAATCAAACAGTTATGCAAACAAGACTGGGACCAGGGCTCACCATATCTTCCTCAGTTCATCTTCACACAACATATACTGAAAGTAACATTCAAAAATAACAAACAAGACAATAAGACGAGGGAACGCCAGCATTCCTATGCTTAAACTGAATTAAATCATTTTCAAATAACACAGTTGAAAGAAAACATTTAAATAAAGATTTCTCAGCCAGAGAAGGCTACTGACACACAATAGATCCTAACAATGTTTAAACTGTTCTTTACAGAAGAATATGAAACATAATGAAAACAGAAATAAAATAACAAGTTACAATGAGAATAACATCACCGTCAACATAGACGAGGATCCCATAAATCAGCTTGTATTGATGTTCCAAACCAATTACAATCTTCACATCCAATGTGTTATTTCATCTTTCTTTCACAACCTAACTTATATGTTACAAGCAGAGCTCCAAGAGCCAGTGAAAACACTATTTACAATCAGGAGTCTTCAGCTCAGTTACATACAATGCTTCAGCAATTACATTAACAACCAACCCCTCACTCATCTTCTACTGAAGTATTTATAGAAGGATGAGGAGGTGAGATCTGATAAAAGATCTCAAATACAATTAATATAGAGTTAATGTATCCTCAGCCCTTGGGGGGCTCAATGAAGAAACTGTATAGGTGTTTCATGGCATTAACTAATTTACACTTATGATTTAAGCTCGGTGAGAGCTTTTGTTGACCTTTGAGGCTCTGTGAGATGCTAGGGTTACTCTGCTGACATCCTTTCATTAAATTCCTAGCAAAATTTACCCTTTGGTGATGAGGTGAGGCAGATATTTGATTCTGAGCAATAACTTCGGCCCCTGATTGAATACTTTGAGGAACAGGTGGCTCTGTGGTGGATGAGGAATCAATTTGCCTCAAATGTGGCGGTGGAGACTTTCTGTCTGACAAAAACACTTTAGGTTTTCCTTTAAACTGTGTTTTAGATTGGGGATTAGGCGTTTGATAACTGTCTTAGCCATAATCCCCGCTGATCTGTCCATTGATCTTCTGTTTCTGATTCATCCTGGTCTTCGACACTGATAATCTTCAACTGTGTCTTTTTCATGATTTTCTTGCGGTTGTGCAGGGCTGTGCAAAGTTTGTAAGGCATTAATGCCTGAGAAAACATCGAGGAGTCATGCATTTCAACCCTGTTGATGATTTCCGTGGATGAATCGAAGATGGGAGGATCGTCACCCTCCTTCCCTGAATCTTCTTTGGAAACCATGAACAAATGATTTAATCCCTGCAAAATACAAACGAAACGTTATAAAATCCATGCATTTACCGGTTAACTGCTGCAGAGGCATATGGAGGGAGCATGGCCGTCGGATGGCATCATCCGGCGGTCAGGATTGATCGGGGAGATTTTTAGAATAGGTGGTAGAAGATCAAATTTAAGCCATTGATCGCGCGTGATTGACGGTCAGGAGCGGAGGTTTGAAAGTCAAGCGGAGGAATCGTTGACTTGGCAACGGAATCGAGCGATGGAATATGGGCCGTCGATTTGTAGATCAGATCGACGGCGGAGATGTGATTTCCGTTGTAAAATAGCTGGGTTATCGAGCGGGCGCTTCGGTTAACCATCAGACACCTTCGGCGATCAACAACCGTTGGATGAGTGGGCCCAGATCGAATGGCGGAGATCGATTTCGCTACAAGCCCTGGCTCGAACGTTAATGTGTGATGGATAACTTTAATGTGTGGGGACGGAGGTTCTGGAAAAGGTACGGGAGACGCGTGGTGGCAAGCATATGGAATCGCTGCCGATTAGGAGAAAACCACCTTTCGCCAATAAGCGGTGCGAAAAATACCAAGCGGGTTTGAGAAGAAATGCACGGACGGCGGGGACCACATGGTAAGTTGCGCTCCGCACCGTTCGATCTGCGGGGCAGATCGACGGTCGAGAACTCTCCATAATTCATATGGGCGGGAGACTTTGGTAATGGATTTAAAACCCAAAAAATACGAATTTTTAAAGGTTTTTCAATGTTTGGGCGGAGAAATATTATTGGGAAGGATAAGCACCCGACGGGTTTAGCATTGGGTTCTGGCGCTCGGGCGTATGGAAGAAAAAAGGGTTAGAGGCTTAGCCCGAGGGGGCTTAAGCCTTATACATAAAAATATGTATTTTTCATGGTTTTTTGAGTGGAAATGAAGGTTGCGGAAAGGTTAAAAAGTGGGTTTTTAACCTTATAAAATGAATTTTGATGAGAGGAAAATAGGAGAAACATGAAAATGAGGGATTTTCATGGGGAATGGAGAAAATAGAAGAAGGAGGTTAGTTTTTGAGGGGAAGGAAAGGGAAAGGGATGTTTGCAGCAGTATAGACTTTGGATTTTTTTAGGATTTCAGAGGTTTTTAGGATAAAAACAACAGTATGGGATCTGGACAGAGGCATGAGGCCTTCAAGAGTCTTCAAGAACCAACAGATTTTTTGATAGGGAAAAATTGTTCCTTGAAGGCTCAAAAACAAATTTAGCCACCTTTGGTATAATCAAATTTTACAGGTGGCTAACAGTGGCTCCACTTGGGGATGATGCCTTCTTGAAGGTATCAAGAATTCAGACTTGATTTCTCTGGGATGCTGACTAAGTGCCTCATCCTTTGGATTGCTCTTATTTTGCTGGATGATCTTGCTTTGCTCTGAAAAATAGTATCAGTTATGAAAGAATAATGGACTTCATCAATACAACTTTCTACCTACCCAATCCTACTGATATAACATTTTTTCTTCATCAGAGTGCACTTGGATTGGCAAACTCTTTTTCATAACATTTTATTCTTTTGAAAGCATAAAAACTAATCTACTTCTACTCCTTATTTCTCCCTGAACTCAGATTAAACAGTTGAGCTCAGATATTTCTCTACCTAATCTACTGTCTGTTGGGATTAAACTGTCCAACAGAATTTCATTCTCTAAATTCCACAACAGAAATTTAAAAACAGCCAAGTCAAGTTTAAGCTGTTTGACTTGCTGTGATCTATGGCATAAAAACAAGCTGCACATAGATTATTATTTGTAGAAAATTAAAATAAAAAATGGAAGGCTTAAGATTTGAAAGTCTCTCATCATGGCTTTCACTTTTCTTCACAGCTCTGTTTTTGCTTTTGTTTGAGCTTTCTCTTTCTTGTTCACTGATTCAGATTTTGGGCAAATTAGAACCAGTTTTCCTCTTTTTTGACTCAGAAGATAAAATAGTTTTGAGTCATCTCCTTTTGGGATCTTTGGTTCAGATTTTGAGTTTATTTGAGCCTTCATTTCTATCCTAATCTATCTACTGATAAGCCAAGATTGAACATTTTGGCAAATCGAATTCACTATCCTATCAGCAGAAAAATTTAAAGCTAATTAGTTAAGATTAATCAGTTTGACTAACTAGAATGTGTTTTTGAGGAGTGGCATTTGAGCTTGCACACTTTCAGATTTGTTTCTCTTTTTTGGCATGGGGCTTTGCCTTTCTTGTTTTCATTTCTGCCCTCTTTTCATTCTTTTCTTTGTTTTTGTATTTTTTTTTTTTTCATAACTTTGAATGCAATGATGGATGGAATATTCATAATGGAAAAAGATAAAAATGCTCCAAACATAAAATGGATCAAGAGAAGTAATGCTTAAGCATCCTGCCATTGACAGGACCCCCAAACAATTGTGCTCCATCCAGCTCCTGTAAGAAAAATGCATTAGTACCAGCAACTGAATGAATAGAGTAAGGGCCAAGCCATAGATTGTCAAATTTTCCATGCTTTCCCTTTTCTTCCCTCCTTGAGTCCCACTTTAAAAATTTGTCCCCAATTTTGAAATTGCTAGCCTTCGTTCTTCTGTCAAACAACTTTTTGATGCTGTCCTGTTTCTGCAATGATTTGTTATACACTTCCTCCCTGGTTTGCTGAAGATGAATGGTCTGATTTATTCTTCTGATCATGTCATTATCTTCAGTCTGCAACTCTTGGATCAACTTCATAACTGGTACACCAAGGTTGTTAGGAAAAATTGCATCTGTACCATACACAAGCTGGAAAGGTGACATACCAATAGATTTCTTCAGAGTTAATCTGTCATCCCAAAGTGCATGGACCAGCTTTGTGTGCCAAGACTTTTTGTTGTCCTCCAACAGTTTCTTGATTATGTTCACTAGGCTTTTGTTGGAAGATTCTGCAAGTCCATTACCTTGAGGGTAATAGGCTGTGGAATGTCCCAATGTTACCTGATACTTGTGACAGAATTCAACCATTCTCTTTGATCCAAATTCTGTCGCATTATCAGTGATAATTTTGGTAGGACGGCCAAATCTGGAGAGAATGTTAGTCTCCATAAATTTTATGATAACTGAATCATTGGCCTACCTACAAGGAATGGCTTCTATCCACTTAGTGAAATAGTCTGTGGCAGTAAGGATCCATCTATGCTGGGCAGAAGATGGGGGGTGAATTTCTCCTATGAAGTCAAGTCCCCACTGTTGAAAAGGATCTTCAAAAGTGATTGGATGCAGAGGCAGGGGTAGCAGTTTTATTTTTCCCTCAAACAGTTGGCACTTATGACAGGCAATGATCATCCTGTGTATATCAGGAAAAAGAGTAGGCCAATAGAAACCAGCCCTCAAAATTTTGTTGGTTGTTGACTTCCAGTACAAATGACCCCCACACTCTCCTTCATGGAATTCCTTCTTAACCTTCTCTGCATCAAACTCAGGCAAACATTTAAGCAATAGACCACTTGCATTTTTCCAATAAAGACATCTATCTATAATGCAATAGTTTACTGCTTTCAGCTTCAAGAACCTTGCCTTTGTTTTTGTCAAACCAGGAGGTGTATTTAAATTGAGCAAAACATAAACAATATCAGCATACCAAGGAGAATTCATAAAATGGTCTTCAACAATGGGAGTTGAGAGTTCTTCTTGGTCATCTAAATCATTAATCATATGAATATCAAGAACTTCACAATTTGACTCAGCCATTAATCTAGCTAGACCTTGGCCTTTGATGAGCTTAGTGGGTTTTATCTCTAAATTATATTCAAGAATAACATCAATCCACTTACCTCTCTTACCATCTGGGACCTGTGTTAGAATGTCTTTAACAAATGAATTTGGGACAAAGGCAATGATGTGTGAATGAAGAATGTAAACCCTGAAGTATTTTAAAGCCTTAACCAAAGCAAAATCTTACTTCTCCATAATTTTATACTTCAATGGGGCATCCCTCAATGCCTTGCTAAAGAATGCAATAGGTTGCTCTTGTCCTTGTGGGTTTTTCTGTAAAAGGACAACAACTATGGTATGTTCTGATGCAAATGAGAAGATATAAAAATCCTTTGAAAAATCAGGACTTATCAGAACTGGTGTTTTGGTTAACGCTTGTTTCACCAGCTCAAAGGATTTCTTTGCTTCCAAGGTCCATTTTACCCCTTTTCTCCTTCTTCAACATATTTGTGATATTCCTAAGGAGCTAAGCTAAGTTAGGGATGAACCTTCTCAAAAAGTTAATCTTTCCAATGAAATACTGCAACTCTTTTATGTTTCAAGGATGAGAGATTTGCAATAAGGCCTCAATCCTCTTTGGATATATATTTATACCCTCCTCAGAAATGATGTGCCCAAGAAGTTTACCTTCTTGGAGACCGAATAGTGTCTTCTTAGGGTTTAAGGATATTCCAAAATTTCTTCATTTCTCGAAAAATTTTCTCAAATGTTCTAAGTGCTCTTCATCTGTTTTTGAAAACACAGTGACATCGTCAAGATAGATAATGATGAAGAACCCCAATTCTTCCGAGAATGCTATGTCCATGGCTCTTTGAAAGGTTTCCCCAGCATTCATTAGACCAAAAGGCATTTTCACATACATGAAAGTGCCCCATGGTGTAGTAAAAGCTGTCTTTAATTGATCAGCAGGGTGAACTAAGATCTGATTATACCCTGAATAGCCATCAAGCAAAGAAATTCTTGTAGACCCTACCACCCTTTGCAAAATATGATCCATTTTTGGTAAAGGGTAGTTGTCTTTCAATGAAGCTTTGTTTAAATCTCTAAAGTCTATACAAAGCCTGATTTCTCCAGTTTTCTTCCTAACAGACACCAGATTAGATACCCACTCAGAATATCTAATAGGGACAATAATACCAGCTTCATACATCTTCATGATTTCCTTCTTAACCAAAGGCAGTTTTACAGGGTTTATCTGCGCAGTTTCTGTTTGAATGGTTTCTGGTTTTCTTTAAGAGGGATTTCGTGCTGTATTATTTCAGTGTCATAGGACTTAAGATCTTCATAAATCCATGCAAAAACATCAGAAAATTCTTCAAACAGCTCTATGTATTTGAGTTTAATGTGAGCTGGCAAAGTTTTGGACAGTTTGATCATTTTCGGTTTTTCCTCACTGCCTATATTGCACTCTTCCACTTCAGTCTCTACAGGTTCTAGTTTATGTTTTTTGGCCACATCATTAAGATCAAACAACTCTTCTAAAGGTGCTAGACCACTTGGCAAACTTTCATCTTTAGAATGCAGAGTTTCTAATTCTTTTGTTTTTGACTCTGCACTCAACTCTGTTTGGTTTCTAAGTTTGCTAGTCTGAAGGTTTATATTGTCCAGTTCAGGAGAAGGTTCTTCTTCACCAAGAAAATTTTCTTCGTTGCAGTCTGTATCATAATCTGAATCTGAGCTATGTAGTTCAAATTCATTTCTGAATTGCATGAAGTCTTCTATTTGTTTATCTCCATCAAACACCTGCCAATATTTTTTATTATCAGGCACAGCTGGTCTAAATTTTATCTGAGTTGAGAAATCTTCGGTCTCATATGGCATTAGACATGTCCTAGCTGCAAAGGCTAAATTGTGGGCTATAAGATTTCTTTTTCTTGGAACAAAAATTAGTTTGGACTCTTCAAATGTTCTCAAAAGATCCATGACATCATTCCGATAGGCCCTAAGTCTGGGATGATTCGCATTATATTCCCCATTGACTTGCCTAATAATTAACTCAGAATCCCCATACACATTTATTTTCTTGGCTCTTAACTTTTTCAGGAGATGTAAGCCTAAGAGAAGGGACTCATATTCCGCTATGTTGTTGGAACATTGAAAGTTTAATTTGCATGAAATGCATTCTGTGTGTTGACTTTCAGTGTTAGTAATCCAGACCCCTGCACCAGCATTAGTTCTAGTGCATGACCCATCGAAATACATACTCCAGAGAGGACCATTTTCGGTTTTATCAGTTTGGTGAACGTCCTTTGTATGGTTTGATTCCTCAAGTTTTTCAATATGTTGAGGAATGTTTTCTTTGCTGTCAAAATTTAACAGCAACGGACCGATGACTTGTAAATCAAGACCTGTGTTTTTCTTACCAATGTTTTCAAGTGTAGCAAACCGTTTTGACCCCTCAGTGTTGTGCTCCTCTTCCTCCGTATCAGCCATCGATCTTGTTAAAGTGATTTGTTCAGTAAGTGTTCCATCATTAAACATGATAAAAGAATCAAGGCTTGTACTTACAAAATACAGAGGAGATTTTTGCGGCCTGTCTTGACTTGTAACTGTGTATTGCATATGGGATTCCCTGTAAAGTCTTCTAGTCTGATTGAAAACAGGGATAGTCGCATAGGTCATGTCCATTTGCATAGTTCCCTGTAACTTAGCCCCCCAAGATCTTGATAAAATC
The DNA here is from genome assembly GCA_034641835.2 of Pinus albicaulis. Taxonomy (NCBI): domain Eukaryota; kingdom Viridiplantae; phylum Streptophyta; class Pinopsida; order Pinales; family Pinaceae; genus Pinus; species Pinus albicaulis. Next base: position 454,834,495 of record CM076576.1, on the reverse strand, counting down.
ATTCCATACTTTGGGGGCACATCAGCCACAACAATATCCATAACTAAAGACTTGGCTGGAATCTGGGCTAAGTTAACACAGAGGTCTTTGATCAACCCTAGACATTTTACTCTGCTTGAATCAAAGGAGTATAGGTCTTTGTAAGGTCTGGTGATTTCAAGACCCAGTCTCTCCATTACAGCTTTTGGCATTAAATTATGAGAAGCCCCTGATTCATGCATAGCGTTGTGTAGAATCTTGTCATGAACATTCAAACTCACATAGAAGGGAGGAACCGGTCCCTCTTGATATCTTCCTTCAATCTTTGGACCAAAAATGAGCTCTGGTTGGTCATCATTGAGGTTGAGAGTGTCCTCATTTTCTTCTATATTTAGAGCCTTCAAAATTTGGGTTTTATATACATGATGGGCAGCTAACTCAGTCAAGGGAACAGAAATTTTGATCTTTGAGATTTCCTGTTCCAGGCTGAAAGGATTTTGATTCTTTAAAGCACTTGTTTCAACCTTATTAGCTGTCACTTTATCAGCAACAACAGCTTGTTGATTAGTTTTATCTACACTTGACACAACGGTTGTAATAGGAGTACTAGCTGAAGTGTTAGTACTACTGATGTTTGCACTCTGTTTTTCAAGATTTTGAGTGTCTTTCTCTTTACCTTTACCAGAATTAACAGCCACTGTTTTATCCTTTTGTTTGACTGTTTTCGGCTTGGTCGTAGTGTTGTTTTGAGAAGGTTTGTCAGAGGTTTTGGTGTCGGGGGTTTGTTGACTTGATCTACTTCTGAGTTCATATTCTTTTGAAGGTTGTGTGATGGCATTTTCCATGTCTTGACAACAATTTTCATTATCATCTCTTTTGTCATCATAAGTTGTGTAAAGACCCTCTTTTCTATCATCATGAACCTCGAAGTTATCATCATCTACCCCAAATAAGTTCATATCATCCTCCTCTGTTATTTGATCTGTTTCCTCAACCTCACTTACATAGTTTTGATGAAAGGGGGGAGTGATCTGCTGATCATCTTCCCTAGGTCTGTTAGGAGGTTGGTTCCTTCTAGCATTCTGATTCTGGTTTTGGTTTCTATTTTGAGGAGCAGTTTGGTTTTGACTTGCTTGTGCTCTCTCAAGAATGCTCATTTTCTTCATCATTTCTTCCATCATTCTTTCCATCTTTGAGTTTGAGGTAGTAGGTGTGGATTCCTCTATAAAAGATACTCTCTTTTCAGCTTTCATCCTTGCTCTCTTCTCCATTAGGTTGACTTCCACAGAAAGAGCACCTCTTTGCATGTCTTCAAGAGTTGAAAAATCTCTTTCTCTCAGCGAATAGGTCATATCAGAGTCAAATCCTTCAGGAAATTTGTTTAAGGCTGAGCCCTATGGAGGTTTTAGTTCTAGGGAGAGTGCATTATACACACTGTTGAATCTAGTACAATAAGCTTGTACACTTTCCCCTGGGTTCCTATGGAGATTATTGTAGTCAGCAAAGACTTGGAGAGGATTCTTCCTCACTTCCCATTTGTTTAAGAATGTCTGATGGAAACCTTGGAGATCATTGATACTACGGGGGGTTAAGCCTTTAAACCATTTTCTTACTTCTCCCCCCAAACTTTGAGCAAATAGTCTAATCTTGACAGAATCATCATCAATTTCGTTTCTGTCAAAGTAGTCATTCATCTTATCCACATGTTTGGATGTTGTTATCGCGTTGTTAGCATCATACAAGGGGATTTTGGACTGATAGTCCTGTGGAAGATTGACTAGTGGTATAGGAAGGGCTAAGGGAGCATACCATGCTGCCATGATATGTGGTGGGGGTGGGTTTACAAGGGGTGGATTGAAAAGAGGAGGTGTGGGCTGACGTGGAGTGGTTTGAACAGTGGATGAAGGATGAACAGAAGTGGATGGAACAGCAGTAGATTGCTGAGCTGATCTTGGATCAGAGACACCTAAGTTAAGAAGAAAATGTAAATCAGGAGGTGTTGTTTCTCTTCTCCCAAGATGTTCACTTGTTTCAGGAGATGAAGGTGAAGACTCAGAATCTAGCTGATCCAAATCACCAAATGACCTAGTCCTAAAGGGATTAACTAAGTCAGCTTGTGATTTTTGTAGAGCTGAAAGATTTTCAGGGACTGAATTAGCTCTTAGGGGTGATCTGAAAATAGTTGAAGATTTTATCTTAGGAGACTTCCTAAGGATTCTTTGTGGGTTATCAACTATCTTAGGAGGATTATGGTCATGATGGGCTCTAGTGTGAATCTTCCTAGGAGCCACTATGTTGTGTTTTTAGACCCAAATAACAAGAAAAGTCTAACCAAGTATGACAATCTTTGAGAGGTTGACTAATCTGTTTTTACAATTTTAATCCAACAGTCCTCTAACTGGATTTGAATGGTATTATAATGGTAAGGGTTCTTCCCAGTGGAGTCTTAAGGACTGTTCAGGATTGTGGAGTCGCCAAGTGGAAAGTTTAGAATGTTTTCTAAGAGGTACACTATCCACCACAGTGCTTGTGAAACATCCCTTTTCAAGGATATCCCGAAACACAACAAACTCTAACCAGAGATTGACTGGGAGGGCATTCACCAGATATGTCACCTCTAAAAGAGGATGAGATCCGGAGGCTACCTGGCCCTTTCCAGACTCTGTCTGAGAGTATAAGGTAAAACACAACAAAAGAGAGTGAAATGTGGGCGTAAGTGTTTTACCACCAATCTGAAATATTTTTGGTATTTTCTGAGTTATTTTTTATTTGTGGTTTCTAAGAATGTCCTAACTTTGTTTCAAAACTTAGCTACGGTTGTGAGACAAAGACAGTCTACTCTTATGGCTAAGCTAGTTGATTTTCCAAGGTTAGATAAGTCTTATGAGAATCCTAGGGCTGACCTAGATTGTCACCGATTCAAACAAGTTTCACCATGATTACCATTTCTTGGTAGTGCTTCAAAATGCTGCTTTTTACTCACAAGGTCTTATGAAGATTCTGGGTTCGGTTCCCCAGTGGAGTCGCCAGGAATGTTAGGGATCTGTAATTTATTTGCAAGATTGGAAGAGTCCAATTATAGAAACAACATCGTTTCAACCAACTTTGGGATTCTAGGATCTAACCCTCCTGAATCCGGAGAGGGATCTCTCCAATAACTGCAAAGATGGATTTGTCTTTGAAGTTTGGGATGATGATATTAGGCTAGTTATGAAGGCCAAGGGTTTTGTTTTGTTTTTGGATGGTTGAACATAATTTCTGTTAGAGGTGAAGAGTTCCAAATGCAAAAAGGTTCAAAGGTGAGAAGTTGCAAGCAACCAGAATAAGCTTGATCAAGAAGAAAGATGATGGCATAGTTTCAGTCCATTGGGCTATGGAGTCATAATAGGATTTAATTGGAACAGCAAGAGGCAAGAGTGGTCTATGGGGCAAGTCATATATGCCTAAGGATCTCTTTAAGGTTTGATTTATGGAATGGAGTGATACATCAAGAAGGGGAAATAAACAGATGCAGAACAAAGAGCAGCCCAGGATCTGGTAAGTACTTTGAAACTAGCCAGCATTTGACCAGGCACTTAAGAAAAACATAGAAGCAAACTAGGATCTGGTAAGTACTTTGAAACTAGCTAGCCTTTGATACACTTCCAATAGAAAACATATCAAAAACTAAGGGAAACTTGAAGGCAACCTTTGGAGTAGAAAGTAGCGGGCCGAGCTCACCACAAATCCTCTCCTAGCTCTCCTTTACTTAATTACTTCCAATACAATCACAGAGATAACACAGAGTGGCCTAAGATCTGGTAAGTGCTTTGAAACTATCCAGCTTTTGACACATTCTAAGGGAAACAATCAAACAGTTATGCAAACAAGACTGGGACCAAGGCTCACCATATCTTCCTCAGTTCATCTTCACACAACATATACTGAAAGTAACATTCAAAAATAATGTTTATCCAAGACAATAAGACGAGGGAACGCCATCATTCCTATGCTTAAACTGAATTAAATCATTTTCAAATAACACAGTTGAAAGAAAACATTTAAATAAAGATTTCTCAGCCAGGGAAGGCTACTGACACACAATAGATCCTAACACTGTTTAAACTATTCTTTACAGAAGAATATGAAACATAATGAAAACAGAATAAAATAACAAGTTACAATGAGAATAACATCACCATCAACATAGACCAGGATCCCATAAATCAGCTTGTATTGATGCTCCAAACCAATTACAATCTTCACATCCAATGTGTTAGTTCATCTTTCTTTCACAACCTAACTTATTTGTTACAAGCAGAGCTCCAAGAGCCAATGAAAACACTATTTACAATCAGGGGTGTTCAGCTCAGTTACATACAATGCTTCAGCAATTACATTAACAACCAACCCCTCACTCATCTTCTAATGAAGTATTTATAGAAGGATGAGGAGGTGAGATCTGATAAAAGATCTCAAATACAATTAATACAGAGTTAATGTTTCCTCGGCCCTTGGGGGGCTCAATTAAGAAATTGTACAGGGGTTTCACTGCATTAACTGATTTACACTTATGATTTAAGCTCGGTGAGAGATTTTTTTGACCTTGGAGGCTCTGTGCGATGCTAGGGTTACTCTGCCGACATCCTTTCATTAAATTCCTGGAAAAATTTACCCTTTGGTGATGAGGTGAGGCAGATATTTGATTCTAAGAAATAACTTCGGCCCCTGATTGAATACTTTGAGGAACAGGTGGCTCTGTGGTGGTTGAGGAATCAATTTGCCTCAAATGTGGCAGTGGAGACTTTCTGTTTGACAAAAACACTTTAGGTTTTCCTTTAAACTGTGTTTTAGATTGGGGATTAGACGTTTGATAACTGTCTTAGCCATAATCCCCGCTGATCTGTCCATTGATCTTCTGTTTCTGATTCATCCTGGTCTTCGACACTGATAATCTTCAACTGTGTCTGTTTCATGATTTTCTTGCGGTCGTGCAGGGCTGTGCAGAGTTTGTAAGGCATTAATGCCTGAGAAAACATCGACGAGACATGCATTTCAACCCTGCTGATGATTTCCGTGGATAAATCGAAGATGGGAGGATCGTCACCCTCATTCCCTGAATCTTCTTTGGAAACCATGAACAAATTATTTAATCCCTGCAAAATACAAATGAAATGTTATAAAATCCATGCATTTACCGGTTAACTACTACAGAGGCATATGGAGGGAGCTTGGCCGTCGGATGGCATCATCCGGCGGTCAGGATTGATCGGGGAGATTTTTAGAATAGGTGGTAGAAGATCAAATTTAAGCCGTTGATCGTGTGTGATCGACGGTCAGGAGAGGAGGTTTGAAAGTCAAGCGGAGGAATCGTTGACTTGGCAACGGAATCGAGCGATGGAATATGGGCCGTCGATCTGCAGATCAGATCGACGGCGGAGATGCGATTTCCGTTGTAAAATAGTTGGGTTATCGAGCGGGCACTTCGGTTAACCATCAGACACTTTCGGCGATCAACAACCGTTGGATGAGTGGGCCCAGATCGAACGGCGGAGATGCGATTTCCATTGTAAAATAGTTGGGTTATCGAGCGGGCACTTCGGTTAACCATCAGACACTTTCGGCGATCAACAACCGTTGGATGAGTGGGACCAGATCGAACGGCGGAGATCGATTTCGCTGCAAGCCCTGGCTCGAACGTTAATGTGCGATGGATAACTTTAATGCACAGGGACGGCGGTTTTGGAAAAGGTACGGGAGACGCATGGCGGCAAGCGTATGGAATCGCTACCGATTAGGAGAAAACCACCTTTTGCCAATAGGCAGTGCGAAAAATACCAGGCGGGTCTGAGAAACAATGCACAGATGGCGGGGACCACATGGTAAGTCGCGCTCTGCACCATCCGATCTACGGGGCAGATCAACGGTCGAGAACGCTCCATAATTCATATGGGCGGGAGACTTTGGAAATGGATTTAAAACCCAAAAAATACGAATTTTTAAAGGTTTTTCAATGTTTGGGTGGAGAAATATTATTGGGGAGGATAAGCGCCCGACGGGTTTAGCATTGGGTTCTAGCGCTCGGGCGTATGGAAGAAAAAAGGTTTAGAGGCTTAGCCCAAGGGGGCTTAAGCCTTATACATAAAAATATGTATTTTTCATGGTTTTTTGAATGGAAATGAAGGTTGCGGAAAGGTTAAAAAGTGGGTTTTTAACCTTATAAAATGAATTTTGATGAGAGGAAAATAGGAGAAACATGAAAATGAGGGATTTTCATGGGTAATGGAGAAAATAGAAGAAGGAGGTTAGTTTTTGAGGGGAAGGAAAGGGAAAGGGATGTTTGCAGCAGTATAGACTTTGGATTTTTGTAGGATTTCAGAGGTTTTTAGGATAAAAACAGCAGTATGGGATCTGGACAGAGGCATGAGGCCTTCAAGAGTCTTCAAGAGCCAACAGTTTTTTTGATAGGGAAAAATTGTTCCTTGAAGGCTCAAAAACAAATTTAGCCACCTTTGGTATAATCAAATTTTACAGGTGGCTAACACCATCCTCTAAATCAACTCCTGGTGTATTGATGCAACCTGCTTCCTTTCGAGTTTTCACTAGGATCTTCACTGTTTCCCATGCTTTTTTTAGAATGATCAACTTTTAATTTCTTCCTCTTATCGGTTTAACATATTTTCTTCAACATAAGAAATATTCTCATCATCAACTAGAAGGGAGACATTCTTGGGAATTTTGTTTTGGTATTTTATGGATCTTCTCCTTTCTAACATCAGTTCTAATCTCATTCTCAGTAATGGAAACATATTCTTCAGCTTCAACTTCAACTTCCTTATCTTCAAAAGTAACATGTTTAGATTTGCTAGATCGATTCTTTAGATGCATTCTTTGTTGATCCCTTCTATGTAGTATTGTAGCATCATGAAGTTTTTTTTTTCTTCTTTCTCATATATTCTTCTCACTCTGAGTGGAAACTGACAACAATATTCATAATATCTCGCTCTATAAAATAAATTCCCCCCAACATAATTAAAATACCCTCAGTAAAATTATTTCAAACAAAATATAATATGTCAATGATAACTAAGCTATAAAAAATATAATGATACACTTACAATAACGCAAAACACACAAATATAAATAAAAATACTTACGATCTTTTGTACAATTTCGTTTATGATTTTTTAAATCTCCTTGTAGAATCTTTCGTCATGTAATACATCGACAATGAAAAATGATATATAATCTTCTCATGTGACTTGGGTTGTTTTGTAAGTACATAAACAACTTCAGTATTTTACATCAAACATAAGTCTAGTACTTTTCCCATCACCTCATAACTTCCACCATCATAAATCCTACCAGCATATAAATATATCTACACATCATCTTTGCCTTCTTTATATTTCACATAACATGCAAATTTTGTACGCTTCACTTCTTGTGATTTCTTACAGTATATAATCAACTTATTTTCTATTGATAAGCCACCTACTATATTTGTAACCATTAACTCAGGTTGGGTTCATTCAACAATATTTTTTTAGGTTCAACCTACAGCTCTACATGATGTAGTTGTTGTCTTTTCTCATAAAAGATTCATAGAAACCTTCCTTGATGCCATTTTCCTATGTATGTATGTGTATATATATATATATATATATATATATATATATATATATATATATATATATATATATATATATAAACCAATATCTTATGTAATAATAATAATAATCATTAAAAAAATTAAAATTAACACATAAAAAACACCAGAAAGATGCACAAATACCCCCATGTCAAGTGGGTTGTTAGTTTCATCTACGATACCAAATATCTGTGTGTGTGTGTGTGTGTATTAAATTTTATCCCTAGCTCCCTGCCTACCAGGGGGTGGCAGTGCCTTGGGCCAGTGCGCCCACCAGTTGAACAACGGGCATGCTACGAACACCCTCTATGTAGAGGGCAAAAACACCCACAATCGAGCGTGCCCACCAAAGGCACAGTGGCCCCCTGGCAGGCAAGGGGTCACTTCTAAGAATCAACCACCTACCTTCTAGGGGGTTGATTATAAGAATCACCCCCCTGGAAGGCAGGGCACTGATTCCGAGAAACGGCCCCCTCCATGTCAGGGGGCCACTTTGACTTGGAAGGGTGTGTCTGGCCATGGGCATGCCCGCTCATGACACAACAGGAATTCCTGGAAGCACGCATGTTTTTCCATGGGCATTCCTACTCGTGTCACAACAGGTGTTCCTGGAAGCACGACCATTGTGCCATGGACGGGCACGCCCATGGCTAGGTGCACCCGCCCAAGGCACAATACTCCTGCGCTGTGTTGCAGAAGAGCATGCCCATGGTTGGGCGCACCTTCTTAAGAAAAAACACTCTTGTGCCTTGAGCGAATGCACCTGATCATGGGTGTGCCTGCCTACGACACAATGACCCCTGTCTTCTAGGGGGACATTGTGTCGCTAGTGGGCGCACCCACCTGGGCACAATGACCCCTTTCCTACTAGGCTGCCACTATGCCCGAGCAGGAAAGATGCTAGTGACATAGTGGCCCCCTGATAGGTATGGGGCCATTATACCTTCGGTGTGCGCGCCCGGTTGTGGACGTGCATGCGCACAGCACAGTGGGCATGCCCTCTTGTGCCTTAGGTGGGCGCGTCTGACCATGGGTATGCCTGCCCATGACACAATGGGTGTGCCCCACTATTTTGGTGCACAGTGGCCCCCTAGCACGCAGGGAGCTGTTGTGCCCCGGGTGGGTGTGCCCATCGACAGCACAACAAACCCCTGACCCATGTGATTTTTTTTATTTTTAATTTTGAAAAAAATGTATATTTCGTTAAATAAATGTTTAAAAAAAAATTAATGGAATTGGTCTTTTGTTTGGTATCCTGGATTAACCTAACAACCCAAATAACACGTAACTACTAGTAAACCTATGGGGGTTTAATACTTGTCCTCAATGGGATTTGAACTTAAGTCTACCTTGTTTCTACAACTTCCTAAATTTCGAAAAAATAAATTGAGCTGTCACCCAAGACAAAGAAAATAAATTTAAAAAAAATATGATTTTTCGGCATATAACAAGCTATTTTCCTCAAATTCCTCATTGGATGGTCAAAGTAGAAGGGAGACTAACCTTTGAAATGAAACAATCTCCCATTGAATGTTTTGTCGATGACAATGTAGTTGTTCCAAAAAATCAGTCCAAGATTTTTAAAAAAACCTCAAGAAGTCTTGATGTGATGTGAGTAATAGTGACAATGAAAGTTATTAAATAGAAAAAATATGAAATTTATTTATCACTTCTTGAATGTGGTATTAAGAATAAAATTAGAAAACTTAATATATAGTTAATATTATGATGATACAATAATTTTTGTTAAATGTGGGATAAAAAATATTAAAAAAAAAATTAAAAAAAAATCAATTATCTAGTAAATTTTATATAATTTGAGTAAAAGATTTAGTTTAATTTTGAAGGAATGTATTAAATGAAAATTGTGTGGAAATTTTGAATGGAAACTAGGGTCGAAATTTTAAAGAGAAAATTTCAATAGAATTTTTTCCAAAAAAGTCTAGAAGAAAAATTTGGAGGGAAATACTTCATACAAAATTTTTGGAGGGAAAATTTTCGACGAAAAAAATTGGGGGGAACTTTGGAGGGGAAATTTCATTCTTTAAGCTATATTTTATCCTTGGGAGAGAGTGCATTTATATCATTCAACATATTATGTCTGAATGTCATGAATTCTTCTGATAGTGAAGTTTCTCTTTTTGAAGCATCAACATCTTCGTTGCGTAACAACTATATTGATATTGATGAATATAATGAAATATTTTTCACTATGAATAGAGAGTCAAATATTCCACTTAGCCATAATCCTAAGGAATATGAGAGCAGAAATGACAAAGGGCACGATGAATAATTTCAAATATATAGAGATTCACATTTTCCACTTAGTCCTAATCATATCGACTTTGAGACAAATAGTGACGAAGGCGAGGATGAATAATTTCCAATAAATCAAGCGTCACATTTTCCACTTAGTCCTAATCCTAGGGACTATGAGAGCAGTAGTGACGAAGGGCGGGATGAAGAATTTCTAGTAAATAGAGAGTCACATTTTCCACTTAATCCTAATCCTAAATACTATGAGAATGATAATGACGAAAGGAAGGATGAAGAATTTTCAGTAAATCAAGAGTCACATTTTCCACATAGTCCTAATCCTAAGGACTATGAGAGTAGTAGTGACGAAGGGCGGGATGGATAATTTCCATTAAATAGAGTCATATTTTCCACTTAGTCCTAATCCTAAGGAATATGAGAGGAACAGTGACAAAGTGCGGGATGAAAAATTTACAGTAAATAGAGAGTCAAATTTTCCACTTATTTCTAATTCTAAGGACTATCATGGGAGCACTCACAAAGGGAAGGATGAAGATGATGAAGAATATCCTCCAACTAATTATTTCAAAAGCATAAATGATGGTAGTGAAACTTTTCCTGCAACTGAAGATGGTAATGAATATTTTTCAAACAATGATGGTGATGAATTTCCTAACTATATTCAAAATGATCATAATGAGGATATTATTCCTCCCAATGATGATGAAAATGCTTATACAAAGAATGATGAAATGATGGAGACATTTCTAACAAATATTGTATCTAGGAGTAGGAGTAGACATTTTCGTATCAATCCAAGATGTTCTAGTTATACAATGGGTAGAGGAAAACATCTCACGGGAAGAAGTTCTATTAGTGATCTCATTTCAAGTGAATGATGTAAAAAGGATTGCTTGAAACATATGGATTTCATGTTTTCATTGGAGAAAAGGAAGAGATATTTGTGAATGAATAAAATCATGAAAAATTCATATTTAGTGGGGTGCATGCAATCTACATTGTCAGGTTATGATTATCATATTGGGTCTTTATTTCTCTGTAGAAAGGATTACAGAATGTTTGATTCAATTAGTAATTTTCATCTTTCAAGAATCCAAGAAAATTTGGAAAAATATCCCACATTTGATTTAGAAGTACAGTCATAAACGAAAATTTGGTCCATTAGCAAATACTGCAATGTCATGAATGAAAGACGTCTTTTCAAAACATGGAGAGTGTTTTCAAAATAGAGATGCAATAAATATTCTAGACAATTTCTCCAGACGAGAAATCTATAACTTATAAAACGAATATGTAGAAGGTGTTGAAGAAAATGGTATTTTTATTACATATCAATATTTTGTGAAGATATGGAGGAGAAAATCCAACAATATATGTATTCCGAAGAAGAAAAGGATGGGGGTTTGCAGTACATGTGCTTCTCTTAAATAAAAAAGGGATAAATTTCAAGGAGCATAAAGAGGTAAGCATTCATAAAATTATTATTTTTAATTGTATAATCATCAACTATGAAAATGTATTTATTAATAGATTTCTTTTATGTTATGTGTATATTCCAATGTCAAAGCACTTCAAGAGCATAAAAAAAAACAAGAAAGTGAAAGGAAAAAGTTGTACAAGCATCGAAAGAAGTGTTATGATAATCCAAATAAATATTTGGGTTTGATAATTGATGGTATGGATCAGAAGAAAACACTTCTACCACATTTTTTTCACACACCCAAAAATCTACAAGAGGAAAATTTTATGCAGTTTCACTTGGTTGGTTGTATGATATTCAATGGGAAAATGTCGCCAAGGGTTTACTTCACAACTCCAAATATTCATAATGACGTAAATATAACAATAATCATAATTCATGGTGTGTTTTCTCATTGTTCTGGTAATATTATTGAAGTTTTGTACCTACAATTGGACAACACTTGTTGTGAAAAAAAAATCACATTGTTTATGTATATCTAAACATGCTTGTTGAATTGCGATTTTTCAATAAGGTAAAGGTTGGTTTCCTTCTTGTTGAGCAAAATCATGACCATATTGATTATATGTTCAGTTGTTTTTCAATAACATTGAAGAAGAAGGATGTTGAGAGCATTCCATCATTAATTGAATGTATTAAGAGATCATACATGCCAAAGCCTATTTTTCATGTGTTGGAAGAAACTGTTGACATGCGAAGGTTTACTCTGGGATCACATGGTGAGGAGAAATGCATTGAACAACTTGATGACATTAGATTCCAACATCATTTTCGTATCAAAAAAATTAATGGGAAAACACTTATATGGGGCAAGAAGTATTCAACTACTACAAAATAGGCATCGTCATCAGGTTTGGAATTTTTGAAGTTCATTCCAGATCATCCAATATTTGTGTCAAATATATTGTTATTACAATCAGTTGTTGAAGTTCATAATGCACAAAGGTAGAAGAAAGATATATATTATTCTAAAAGTCTGGAAGAAATAAAAAAATATATTAGATATACATATGAAAACTTTGATGTTGATGATTCAGTTTGGTGGGAGTCCTTTTTCAATAATAAGAGTGATATGATTTGAAGATCAACAAATGAAGATATACTTTTGAATACTCCATTTATTTGGCTACAAAATGTGTCAAATGAACATGAGGAAATAAAAATTATTGAACAACAATAATCTCAAGGTATTTTTAATTCTTCACAAGTAGAGGAAAGAGAAATGTATATTGGTTCTAGAAGATCCTGTGCACAACATGAATCCATGGAAGACCTTTACATGGGTTCAGTATAGGATATTAAGGAGGGTTGCATGATCGCAGTTTAAGAAGATGGAGATGTACATGGCTATCCATTCTGGGTTTCCAAGGTTATAAAGGTCATTACAAAAAATGAAGATGTTGTAGGTGTTGAAGTAAATTTATATGCCAAAAATACACACCCATTCAATGGTGTGTACAAGCCAGATATGGTAGTTGATAAAAAAAATTGGTGGAAAGAGGCAAAGAAAGGGTACAAATATAAATCGTCGCTGCATAGACCTCTTAAAATTGAAGGATGTTGACATACTTGTTTATGAATTCAATTTAACAAAGAGAGGAACCCTTCACTTCAGGACGATAGATATTCTGAAGAGGTTACTACCAGAAGAAATAGTGTTGAGATGGGAGTCTATTGAACCTAGTCATACATCTAGAATATTTTTGAAACCTAAAATGGTGGGCATGCATGTTGGCTCAGATGGGGCACTAGTTGATGAAAGAGAATAATTTGTAACATCTTCATCTGCATCCAGTCATTCATCTAAAGATGTGAATTTTGATGATGTGCAAGAACATATGAGTGATTTTGAATAATTGTCTAAGAAAATTTTTATAAATTATGTTTGCATGGTAACTTGAAATAAGTATTTTAACTTCCACATGATCTTACATGAATTTATGAGTCATTTTATGTTTTTTGGTTTATATGTTCTAATTATGATGAATTCATTTGTTGAGAATATTCACAATGCAACAATAACTTAGAGAAATAATTTATGTTTCATTCAATCTACAAGTATTAATATTTTGATTAATTTAGTCATATAATTTGTTCATAATGTCATGGTTGAAATATGTTGAAAACTTAAAGTTTTTTAATTGAATTTTAGGGATTTTTTGTGCCATGATATATATGTTTAACGACATGGATGAAATTGTTCGAATTTTAATGTGTTTCAAATCCCATTATTTTATATTTAACGCCACTACTAAAAAAAATTGAAATTGTACCCAGAAAATAAAAATGTTATTCTAGCAACAATATTAGTGTGTTTTTTTCATTTATTTTGAATAGAAAAATTGGTTTTACTGCCATTTTTAAAAAATGTTGAAAATTAACCCTAAAAAAAATAAAATGTCGTTATGGAATACACACTTTTCATTTTTGGGCCGTTTTCCATGTTTTTTGGGGTTTTTTTCTAGAGTTCTCATTTTGAGTTTGCAATTCTTGTTTCAAAGTTTACATTGTTTTTATATAAAAATATATTTTTAATACTAAATTAAAAAACATCTTTTGATAAAATAATTAATATAAAATTGAATTTTTAGCATTTTATAAAAACAATTACTTATCAAATTTTAAAAAAGAATTGTCCACTTCACCTCAATGTAACTTTGATATATTTGAAGGTAGCCATTTGTACATAAAATTTATATTTTTTATGCATTTTTAAAATTATTTTTTTAATTGAAAGAAAAAATAAATGTAAGAATGATTCATCTGTAAATGCCCATGTAAATGTGAAAAATGATTTACATATAAATGTAAATGGTTATGTATTGATACAAAATATTTTACTTATGAATTATGCTTATAAATTGTGTAGAATCCTTACTCAAAGATTGTATTCTAAATAGCATGTGCGTGCAAAACATACATTGGTGAGCGAAGACTTACTTTTTGCATTGGTGTACCCATATGTATGTGTGTGTATTTGTTTTGGGGTTGGTGTGCCCATATGTATATGATTGTATATGCTATGAGTCTAGAAATCATGATGTTGTAAATGTGTTTCACTTACATATATATATATATATATATATATATATATATAAACACATAACAACTATAGTTCAAATCATATGAAAAGTGTATGGGGGCCAAGACTCCATGGGAACGTAAAGAGGGCTAATATAATTTAATAATAGCTAAATAAATGGCACATTAATATATCCAAAGTCCATAAGTGACCTTAGATGGTGCCAAGTATCAAAAAAGAAGTCATGCATGTAAAAAGAAGGATGTCTTCCCTGTGAATGGATTAGAAAGGGAGGGAGTTACAATTGACACCTAAGGGATGGCAGTAGGAACTCCTGGACCCCCAATGATGAGAACACCCCTATCAAACCAAGTTGGGCACCCTGGAGGTTGTGGCACAATCCCAAGAGTTGTAGGTGTAAAGAAGGGTGTGCATTGTTTGGGTGCAATCCAATGGGGGATGTGATCCTGGAAGCTTCTAAGGTTTTATATGAGGTTTTGTACAGTACTTGGAGACCCTGGGGAGAAATAGGAACTCAAAAAACCATAAGACTATGAGACATCCCTATCTGGCTAAGTAAGATTCCTAAGAGGTGGTGTAACTCGAGGGATTACAAGTTTAGAGAAGGGTGTGCACTGTTTAGGTTCAGGATGATGGGCCATGAGCCTATAGGTTGGAGGTTGTTAGGGTCAAATACCTTGGTTGGTTGATGATAGTTGATATGTAATTGAATTTGGGAGAGTTTCTTTCCATGGAGTCTCTCTAGCTCAAGGGTGACCCATGTTGATTTTTGTAGCTTGGGAGGTACTCCAAGCCTTGAGGATCGAGGATTTGGTAGAATAAGCTCCAAAAGTCACATTGTGGGCTTGAAACCCACGCTTGTGGTTTTGAAACCATTGATGTTTGGGAAAAAACTATGATGAGAATTTGACATGTGATGGATGGAGACAATAGAGGATGTCGAGACAAATCTGATGCATTGAAAATTATCTAATTATGAGTTTTCAAAGTGGAGTTATGAATTTTTGAATTTTACATGTGGGTTTGTGTACCATAATACAAGTCGACCTTGTTGTTGGAGAGCCCAAGAGGGGGATAAAAGTTGCACAAGAGGCATGTATAAATAAGATTCGTTGGGAGGTCATCTAGACACATCCAAATACATCTAACATCATGGAATATCTTTGAAATTGGTAGCAAGCTAGAGGAAAGATGTAATGACAAGGAGCACATGATATTGGGTATGTTTTAGGGTGTGATTTTATGGTGCGCATTTATGAGAATGAGAGCCACATCTCTAATCCATATTGCAGGTTGCATGGGAGGTGGTTTAGGATAGCTTAACACCTACCATGAAGTGCGAGTTCCCTTGAGAGTCAACCATAGATAAGATGTAAGGTAAGGGTTATTCTGTGCATGGTTTGAAGTGGTATTCGGTTCTATTTTGGGCTGCATGTATTAGGGTAATGCAGAGGAGTATTGGAGGGAAAATTGAATGGGAAGAATGCCTAAGAGTGACCCTATAATGAAACCACGGAATTTTGGAGTAGGATGCAACCCAAACAATAGTGTTTTCTCTATCTAAAGGAGGTTGAGAAATTGTTGTGTTGAATCTTTTGTTAAAATGAGAGGGGGAGGGTGAATCAGTTTAACACATGCATTAGATTTTTCTTAATTTTCATCAAACTTATTTATAGCTTAATATGTGAACAGTCTTAAAATGTTGCAGCAAGTATTAAATTAATGTGACATCAACCTTATTGTGAGAGCAGCAAACAAATAAACAGATTGAGTGGATCATATCAACATATAAGCAACACACATAGAGACAACAGATGTAAGTGGAAACCCATAAAGGGAGAAAACCACATCTTATTATTGTTGTGATGCAAAGGCAAGCTCCAACTCCCTCTCACCACTGTTTTTCTGCAGGCACCAACCTACAGGAGGCTCCAACCTCAGTCAGCTACAACTGACAGCTATCAAGCTTCAACTTGATAGGGAAGCTCCAACTTCCTCAATTTATCTAAAGAAATGTTTGTTGATTTACCTCAGATATCAGCTCTATTCTGTAGCATCTCTTTCTGCTCCTCTCTTCCTTATCTTCTCTGCCTCAATCTTCTATACTCTGCATTCTCTATCCTTACTCTCTCTAACCTCTCTATGCATATCAAGTTGATATTATATATAGAGTTCATCACATGACTGTTTGTATTCCACAAGGAATTTGGAGTGAACAACCATGACTCTTTGGCTTCTGCCTTCTCATTCCTTTGTCCAACTCATTTAAAAAATATAGCAATATGTACAAATTTCAATGTTACAGTGGGATTTTTCTTTTCCTTTGGATAATTGCCTTTGCATCACAAACAATATAAAACAATTAAAACATTTACATTTTCAGTTACTGTATATAAACTTCACTCAGCCCTTGGCTTGCTGGTTTTGTCCTTTCTGTTGCTGTCATGCAATTGTCCTGCATACTTTGTTCACTGTCTTCTGCATATTCTCCAGTTTTCTGTGCTTGTACACCTGTTCTCTGCAATTTTGAATCCCTTTGCTGCAAATCTCTTCAACTCTGCAATCTCTGTTTACCTCTATTAGGTCCATATTCACCATGTTCACTGTAGTTGTGTATTTGCTATATATATATACCTGTTTTACAATTTTAGTTCCCTAATCCGGGCAATCTCACTACATTATTTTATTTTGAGCTGGAAAATTAAGCTAATAGATAAGAATCCTTTAATATCTCAAATGGGAGATTTGAGATATTAAATTAAAATTCTCTTGACAAAACACCTGCCACACCTTTGTACTTATCCAATGTTAAATCTGACAACTCTTCTTGCGGCGGGAGTTTTCCTTCAAAGGTCATAAACCCTCAATACATCTAATATACTCTTTGGTATTTTTATTCCAACGCACACAGAACATATATATCTCTTATATTATAATCTTGGCCTTCTTTATAATGCACTCGAATTACAATTAACATCCTCTCCTTGTATACAAACCTAGGCTTTAGTTATAGTATGGATTCGACCCTTTTAACACGACTGTCAAACCTCGGTTTATAATATTAACCCCATCAATTCAACCAGTGCGACATACATTGCAATCCACGGGCCCCACACGTCCATCATTCGAATTTTATGAAATTAAATAAATGGTTAATATTGCAAACCCACAGGACACACCTTCATGTTAAAGTTCACACATCACGCAATCACGGTGACCGTTGATTCCAACCACTGATTATCGAATGGCTTGGCATGATATCGCGTTAATTTTCCCCTCGAGCTTTAATTCGCGATGAAAATGGTTTCCGAAAACCACCTGTTGCCACGCGTCGTCCAACTTGTGGAATCACATTCTTTTTCCAATTACCACTTACCTTACAAAAGCGGTGCAATGAAAACCGTCGGGTGTTCCAAACCCACTGTCGCTGTTCACAGCGCTCGTGGTTCCTCTCCTTTTCCCTCAAGGTTCTGTCGTGCTCTTCAAAAACGTTTCATTCGTAGTCAAACGTTTCATTTCAGGACCATGCCATCGCTTCAAAATTCCTTTGCTCCAGCAACCAAAGAGCTTTTCTTTAATTTAGTTTCATCTTCCACTGTTTTGATTCACGATCTCAGACAAGGATAGAACCTCCGACTACTCTTGCTCAAGGTTCCACGCCAGCTCATTCAGTGAGATGCTTCCGTGTTATAGCCTCTGTATACTCTTGCTTCTAGTTCACACACAGTTTATCGAGCGGGCTTCGCTCCACTGTTCATTGTATACTTCCAACATTTCAGCACACACTTCCGCTCATTGCAACGCACATCTCCATTCACGCGTAGGTTGTTACCTATCCTTTGTGTTCGTCCCATGATTCTTTAACACAAGGCCTTTCCCCGACTCTATCACAGAGTTCCTCCCTTGCACAAGGGATATCCTCCATCTGTTTGGGTATGCAGGGTCAATTTCTCAATATCTTACCACAGTTGCCAGTTAGTCATCAAAGGAGGGCGGAAACTCCCTTTACCCCTTGTTAATAGATTTCATCTACCCATCTATAAATACATATATAATTTCAAACAGTGGTTTCATTTCTCTCTGGGCAAGTGCGCCCGAGTTTGGTTAACTCACAGCCTTAATCCGAAATGCAGACTGGCCAAATTCAATACTCTATTCCTAAGTCAGAATAAGTCTAAGCACAATTCAACACTGGTCACAGAGACTTGTATAACACATTTTTACAATTCTTCTCACAATGCTCATGTAATACTGCACAATTCTTCTTTTTACAATGCCCATGTAATACTGAACAATTCTTCTATAATATATATGTAGGAGTTACTTACAAACCCTTTAGCTCAGCTAGATCTTCTGATTCAAAGGCCTTCTATTCTGTATTCTGTCTCTACAGATCTCCAGTTTCTATGCAGCCAATGCAGGTCTCCTTTTCATTGTCTCTGTAAATAGACTCTCCCTCTGTTCTTCTCATGCTCCCTATAAAGACCTGTTGTCTTCCCCTTTGCCTCTACTGTTGTCCTTTGTCTGTCTCTGCCTCTGCTGCCTCCTTTGCCATCAATGACAATATTTCCAACAGTCTCCCCTTTGGCATTGATGGAAATACACTTCCTCTACTTACCTGTTAGGACCCTTCCTTCTGTTGCTTGCTCTTCCTCCCCCTTTTACATCAATGGCAAGGGGTTGCTCAATTTTTTCAGTGTGCTTTGAAATCTTGCCCCTGTTGTATTGATCTTGAGGACCTATTTCATGCTTTCCTTGCTAGCTGATCTCCCCCTGGAATGATATTTTCATTTCTGTTCTCCCCCTGAAACTGTGCTTTCTCTTCATATTAGAGTGTAGCATCTACAGATACTACCCCTAGTCTATCTCTCAAATATTCAAATGGTTCTCTAGCAAGAGGTTTGGTAAATATATCTGTTGTTTGTTCTTTTTTTGGCACATACTCCAGCTTTACTATCTTCTGAGCCACTTGTTCTCAGAGAAAATGATACTTGATTGGGATATGTTTAGTTTTTGAATGAAGCATAAGATTTTTTGATATGCTTATAGCACTTGTATTATCACATTTGATAGAGATAGGTTCATCAATGCTTACCTTCATGTCTTGGAGGGTTCGCTTCATCCATATGACTTGTGTACAGCATTTTGCTGCTGCTATGTATTCTACTTTTGCTGTAGATAGAGAAATAGATGTTTGTTTCTTGCTTAGCCATGCCACCAAACTTTCTCCTAGATAGAATGCACCTCCACTTGTGCTTTTCCTGTCATCCACACAGCTAGCCCAGTCTGCATCTGTGTATGTTGTCAAAGTGAAGCTTTTGCCTTATGGATACCAAAATCCATATTGTGCAGTTCCTTGTAGATATCTAAATATTCTTTTTACTGCTAGAAGGTGATTTTGTTTAGGTGTTGCTTGATATCTAGCCACAAGTCCTACTGCTAGCATGATGTCTGGTCTTGATGTTTTCAGGTACAACAGACTTCCTATCATGGATCTGTAGAGTCTTTGATCTATATTAGTAGATCCATCATCATCACATAGCTTGCATCCCGTGATCGTGGGAGTTGACACAGGTTTGCAGTCTTCCATTTTGAACTTTTTCAACATTTCTTTTAAATATTTTTCCTGTGATATGAATGTACCTGTGTTCTTTTACTGAATTTGAAGTCCTAAATAGAAACTGAGCTCTCCAATCATAGACATCTCAAACTCTGATTTCATCTCCTCAGCAAACCCTTTTGCTAACTCATCTCTGTTGCTTCCAAACATAATGTCATCAACATATACTACAACAATCAGGAGTTCATTTTCATGAGCTTTTATGTATAGATTATTGTCTACTCCACCTCTCTTAAAGCCTTGTTTTTGCAAGTATTTGTCCAGTCTTGAGTACCAAGTACGAGGAGCTTGTTTTAGTCCATATAGAGCCTTCTTTAGTCTGCATACATAATCTTCTTTGTCTGTTAATGAGAAGCCTGCTGGTTGTTCCATGTAGACTTCTTCTTCTAGAACTCCATTCAAAAATGTGGATTTCACATCCATTTGATATACCTTGAAGTCTTGGTAGCATGCAAAGGCCAGAAACATTCTGATAGCTTCCATTCTGGCTACAGGGGCAAATGTTTCCTCGTAATCAAGTCCTTCGATTTGTGAATATCCTTTGCAAACAAGTCTTGCTTTATTCCTAATTACCTGTCCTTGCTCATTCAGTTTATTTTTAAATACCCATTTTGAGCCTATGATATTTTTATCAGTGGGTCTAGGGACTAATTCCCAGGTTTTTTTCTTCTCAATTTGGTCCAATTATTCATTCATTGCATTCACGCAGTACTTGTCCTTGTTGGCTTCTTCAAACTTCTTTGGCTCTATTTATGATAACATGGCTATGTATGCCTCTTCTGTCTGTTCAGTTAGCTACCTTCTTGTCTGGACCCCTACTCTTTTGTCTCCAATGATCTGATCTTTAGGATGGTTCTTTTGAGTGTATCTTGAGGGGGCTTTCGATCTCAGTTCAACATCTTCTATTGTTTTTCTTGTTTCATCATCATCTTGGTTTTCTTCTTCATGGTTTTCTGATGGACTGTTGTAGTCTATATTTCTTGTATTGTTTGGAAGTTCTTCATCAAATCTCACGTCAATGCTTTCTACTATTTTTTGAAGAGTCTTTTTGTAGCACCTATACCCTTTACATTTGGATGCATATCCTAGAAATATCCCTTCATCTGCTCTTGCATCAAATTTCCCAAGATTTTCATCATTATTATTTATATAACACTTGCTTCCAAAGATTCTAAAGTGATTGATTGAAGCTGGTTTACCATGCCATAGTTCATAGGGAGTCTTGTCACTACTTGTCCTTAAATGGGCTTTGTTTAGAATATGCAGAGCTGTGTGTACTGCTTCTACCTAGAATGTTTGAGGAATATTACTCTCTTGCATCATAGTTCTAGCAATTTTTTGTACAGATCTGTTTTGTCTCTCTACTACTCCATTCTGTTGAGGTGTCCTTGCAATAGTAAATTGTTTCTTTATGCCATGTTCATTGCATAGGTCTGCAAAGTCATAATCTCTGAATTCACCTCCTTTGTCTGATCTGATGCATTTTAGCTTGCATCTTGTCTAATTTTCTACTAAAGCTTTGAATATTTTGAATTTTTCCAGAGCTTCCGATTTATTCTTGAGAAATGCAACCCATGTCATTCTAGAGAAATCATCTATTATCAGCATGAAGTAGGATTCTCCTCTTGGTGTTCTAGTTCTTACAGGTCCACACAGGTCCATGTGCACAAGATGGAGTGGTCTTCTAGTTGATAACTCATCTTTGGCCTTAAAGGATGTGCAGGTTTGTTTGCCCAATTGACATGATTTGCATATGGTATTAGAAGGAATTTTTAATTCTGGCATGTCTCTGACAGCTTTCTTCTTGCTCAGTCTGATCATATGATCGAAGCTGAGATGTCCCAATCTCCTATGCCATAACCATGACTCCTCAATTTTTCTAAGATGGCATGCTTCATCTTCCTCTTTCACTATGTAAACATTAATCTCTGTTCGGACACCTTTGAGCAGAGTCTTACCTATGGTGCTTGATCTGACTTCACAGTCTTGTGCTCTGAAAAGAACTTCGCAACCTTTATCACATATTTGACTGACACTCAACAAATTTTCTTTCATCCCATCTACAAATAGTACATCTTGGGCCTTACCTCTTCCATTATCTAAGCTGACTGAGCTCTTTCCCTTGATTTTTCCTGATTTTTCATTGCCAACAGTAACATTACCAGTTTTCTTTTCGTCAAAAGTTATAAATTTGCTTCTGTCTCTAGTCATATGTTTTGAGCAGTCACTGTCCAGATACCATTGGATTTTCAGGTCTTTAGCAGTTAGATTCAGGTCACACTTATTCACCTTCTTTTTCCATTGGAAGCATCCTTTTGTTTGGTATCTTTTGTGAGATGATGAATCACGTTCTCTTAAAGGACATTTGGAAGGCATATGTCCAATTTTATTGCATACCCAGAATTTGATCATAATTTTTGCATAATTGTGAGTATGAACAAAATTTCTTTGATTCATAAACCCCCTTCAGGCATTGAACATCAATATTTGTCCATATTTTCTACACTCAATGATTTTATGGCCAAATTCCTTACAATAAAAACAGTAACCATAGAAACTATTTGCATACCTGATGTAAGGTTGTCTTCTCCATTTGTTTGCTTGAGATAGTCTCTTCACTGTTTGCATATTTTGCTGGTTTGAATTACTCCTCTTTGCATGGAAGTATGCAACAATGTGTCCCAGCTTGTGGCAGACATAACAGGTGGCATTTTTCATAGGAGGGAAGAATCTCCTTTGATGGCTTCCAAATTTGACATACTCAGGGGTATATGAATCTTTTTATGTTGTCTAAGTATTTCTTTCATTCTTTGTTATTAGAGGATTCTTCTGGGTTCTATCTCCCTCCTTACATGTTTCTTCCTTTGTAGGAGTTATTTGAGCTGCTTCATCATCCTTCTTTGCTTTTACAAAAACAATCTCTCTATTTTCTTTTTCTTTGCTTTTACTTGATTCTCCTTCATAGCCTATTCCAGTTTTTATCATAGGAGATCTTTGAGCATCCAGAATTTCATTCAACTTACCAGAGCTTGTTGTTTGAGAAGAATTTATAGCCACTTTCCTTTGAGCATTTTCTAATTTATTCCTGAGACATACTACTTCTTCTTCCAACTTCTCTTGTTCCTGAGTTTTCTCCTTGATTTGCTTAAGTAACATGTCTTCTATCTTCTTGGCTTCTTCAAGATCTATCTTTAGCTGCATGAGGACTTCTGAATTCTGTTCTTCTCGTACATACTTGAGGGGAATGTCCTTTTGTTTTCTGCACTTTAGTTTGAGTCTATCAATCTCCTCCAGGGCACTTCTTAGCTCCCCCTCAAGGTCTACTTCATCTTCTTCTTCTTCATCTTCTAGCAGGAGTCCTTCAAGTTCTTATATGGCCATCAATAAAAATTCAGAGGTTCCTTATTCACCTGAATGTTCATCTAAGTCTTCAGATGCACTGCTTTCTTGTTGAGCATAGAAGGATTTTCTGCTGAACTTCTTTCCTTTCTGCTAGTTTTTTGATGTATTTTTCTCTAATTCTTGAGCCTGATTCCTTACTTTATTTTGAGGACACTTAGCAGCATAGTTTCCAACTCTTCCACAATTAAAACATTTGAAGGGAATTTTACCTTTGTATTTACCTGAGCCTCTATCTAGTTTCTTGACAAATTTAGCCTCTTCTTCATCCAAGCAAGAGCATATGTCTTCCTTTTCTTCTTTCTTCTTTTCTGTTTTAAAGGCTGCCTCCCTCGTACTTGGCTTCTTCTATGGGAGCCTCATCTCATATGCTGTTAGATTTCCAAGTAGCTAGTTCATGGTCAAGGTTTCCCAATCAGCTGTTTCTTCTATTGCAGACACCTTGGGGTTAAAACTGGGTGGAAGAGATCTTAGAATCTTTTGCACAATTACAAATTCTTTTATGGTTTCTCCTAGATCCTTCATGTTATTTACTATTTATGCAACCCTTAGAAAGAAGCTAGCAATGTCTTCATCATCATTCATTTTTAGGTTCTCAAACTGGGCTCTACAGACTTGAAGTTTGGCAGTATTTACCTTCTTGTCTCCCTCATGGATGTTCTCTAGGGTATCCCACGTCTCTTTGGCAGTGTCTTTGTGCATTACTTTGATAAAATCTGCCTCACACAATCCATTTAAGATGGAATTCATGGATTTTGCGTTAGCTACAAAATCTTTTTTGGTTTCTTTCTTTGAGTCAGTTGCCTTTGGGGCATATCCTAATTCCACAGCAGCCCAAACTTCTCTTCCTAGAGACATTATGTATGTCCTCATTCTGATTTTCCAGAAGGCATAATTTGCACCAATGAAAAAAGGGGATTTATTGGTTGAGCATCCTTCTTTACTAGCCATCCTGGGAACCTAGGATCTCCTTTCAGTTCTTAAACTGATACAAAAGGAACCTGCTCTGATACCAATTGTTGAATCTTTGGTTAAAATGAGAGGGGGAGGGGGGGTGAATCATTTTAACACATGCATTAGCTTTTTCTTAATTTTCATCAAACTTATTTATAGCTTAATATGTGAACAGTCTTAAAATGTTGCAACAAGTATTAAATTAATGTGACATCAACCATATTGTGAGAGTAGCAAACAAATAAACAGATTGAGTGGATCATATCAACATATAAGCAACACACATAGAGACAGCAGATGTAAGTGGAAACCCATAAAGGGAGAAAACCACATCTTATTATTGTTGTGATGTAAAGGCAAGCTCCAACTCCCTCTCACCACTATTATTCTGTAGGCACCAACCTACAGGAGGCTCCAACCTCAATTAGCTACAACTGACAGCTATCAAGCTTCAACTTGATAGGGAAGCTCCAACTTCCTCAATTTATCTAAATAAATGTTTGTTGATTTACCTCAGATATCAGTTCTATTCTATAGCATCTCTTTCTGCTCATCTCTTCCTTATCTTCTCTGCCTCAATCTTCTATACTCTGTATTCTCTATCCTTACTCTCTCTAACCTCTCTATACATATCAAGTTAATATTATATATAGAGTTCATCACATGACTGTTTGTATTCCACAAGGAATTTGGAGTGGACAACCATGACTTTTTGTCTCCTGCCTTCTCATTCCTTTGTCCAAATCATTTAAAAATATAACAATATGTACAAATTTCAATGTTACATTGGGATTTTTCTTTTCCTTCGGATACTTTCCTTTTCATCACAAACAATTTAAAACAATTAAATATTTACATTTTCAATTTCAAAATATAAACTTCACTCAGCCCTTGGCTTGCTGGTTTTGTCCTTTCTGTAGCAGTCATGCAACTGTCCTGCATACTTTGTTCACTATCTTCTGCATATTCTCTAGTTTTCTGTGCTTGTACACCTGTTCTCTGCACTTTTGAATCCCTTTGCTGCGCATCTCTTCAAATCTGCAATCTTTGTTTACCTCTGTCAAGTCCATATTCACCAAGTTCACTGTAGTTGTGTATCTGCTATATATATATATACCTGTTTTACAATTTTAGTTCCCCAATCTGAGCAATCTCACTACATTATTTTATTCTAAGCTGGAAAATTAAGCAAATAGATCAAAATCCTTTAATATCTCAAATGGGATATTTGAGATATTAATTAAAGTTCTCTCAACAAAACACTTGCCACACCTTTGTACTTATCCAATTTTAAATTTGACAACTCTTCTTGCTGCGAAATTTTTCCTTCAAAGGTCATAAACCCTCAATACATCTAATATAATCTTTGGTATTTTTATTCCAACGCACACATACCATATATATATCTCTTATATTATAATCTTGGCCTTCTTTATAATGCGCTCGAATTACAATTAAAATCCTCTCCTTGTCTACAAACCTAGGCTTTAGTTATAGTATGGATTCGACCCTTTTAACATGACTGTCAAACCTCGGTTTATAATATTAACCCCATCAATTCAACCAGCACGACATACATTGCAATCCACAGGCCCCACACATCCATCATTCGAATTTTATGAAATTAAATAAACGGTTAATATTGCAAACCCATTGGACACACCTTCATGTTAAAGTTCACACATCGTGCAATCACGATGACCATTGATTCCAACCACTGATTATCGAACATATTGGCATGATATCGCGTTAATTTCCCCCCCGAGCTTTAACGCATGATGAAAATGGTTTCCAAAAACCACCTGTTGCCACGCGTCGTCCAACTTGTGGAATCGCGTTCTTTTTCCAATTACCGCTTACCTTACAAAAGCGGTGCGATGAAAATCGTCGAGTGTTCCAAACCCACTGTCACTGTTCACAGCACTCATGGTTCCTCTCCTTTTCCCTCAGGGTTCCATCATTCTCTTCAAGAACATTTCATTTTTAGTCAAATTTTTCATTTCAGGACCATGCCATCACTTCAGAATTCCTTCGCTCCAACAACCAAAGAGCTTTTCTTTAATTTAGTTTCATCTTCCACTGTTTTGATTCACGATCTCAGACAAGGATAGAACCTTCGACTACTCTTGCTCAGGGTTCCATGCCAGCTCATTCAGTGAGATGCTTCCATGTTATAACCTCTGTATACTCTTGCTTCCAGTTCACACATAGTTTATCGAGCAGGCTTCACTCCACTGTTCATTGTATACTTCCAACATTTTAGCACGCACTTCCACTCATTGCAATGCACAGCTCCATTCATGCATAGGTTTTTACCTATCCTCTGTGTTCGTCCCATGATTCTTTAACACAGGGCCTTTCCCCGACTCTATCATAGATTTCCTCCCTTGCATGATGAATATCCTCCATCTGTTTGGGTATGCAGGGTCAATTTCTCAATATCTTACCACAGTTGCCAGTTCGTCATCAAAGGAGGGCAGAAACTCCCTTTACCCCTTGTTAATATATTTCATATACCCATCTATAAATACATATATAATTTCAAATAGGGATATGTTATATCAATCCCTTACTCTGCAACAATGGTTTCATTTCTCTCTGGGCAAGCGCGCTTGAGTTTTGTTAACTCACAGCCTTCATTTGGAATGCAGACTGGCCACATTCAATACTCTATTCCTAAATCGGAATAAGTCTAAGCACAATTCAACACTGGTCATAGAGACTTGTATAACGCATTTTTAAAATTCTTCTCACAATGCCCATGTAATACTGAACAATTATTCTATAATATATATGCAGGAGTTACTTACAAACCCTTTAGCTTGGCCAGATATTCTTATTCAAAGGCCTTCTATTCTATATTATATCTCTACAGATCTCTAGTTTCTATGCAGCCAATGCAGGTCTCCTTTGCGTTGTCTCTGTAAATAGACTCTCCCTCTGTTCCTCTCATGCTCCCTGTAAAGACCTGTTGTCTTATTTGCCTCTACTATTTTCCTTTGTCTGTCTCTACCTCTGCTGTCTCCTTTTCCATCAATGACAATATTTCCAACATGTTGTAGCAGCTCGTGGTATTTCAGGAGCCTTGAGGAGGTAAATTTAGGTCTTTATTGGTGTAGAAAGGAGGCCATAAGGGAATTGAAGTAAGGAATCAAGGTAGGAAAAGAAAAAAAAGTGTTTGTTACAACAATTAAGGGTTATTGATGTGACCTAACCAGACTTGCAGGTGCAAAAAATCCAAGGCAAGGAGGTAGCAATAGGTTGCAGTTGCAAATGAATCCTTGGTGATGGTTGGATGCTAGTGTATGAGGGTCTTAGGAGAGGAAAACTTGATGGAGCCTCTTGGAAGAAAAGAGGAGTTTTTCCTTGCTGTGAGGATGCCCTGGCTAGAGTTAGATGCTACAACAATTATTGGTCACTCGTGGTATGTTGCAAGGCATCGTGAGAGTGGAAAGAGTTTTGAAATTGGATTGGGAAACTATGGTTTGTTGGAGGATAACATGATATTGCCAAAGTTGGAGCCTGATGCGCACCATATTCATGGACTTAGGTGGTTGCTAGAGTGGAAAAAGTTGAGCTCAAGGTTTGATCAACCAGAGGAGTAGATGAGTATCCCTAGAATTGCATGTGGAGAAGGATTTCTACATCATATGATGGGCAATCCTCCTAGCTCTTTTTCATTATGGGACATAGACATCTTGTAGTGATAATGAAATTCATTTGTGCCCTATGTTAGTCTTCATTGGAGTAGCGCAAAAATAATATAGTGGTCTCATGTCCTTGAGTAGTTGAGGAGAAGCAGTGGGGAATAGTGGGTTGTTCACAAATAGAGTTGTGAACAAATCAACATGAGCCTTGATGTGTTGTTCCCTTGATGGACTAAGGCACAACTAGTGAGAAGATTGGATAGTTAAGATTTAGTGGCCATATGGACTTGGACCATTGATAGATGCATGATCTGCATATCGGGAGCCGAAGGACTAGGAACAATACAGGGTATGACTGAGAGGATCGAAGCTGTGGGTGCATGCTACATCATCCAGATGGTCATAGTATCTTGTTGAGGGTATATTTTTTTTAAATGGATTGACACCAAGCCCCAGTTTTGTATTCACCTACTAGTGGATGTATGAGGGCCATTATCCCTGGTACGGGAGCCCTAGAATTTTGTATTATTCAGTTTGATTAATATAACGAAAATGAGGTGAAAATTTTAAAAACTTGTCTATGTTTTGTACACTAGTAGATTTACTGTTGTCTATATTATGTTGTGAAAATTAGCTTCATTTTATCTTTGGTTTGGTAGCTTCAATGATTTAATATTATATCAGAGACACCAGGATCATGGAAAAACAATATGGTATCAGAGCATGTCCTAGCTTCTTTGAGGGATAGTGAATTAGAGTGTACACAACGAAGAGACTCAGAGGGATTTGTGGGTGTCTAACTCATGGAGAAGAGGGTTTATTTGAAGACAGGGAGACGTGGTATTAATTGGATTGGCATCGATATTGGCTGGGACTTCTAGTGAATTGGTGGAGAGCATGGTGAAAAAAAATTTGTTGTAGGGAAGATTGTTGATCATGGACTTTCGTTTACTTGTCATGGATGGTTGGGACAACTCAAGGATTTCTTTAGAATGGATGAGATCAGGATGATCGAGATGGATATGTGTGATAGACTATATATTTTCATGCCAGAGTATTCATTGAATCATGATGTTTCATATCCGAGATTGGAGGGATTGGCACAAGTGATATTTGATCCAAGAGGATGAGTGCTTGTAAGATTGAGCTAGTGGATAGCATGTAGGCTCAGAGAGAGAATCCCTATGGATATTTGGGATCTTCATGTTCAAATGTGATGAGGTAGAGGCACTACTAATATTGTAGGGTTCATTCTACATAGTATGGTGTACTGATGGACACCATATGGGCTAGTGTTATTGGATGCTGTTGATGGAAACTTCCTAGTGTTGGAAGTACCACCCTCGCTAAGACTTAGAGTTTAATTTTGTAGCCTAGGAGGTACTCCAAGCCTTGAGGATCAAGGTTTTGGAAGAAGAAGCTCCACAAGTTGCCTTGTGAGCTTGAAACCCAAGCTTGGGGTTTTTCACCCATCAATGTTTGGGCCAAAACCGTGATGAGACTTTGGCATGTGATGGATGGAGATGATAGAGGATGTCGAGACGAATATAACACATCAAAAATAGTCTCATTCCAAGTTGTCAAAATGGAGTTATGAATTTTTTAAGTTTACATATGGGTTTGTGCACCATAATACAAGTCGACCTTGTTGTTGGAGAGCCCAAGAGTGGGCTAGACGTTGCATAAGAGGCATGTATAAAAAATATTCATTGGGAAGTCATTTAGACACATAGAATTACATCTAACATCATGTAATATATTTGAAATTGGCAACCAGCTAGAGGCAGGACGTAAGAGAAAGGAGCACGTGATATTGGGTTTGTTTTAGGGTGCAGATTTTTGGGCACGAGATCCACACCTTCGAGTCATATTGTACATTGTATGGGAGGTGGATTAAAATATATTAACACCTAAAATTAAGTGCAAGTTCACTTGAGAGTCAACTACAAAGTTAAGGATTCTTCTGTGCATGTTTTGAAGTGTTATTTGGTTATATTTTTTTTTGCAAGTATTAGGATAATGCATAGGAGTGTTGGAGGGAAACTTGAATGGGAAGAAGGCCTAGGAGCAACCCTCTAACTCAGCACAGAATCCTGGAGTAGGCCACAACCCAAATAAAAGTGTTTTCTCTCTCTAAAGGAGGCTGAGACATTGTTGTAAAAACCCGTGGTATTGTGGGATCCTTAAGGAGGTAACTTAAGGTCTTCATTAGTGCGTAAAGGAGGCCAAAAGGGAAGCAAAGGAATCAAGGTAGGACAAGAAAACACAATGTTTGGTGCAAGGGTTAAGGATTGTTAATGTACCCTAACCAGACTTGCAGGTGAACAGAACCCAAGGAAAGGAGGCAGCAACAAGTTGTGGTTGCAAATGGATCCTTGGTGATGGTTGGATTCTAGTGGATGAGGGTCCTAGGAGAGGAAACTTTGATGGAGTCTCTTGGAAGCCAAGAGGAGGGGTTCCTAGGTGTGAGGATGTCCCAGCCAGAGGAAGATTCTAAAACAAGTATTGGTCACTCATGGTGTTTTGGAGGGTATCGTGACAGTGGACCAACTGTGGATAATGGATTGTACATTTATGGTTTGTTGGAGGATAATGTGATAGTTCCCAAGTTGGACCCCAGTGTGCACCGTCTTCATGGAATTAGGTATTTTATAGAGCGGAAGAAGTTGGGCTCAAGGTTTTATCAGCCAGAGGAGCAGTTCAGTAACCCTAGAATTGCATGTGGAGAAGGAATTATATAGTATATGATGGGAAGTCCTCCTAGCCCGTGTTCATTTTTGGATATGGACATCTTGCAGTGATATGTGATAGCCCTTTGTGCCCTATGTTAGTCTTCATTAGAGAATCATAGGAAGAATATAGTGAACTAAAGTCACTCGGTAGCTGAGTAATAGTAGTGGGCTATTGTGAGTTGTTCATAAACATATTTGTGAACAACTCGACAGGAGTGTCGATGTGTTGTGCGCTTGATGGACTAAGGCACAACTAGTGATCAGATTGGATAACTGAAGTTTAGTGGCGAGATGGACTTGGATCATTAATAGAGGCAGGAGCTGCAGATCGAGATCTAAAGTAACAATCAGGTATAGGGTACGACCAAGAGGATTTCTGAGTGAATGTTACCTCATCCAAATGGCTAGAATATCTTGTTGAGGGTATATTGGTTGTTGATCACTGACACCAAGCCCCAGTTTTGTATTCTTGTACTAGTGGATGTATGAGGGACATTATCCCTAGTACGAGAGCCCTAGATTGTTGTATTATTATTTTTTATTAAAATAACGAAGTTGGGTTAAAAACTATAAAAAAATTTCTATATTTTGTGCACTAGTAGATTTATTTTTGTTTATATTGCATTGTGCAAAGTAGCTTCGTTGTTATCTTTGGTTTGGTAGCGTGAGTGATTTAAGATTCTTTCCCAAACACTAGGATCGTGGAAAAAAACATCCCACTATTGATAGAATATGAAAAACATTATATATGGCTAGAAGAACATCAAAGGTCTACATCTAGTTAGTTGTATAAAAAAATTTCTTATGTAACATTCATATAATTTATGTTGTTTTTTTTTTAACGATTTTATGTGTTATGTATGAATTTTAATGGTTGTGTGTGAATTGTAATGTAGTCTATGTAAACATTAAATTACTAAGAATTTTGAATTAAAATTGATTATATGTGCATATCACCATTCTAGAAATAAAAATAAAGGTTAACACCCAAGGGATAAAATACATCAGTAATTGGCATAGAATTATGGCTTGGCCATAGGTTGAAGGTATTGTTATAATTAATAAATTAAAGGGAAAGTTTTCTATACTTAAGTTATAGAGGGAAATTGGGCATGAATATACCCAATATGAAGCTAACATGACCCATATATGGGCTAGAAGTGTTATAGGAGAAGTTGAAGGTGGGTCGGGGACATTACAAGTGGTATAAGAGCTCTTGGTTTCAACAATAATTAGCAATAAATTTCAGGAAATGTCACAATTTTTTGATGAATTATTTGACATAATTAGCAAGGAATTGAGGTTGATGAAATTCTCAATTTGATATGTGATCCATGAAAATGATAAATATTAAATATTAAATTATGATTGTAATATGATAACTTGTGGAGCAACGAGTGGATTTTAGTGATAGAAATTCTAATTTCACACAAAAAAAATCAAAAATTTATTATTGATAGAAAATTAATAAATAAATATAAGATGACATTGATGATGAGTTGGCAGTGCCATGTGATGGTGTTATGTGCTGACTGAGTTGGTATGTGAGGATGCCAAGTGGAAGGACCTCGTGTGACTATGCACCATCGGGTGGATGTAATGCACTAAAATATTATGTTGTTCAACACATGATACACACCCTGGCTATTTATAGAAAATAATGTGATCTGTTGGATCCATGGAACAATTTGTTCATCGTTAAAAAACTATCAAGTTTGATCCTGATGTGTGATGTCGACGATCTTGCTTGATTATAGTGGTTTCAACTATCGTTGGTGCAAGTTTGTTTTATTCCCCATGCAAGTTGGATTCCTATGGGCATTCTAGGCCATTGGATCTATCGAGGGTGAAATTTTAGTTTGTCCCCCATGAAAGTTGGATTCTTATGGGTTACCTAGGACATTGATCTTCCTTGATCGCAACCGTTAGATCTATCATAAAAAAAAATTGTCATAAATTCTTGTGCATGTCTCAGCACGATGCAATATCTAGGACATTGTATCAATGAAACCACAACTAATAGATTTTTCAGGTAGACGACACCATGTAAACTTGCATGCATGTTCCAACACAATATAAATTTGGGTCATTAGAACTAATAAATCCTAATTTTTATATCCATCATGGTGGGTAGGGGGAATTTTATAAACTCATATGCATGCTTTAGCCCAACATGAATCTATTTCTTCGATTTGCCTTAAGATTAACCATTGGATTTGGAAGGGGGAAAAGTCACCACTGTATTGAAAAGTGAAAAGTGGACCTCGTGTGTAACTGTGTCCACTCAGTCACTTCCATGTGGAAGAACCCACATGAATATTGGGGCCTAAGAGGGTATTTACATGAAAATAAGAAAAATTGCATGTGTGTCAGATGTTTAGGGTAATCCATGCAAGCTAGATTGTGTCCAATGTGAAATAAGAAAACTGAATTGGTCTAGGAAGTTACCATATAATGAAGAAAAGGCACAAAAGGGAGGTTCTTATGTCTGAAAATAGCTACAAGACATCATTATAAGAAATTTAAATTCATTTGGGGGAGTAAAACAATTGAAATATTTGTCAATTCCTTCAAAACTTCGTCAAATTTTTAGGTCATCTACTTGTAGGACATTTTTGAGGCCCCAAACGATGTTTTTAGGTGGCAAAACCTAAAAATTCATAACTATGCTACAAGATATTGCAACAAAAGTAAAATAGTTGATGGATATCTCTCTAATGATATAATACAACTTAAAATCAGAGTTAATATGAAATATATATGACTGAAACAATATAGAGAAAAGAATGGAGTAAATTGTCACTTAATTCGATAACAAGGGCTTAGATTGGGGAACCAAAGTAGTCAATAGAAAACTATGGGACTATAGAACCACACCATGGAGTCATATTTGAAATTTGAAAATATGACTGCTTAGAAAATTGAAATAGGGTGTTGTGATAGAGTAGCAAAATTGGAGTAAATAAGCCAAAACTTTAAGAGGCCATAACTTCTAGCTTAGGAATCAGATTTGAGAAAAAAAATAGTCAATAGAAAACTATCGAGAATAGGAACATTCTTATCAACCTATAATTTTGGATTGGGTTAGGAATTTTGTAAAAATTAAAAAATAAGGAAACAGGAATTATAAGTCAAGACCAATATGAGGACTAAAAGTATAGAAGATGCACAGGGGTCCTACAACCTAGAAGAGGAGGTTAGAGCAAAATAATCCCAAACATGCTTAATATTCACAATTTTATAACGGTTAAAGTTTGTGTTAGTTATAAAACTAGCACAATAATCCCAAACAGATTCCATAAATCTATTTTCCAAATATGTACAAAGGATTTGCATTGTCTTGGTCAATATGGATTTTGAAAATATATTATTAACTTCCACCTATCCATTATATTATGGATCTTATGGAGAAAATATCCTATGTTGAGTTTGATACTACTTGGAGATGTAATAAAATAGTTTTGAAGTGAATTGTGTTCCTTGTGTTAGTCATCAGTAATTTTTTCCTTTGTTGATGACTAAATTATTATCCCAATATTTCTAGAAACAAATTTCATAGACATTGTGACTTCTAGAAATCTCACTGCCTTCATTATCCTCAAGATAATTTTTCACTGTTTCATCATTCCATGATGTCAAGCTCAACTCACCCAT
Source organism: Pinus albicaulis (assembly GCA_034641835.2). Taxonomy (NCBI): domain Eukaryota; kingdom Viridiplantae; phylum Streptophyta; class Pinopsida; order Pinales; family Pinaceae; genus Pinus; species Pinus albicaulis. The sequence continues at coordinate 454,800,080 of CM076576.1, read as the reverse complement.
CCCAGAAGACCCATCATGGGCTCATGCCACTTACTATCACTATGTTTTTCCACCTGTGGCCTCAGCCCTCTATTTTTGTTTGCCTATTTCCTCCATGGTCCATCTAGGTTTTTTAAGGGAATTTTTCTTGGTTTCATGACCTCCATGGTTAAACATCAGCAAGGATTTTATCCTGATGCTCTTACACCTCCTAATATCCTTAAATATACCTTCATAAACACTTCCCATCACTTCTATCCCTTAAAATCATCATTTTTCTACAAAACCTAATATATTGCCACAATTTGACACCTTTTGAGACTAGGCCTGTGTTTTGCCATTTTGGACCCCTTCCCCTCACTTGATTCTTTAAATTATACTTTCCCCTACTCTCTAACATATATCCATATCCCCCAAAATTTCCCCAAAAATTTATACAACCCTTAACCCCTTCATTCCCCTCCCTCTCCAAGGCAGTCCTAAGTCCCCTACACCAAACCCTAATTTCCTCTTCCAACTAAGCTAGGGTTTGATATAAAAAGGAGGCACAAGAGAAAATGATTCATTTGATAGATAATTTCAGCAAGCATAATTCCATACCAGCTCATAAACATCATGCCTCCATCATTTTCCAAGAATTCATTCCAAGAGACAAGCCATGTGTCACACCTAAGGCCAGTTTTGCTTCAACAATGTTTATGACCAAACAGAGATGAATTTGAAAAACGTGAGATTTTTTTTTGTCCATAATATGGCCAAGAAGAGAAACCTTCTTCATTTTTTACACAGGTATCATGGTTTGGGAGAAATATAAAAAACACAGGTGTCCGAGGATAATTTCTGCATTTTTGGCGTGACCTTGGGAAAATAAGGTTTTCTCATAGTTGGAGTGTCCAAATGAATTCTAGGATGATTCAAAAGACAACTATATGTGATGCACTTTCCAATTATCTATAATGAGCTCAATTTGAGTTAAGGAAGGCCTCCAACAGTTGTCTGCACCAACACTCTGCATTTCTGCACCATCATTCAGCACTTTTTGACCAGTGTTGGGACAATAAATTTTTGGACCGGTAAATGGAAACCAAATGGAAAACCAAAAGCAGTATTGGAAATTAGACTCAAAAATATTTCCAACGAGCTATCACGGAGCTCATTCCGAGCCGGGAAGGCCTCCAAATTCCCTCTGCCAATTAGAGCTACACATAGAGGAAACTAGGCCAGAATTGCCAAAAATTGGTCAAAATCAGTTTTTCTTTGGGAAGAATGAAAAACATGGTCAAAAAGGTGATAAAATAACCTCCTTCATAAGATCAGGTGGTTTCAAAGGTTTCAATTTTCCCTCTAGGGTTTGGCACAAAGGCATTAACTCCACATCATCAAAGGTTAAAAAGGTAAAGAGTATTGGTACAAAAAAGCAAAGGTTTTCAAAGTATTTCAAACTGTCCTCTAAGGTTTGGAAAAGAGGCACTAACTCCACCTCATAAAAAGGTAAATTCAGAGGCCCTGAAGGGTTCAAAGAAGGCAAACATGAAATTCAATACTCCACTGCACCAAAGAAAGGGAGATGACAAAGAGTATCAGCAAAAAGGCCAAAAATATCAGTATGAGGGAATAAATTTCCAAGGGAGGAAACTAATGAAAAAAATGGTCATTATTGATAAAGTAAGCTGTCCAAGTTCAAAAGAGATAGTGATCCAAGGGCAGAAGTGGTGTAGGCACCTGCAAGAACAGAAGTGACCAGCAAAAGCACAAAAATGGTTTAGAAAGTTCATCTCCCTCATTGGACATACACCATTAGAAAAATAGGAAAAAACATGTAGCTGGTTCAAAGGCAGTAAATCCTCCAAAATTTCCATGATCAAAAATATATTCTCCAAAGAGATAGGTTAGCTATTAAATGACACTTCTTAAAACTGTCAAGATAAGCTACCGACAAGAAAGTTGGTGAGGACAAAAAAACCAAAGGTTTTTCATAATGATGGCCCACATGGAAACTAAAGGGACTATTGATGCTTTATGTTAGTTTTCTCATATTGATATACTCTTTCACTATTTTAGAGAGGAAACTTGACAAAATGACAGTAAAGGCGATATTGTCAAAATTTCACAGAATCTGCTATTTTACAAATGTCAAATTTTCATAAAGAGGTTTTCAATGTTCAAAATGGTTTAAAGGCACTTTTTGAAACTTAATGAAGGTATTTAAGAGCACAAGGGATACATCCAGGGGTTTATAGCAAAGAACAGAAACAATTTATGCCAAAGCTGCCACCTCCAAGGCCAAAAAGCCACAAAGCACAGTGAGAAAAAGTAAGGAAGATGACCCTTATAAAAATGGGTTTTGGGCATAAAAATTGTTTTTCAAAGAGGAATAAGAAGTTTCCTCAATATCTTCCACACCTCCTTTACCCCTACAAAAAAGAAGAAACCCATTGGAAAATATTTTTGAAGTTTTTGTGCAATTTTAAAAACATTTTGCAGGCGTTGCGCACCTAGGCCAGCGCTACACACCTGGCCCTTGGCGCTACGCAAAGGCAGGGTAGCCGCAGTGTTATTTAACATTGTGCTATGCACCTCATTCCTGCCACTACGCACCTAGGTAGGTGCTACGCACATACAACCTATCACCCAATTTTCTAAAAAAGGCCCAAAAACTCAAATTTCTTGCCTCCAAAGCTACACCTTTAGTCGAATAAGGTTGGTGACTCCTTTTTCTAACTCTCCAAATATTCTTTTCATAATATAAGAAGGCATTGCTTGACCTAAGGTGACCAAACCCTAATCTTCATAAAAATAAAATATTTACCTCATAAGTTAAGGTTTGCAAATTTGAGAGTTATCATAGGTGCAAAAACACTTAGTGCCAGCAAACCTACCTCTAAACTTTAAAAACATTCTCTGATTGCTTCATATTTCCCTCATTTATTGAAATTTTTCCCACACCTCACTCACTTGCCTCCACTCCTCCATCACTTCATCCTATTCCTTCTACATATAAAACCTACCTTCTCCTAATGCATCAAGTGAAGATGACGATGGTGGTAGTAAAGAACAAGCAAGTGGTAGCAACAGTGAAGGTCAAACAGATGATAGTTGAAAGGAAGAAGACAATAGGTCAGAGGCATATTTTAATGAAAATAAAGATGGTGAGAGTAGCTATGAGGAACAAGATAAGGATGATGGAAATGATGAAGACATTGGGGCAAAAAATAGAGTCTAAAGTGAAAGAGCAGCAGGGTGATGATGGAGACCAAGAAGGTAATGAAGACAATGATGAATATGGCAGCCAAAAAGAAGGTTCACATGACAACCATGAGGAAAAGTAATTGTACATGAAAATAAGCACAATAATGGTGTAGAAAGTGATGACATGACTGAAGATGATGATAAGTGAAGAAACAAATGAAGATGATGAGGAAGTAAAGGACCAAACACAAGAAATTGATAAGACTGCAAAATAATTTGAAATTGAAGAGGCAGGCAAGGAAAAAGACAGTGACACTGATAAAACATTCAAATAATCAAGGAAGCTAAAGGGATAATCATGATTTTCATAACACTAGTCAGATTCTTAATCACAAAGTAAAACCAAAGGGATAGTATAGGAAATGACAAGGAGAAGACCTCAATGAAGGACAGGGCCAAAGTGAAATAGATACTGAGGCTGATAATCAACTCCAAAACCAAGGCAACAACACTAAATATAACAAGATAAAAGGCAAAGGATGATGAAGACAAATAAGAGGGTGGTTTTTCATGATAAAGAAGGTGATAGTGAGAGAAGTGCAGCAAGTAACTCAAAAAAGAAGAACAAACTGAAAATAAGGAAATCAATAAAGAGGCATTGAAATTTGAGCACTTAAATAGAGGAAATCAATAAATAACTCAATATTTTTCATAGGCTTATCCAAACCCTTGAAGGACCTCTCCACAAATTTTGAGGCAAATTGGACAAATTTTTGTTTTTTCCAAATTTTGACCCCAAGGAGCGCAACACCCTAGGCGTTACGCATAAAATTGGTGCATCCTAAGCTCTCAAAGTTTATATTTTTGGATTTTTCACATCAAAAAAAGTCTACTCACCAATTTTAAGATCATTTGGAGCTTTTTTTCCCCCTCAAAAGGTCACAAAACATCAAACATTTGACCTTTCTACCTCCTTTTCAGACCAGGTGTTAGGCATAGAGAAATGTTGGGATTTTGGATTTTTTACTACGCTATAGGAAATGGATCAAGAAAAACCAAGAATTTATAGAAATTATGCTCATCATGCTTTCCAAAGAGCCATCACGGAGCCAAATCCGACATCGGGAAGTGGTCCAAAACTTGGTTGCAAAACACCCTATGTTTCTACTGAAGTGGCTCTACGCACAGAGAAATGTTGGGAGATTTTATTTTTGAGCTGGTAAATGGAATACAATCAATAAAAATAAAACATTTTTGGAAATTAGACTCATCAGGCTTTCCAACGAGCCATCACGGAGCCAAATCTGACATCGGGAAGTGGTCCACAACTTGGTTGTAAATCACCCTATTTTTCTGCTGAAGTGGCACTATGCACAGAGAAATGTTTGGAGATTTGATTTTTGAGCATATAAATGGAATCCACTCAGCAAAAATCAAACATTTTTGGAAATTATACTCATCATACTTTCCAACGAGCCATCACAGAGCCAAATCTGACATCAGGAAGTGGTCCCAAACTTGGTTGCAAAACACCCTATTTTTATGCTAAAGTGGCACTACGCACAGATAAATGTTGGGAGATTTGATTTTTGAACAGGTAAATGGCATCCACTCAGCAAAAATCACAATTTTTTGGAAATTAGACTCATCATGATTTCCAAAGAGCCATCAGGGAGCCAAATCCGGTGTCAGGAAGGCCTCCAAAAGACTGCTGCAAAAGGGCCTATTTATGCGCAACGCACCTGGCATTTTTTTTACTGTTTGACACAATGTGCTACGCTCCTATGTGTGACTGGACAGAATGTGCGTTTAGAAAGTTTTCAAGGGTGTGTCAGGCCTAAAAGTCAATTTTATTTCCATTTATAGTCTTAAAAGATATTTGTTAGATATTTTTGTGCCTTGGGCTTTGCAAAGCCTCAAGGACAACTTACGATATTTCTCTTTGGCCAATAAGCTTCTAGCTACTATCTTTAGCACTCCTCTTCCTTGTTTGTTATATAATTCATGAGGATTTATTGTAAACATTGGGACTTGATGTGTTTAAGAGAAATATATGATTTTATGAGCTTGGAGAAGAAATTGTTTTTCTGAAGTGAATGAATGGCTTGTGGGGCTTGATGTTGGAGAAGCTTTTCTGCAAGATTCCATAGCTTGGTGAATGGTGATGTTTTCCTAACTTGTTAATGTTTTCTTTTCCTCATTTTGTTTCAGTTTGCTTGGTTTCCATAGATCATAAAAGTATACGTTGAGATATGCTCATGGAAGCACCTCAAACCTCCTGTTTGTTATATCTTTGATGTTTTCCTCTTTTAGTCATCTTAAGGAATTCTTGACTACTCCTTAGGCCCACTAAAACTTTTTTTTTTTCATGAATGGTTATTATGCTAGCTTATAAATATGATTTAAGGTATTCCATGCCTATTTAAAGTTTTCAGAACGCTATCTTGAAGCTTTCCTATGGAATATTGATTGAGTAGGTTAAGTCAAAGAGGTCTCGTTTCGATCTTGCCCTTTTCCCATGCTTACCAACTTATTTCAGAGTTCCCAATAACTTGATATATGTTGTTTAGGAGTTCCCTCTCCATAATTTTTTTTTTTTTTTTATCTTATGTGTTTTCCCAAAAGCTGAAGGTGAATTTCTAAAGTTAGGAGTTCTAATGCTTCTATGTTTCACCGGAATGTTCATCTTACATGTTTATCAATTTGATTATTGTTCATAGAGATTAATGGTTTTCCCTTCCTCATGAGTTGTTGCTTCAGACTATATATGTTTAAGACCTCTTATTTTTTCCCAAACTTAATGTTCATTACACCTCATACTTCACCTAAAGGATTCATTAACCTTGCTAAATCGGCCCTACAATACACTATGTTCCATCATTTAGACACCCTTGACTTCATCTAACCCCATAGCACTATTGATTTGATAACCTCTCATTCCACTTATCCTACTTAGTCATCTTACCCCAACCCAAAACAAAACAAAAAAACTGCACTTAACAACTAGTCTAAAATCAATCACCCAAAGCGAACAAGTTCAGATCCCTCGCATAATAGAGAGAGCCCTCTCTGATTCCAGGAAGGCTAGGTCCTAGGACTCCAAAGACTAGTCTGATGTTACCCTGTCATTTGGTTTAGAAAATCCGCCAAATCACGAGACCCTAACATAATGGCGATCATGGTGGGACTTTGAGTCAAAACATCCTAGGTATCCCTTAGGAACTCTCAAAATCTCAGTCAAAATTAGAAAACTTAAGTGTTGTCTAAGAGTAGAATCTGGTTGTCTCACCATCCTAGCAAAATGATGACCCAACTATAAGACACTCTTACAAACCTTAGGGCTACATATAGGAACTCAGAAAGCCCCAAAACATTCCTAGATTGGCTTTTTATCAGTATTAGTGGTGGACCATAGACACATATCTTCAAAACAAACTAAAAATATCCACCTGGCGACTCCACAACTCTCAATAGACATAAAGACTCCACTGGAGGAAGAACCTGAAACATGACCATTTATCCTAGAAAGAAAGAGCACTCAGGCCTAGGTTGGATTCAAGAATTTATTTTTTTTATCTACAAATATGTTATATCCTACTTTAAGCCCGATCAAGAATAAAATGATGAGATCTACATTTATCATTGGAAATATTTCAAGCCTCGAAAAGCTGAGCCTCAAATTTCAGACCACGAGCAGACTTATACACTTGTGCTTACCCCAAATTCACCTGTGGAGGACCTAGTGAAACATGAGCCTCATGCTACTTCTCCTGCTCTTGCTGAAACCTCAAGCAGTCATAACTCTCTTTTTGCACTACCTATACCCACAAAGGTCCCAGATAGATACAAGCTTCTAATTTTTCCTCCTATCCTCCAGGCCCTCCCAGAAAATCTTGCAAATAAACTACCCAGATTTGATGGAGAAATCTCAAAAGTCATTGTTTAAGAACACATTCAAAATATTGAGAATTTACATGACCTGTTTGAAATAGGAGAAGATGATGTGCGTATTAGAAATTTTGCCTTATCATTACAAGAAAAAATTAAGAGTTGGTTTAAGGACCTTCCAGCTGCAAGCATTAACAACTTTCATCAATTCACTCAAGTTTTCTTAGATAGGTGGGCAGTCATGGGAAATTTTTTTCTCATCATAAGGGAATACAACCATTTTAAAAGACATCCAGGGGAGACAGTACAACACTTTTCAGCCAGGTTCAATAAAGTATACCATGCAATGCTTGCTAAGATAAAGCCACCCCTTGTGTGGGCTCTCTTGCACTACCCAAGTTCTTTTCACCCAGAGATGGTTTTATAGATAAGAGAAAGAGATCCTTCGACCCTAGAGGAAATGCAAAGGATAGCAGTTGATGTGGAAGCCAACATACTAAATAGGGAGGCAAAGCTAAGAGTAATATAGAAAGACAAAGTAGGTCAAGAGAGATTGATATCTTCAGAGGTAAAGCTAGAGATGTTGACAGATACAATCAGTAAAATGATGCATATACTTGGAAGACAAGAGGAAAGGTACAAGGTTGAGGTTAGTGCTACTTATTCGAAACAACCTATACATTTTTCTTGGCAAGAAAAAACTCAGTCACTACAATACAAGAACAACAAACTAAAGGTGCATGACGAGCAAGTTGCAAATAGAAACAGAGAGGAGTGCTCTAAAGAATCAATCAGCCATCTTGAAATCACAAAATCTGAAATAAAGGAGGAACCAACACATTTAGGGTCTCTACCCTTATGCTTTAACTCATTTTAGATTGCTAAAAGAAAGGCTATTGGCCATGAATACTCTCCTTTTCATATGATGGAACAAACTGTTGATCAAGTGTGTATTATAGATGACATTCCTCCTATGAATAATTTTTCCAAATATGATCAATATGATGATGATTATGTTCTCCAAACTCAAGATAACACTACAGAACAATTAGTGATTATTTTGTGGGACAAAGACAGTCATTTTCAATAGCTCAAATATAGTGATCAACAAATACCACTCAGCTATGAGAGTGAAGAAGAAAGTGCAGAAATTTTGGGAGAAAGGGAAGGGTCTTTACCTCTTTGTTGTACTTCCTTTCAGTTCATCAAAGACAACCTTAATGCAATCAGAAGTCAGCAACATTTGGGTATTGATTTCAAAAAAAAAGAACACATTCAGCCCTATGTTCAGCCTTCCCAAGAGAAAGAGGACTGTTGTATTTATATCCAAAGAAAGATAAAAATTCCTCCCTTTTTAACTGACCAGGAGATAGATCAACTTATAAACATTTAGTCAGCCTGTATTTATTTTCCTCCTAATCTTAACTATCACATAGTATAAAATGGATTTATAGATCAATTCAAAGAGAAACAATCTGATAGTCCAATATGTATGGTTGGTGACATTAATTATATTGATGATTCTCCAAGGTTTGATCAATATGTTGATAGTGATGATGCTTTCGAAACAAAAGCTAACTTTGCAGAGTATTCATCCCTTGGTTTTTGGGAGGAAGCTCAGTTTCATCAACTTGAGAAAGGTAACCAACAAATGCATAGCAGCTATGACAGTGATGAGGAAAGCTTAGAAAATTTGGAAGCAAATGAAGGCTTGAAAATTGATGATCATAAGAAATTTGTTGCTCTTCTTTCTCAAGAATATTTGTTGCTAAGGAGTGCTCCTACTCATCAACATGGTGGTTTTCACACAGAACTCAGCCCACTCATTCAAAACCCATCAAGTTTGCTAAAGGATAATATTGTAATCTATGATGAGTATACCAGTTTAGTTGATCATGAGGAAGAGGAAGATTTTATTTCCCAAGAAAAGTCCTAAGCTTAGCTAAGTGGAGGAAGAAACAGGCCTAGATCAAGCTTATTTTCCAAATCTTCACATTTAGGTATTGTTTCATGATCCCTTTAGAAAAACGAAGAAACAGGTTATTCCTCTCTACTACAATCATGATCCCTTTGCTGATTTGTTAAAAACATTTGAAGAGGGAGTGAAATATGTTAAAAGAAGTTTGATACAAGGTTTAAAGAGAAGTTTAGGCACCACTTTTCAAAATAAAGTAAGATGGGAGTGGCCCTTTTGTTTTTCCAACATACTCAAGGAGCTAAACCAAGATCCCTCGTGGAATCATCTGCTCGACTAGTTTTGTTGGAAAAGAGAGTTCACCAGCTGAATGTATATCATGTATAGTTTAGATTAGGATAGATAGGAATGAAAATAAGCTTAGCCTTTGAGCATCTTTTAAATTTAGATTTTTTTGAAAAAAGAAAGAAAAAAATAAAAAACATAGAAAGAATGAAAAAGAGGGCAGATTTGAAAAGAGGTAAAGCCCCATACCCAAAAAATAGTACTACTAAAAGTGAGAAACCTTAAATGCCACTACTGGTTCAAAAAGAAGATCTTGTTTCAGTCATCTAGCCTAATCATGGCTGAACATGTTTAAATTTATGTTGATAAGTTAGTGAAAGAGAGCTTGCCAAATCATTCAAACTTGACTTGTAAAAAAGGGATAGATTAGGGAATGAAAGATACTGGTTCCACATGCTCAAAACAGAACCAAAGAGGAAGATGAAGATGCATAACAAATGATAGATCACGACCCTTATCTTTCTATTTTACTTTTATGCAAAATAATGTTTATGTGCAGCTTTTTCTTATGCCACAACTCATGGTAAGTCAAATTGCCTAATCCTGATTTAAACCATGCTTTCAATTTCATGTTTATTGCTTAGAGAATGAATTTTGTCAAACAACTTAATCTTGACAAATTATTAGACTAGGTAGAGAATAAGAGAGTTCATTAGAATAATCTGAACTCTTAGAAGAAATAAGGGTACAATTAGATAGTTTGATTTGTGTTTTAAAAAAAGGAAAAATGTTGAGGGTTTGCAAATCCAAGTGCACCCAAGTGAAGAAAAAATGTTAGGCCAAGTAGGTTGGGTAGGTAGAGATGAAGTTGAGTTGATCATGCCTTTCAGATTATTGAGATCATAGCTTCAAGCAAACATCAACAAATGAAAAGAGATAAAAATCTTCGCAATTGATGAGGCACTAGTCTCCATCAAGCTAGAGATATGAAAGTTCTGGACACCTCCTGAAAAGGAGCTGCCCTCCCCAAGTGGAGCCACTATTATTCATCAATAATTTTTTCCTTTGTTGATGACTAAATGACTATCCCAAGATTTCTAGAAACAAAGTTCATAGACATTGCGAGTTCTAGAAATCTCACTACCTTCATTATCCTCAAGATAATTTTTCACTATTTCATCATTCTGTCATGTCAAGCTCAGCTCACCCATCCCAAAAGACCCATCATGGGCTCATGCCACTTACTATCACTATGTTTTTCCACCTGTGGCCTCAACCCTCTATTTTTGTTTGCATATTTCCTTCGTGGTCCATCTAGGATTTTTAAGGGAATTTTTCTTGGTTTTGTGACCTCCATGGTTAAACATCAGCAAGGCTTGTATTATGATTCTCTTACACCTCCTACTATCCTTAAATATACCTTCATAAACACTTCCCATCACTTCTATCCCTCAAAAACATCATTTTTCTACAAAACCTAGTGTATTGTCACAATTTGACACGTTTTGAGACTAGGCCTGTGTTTTTCCCTTTTGGACCCCTTCCCCTCACTCAATTATTGAAATTAAACTTTCCCCTACTCTCTAAAATCTATCCCTATCCCCCAAAAGTTCCCCAAGAATTTAGACAACCCTTAACCCCTTCATTCCCCTCCCTCTGCAAGGCAGTCCTAAATCCCTACACCAAACCCTAATTTCCTCTTCCAACTAAGCTAGTGTTTGATATCAAAAGAGGAACAAGAGAGAAGAATTAATTTTATAGAGCATTTCAACAAGCATAAGTCCATACCATCTCATAAACATCATGCCTCCATCATTTTCCAAGAATTCATTCCAAGAGACAAGCCATGTGTCACACCTAGGGCCAGTTTTGCTTAAAACTATGTTTCTGACCGAAAAGAGATGAATTCGGACAAAGTGAGAGAATATTTTGTCCATAATAGGGCCAAGAATAAAAATATCTTTCAATTTTTACACAGGTATCATGGTTTGGGAGAAATATAAAAAACACAGGTGTCCCAGGAGAATTTCTGCACTGTTGGAGTGACCTTGGGAAAATAAGGTTTTCTCATAGCTGGATTGTCCAAATGACTTGTGGGATGAGTCAAAAGACAACTAGACTTGATGATATTTCCAATGAGCTATCCCGATCTCAATTTGGAGTTAAGGAAGGCCTCCAACAGTTGTCTGCACCAGCACTCTGCATTTCTCCACCATCATTCAACACTTTTTGACCAGTGTTGGGACAGTTAGTTTTTGGATTGGTAAATGGACACCAAATGGGAAAAAAAAAGCATTATTGGAAATTAGACTCGAAAATATTTCCAAATAGCTGTCACGGATCTCATTCCGACACCGGGAAGGCCTCCAAATTCCCTCTCCCAATTCGCGCTACGCATAGAGGAAACTAGGTTAGAATTGCCAAAAATTGGCCAAAATCAGTTTTTCTTTGGGAAGAATGAAAAACATGGTCAAAAAGGTGTAATAGAACCTCCTTCATAACATCATATGGTTTCAAAGGTTTCAAGTTTCCCTCTAGGGTTTGGCACAAAGGAATTAACTCCACATCATCAAAGGTTAAAAAGGTAAAGAGTATTGGTACAAAAAAGCAGAGGTTTTCAAAGGATTTCAAACTGTCCTCTAAGGTTTGGAAAAGAGGCACTAACTCCACCTCATAAAAAGGTAAAATCAGAGGCCCTGAAGGGGTCAAAGAAGGCAAACATGAAAATCAATACTCCACTGCACCAAAGAAAGGGAGATGACAAAGAGTATCAGCAAAAAGGCCAAAAATATCAGTAGAAGGTTTTGACTTCTCAAAAGAACAGTCAAAGGCCTTTTCAAATGGTCCAAGGAGGAAAGCATGAGGGAATAAATTTCCAAGGGAGGAAACTAATGACAAACATGGGTCATTATTGATAAAGTAAGCTATCCAAGTTCAAAAGAGATAGTGATCCAAGGGCAGAAGTGGTGTAGGCACCTGGAAGAATAGAAGTGGCCATCAAAAGCACAAAAATGGTTTAGAAAGCTCATCTCCCTCATTGGAAATACACCATTATAAAACTAAGAGCAAACATGCAGCTGGTTCAAGAGCAGTAAAGCCTCCAAAATTTCCATGATCAAAAGTATATTCTGCAAAGAGATAGGTTAGCTATAAAATGACACTTCTAAAAACTGTCAAGATAAGCTACCTACAGGAAAGTTGGTGAGGACAAACAAACCAAAGGTTTCTCATAATTATGGCCCAAATGGAAACTAAAGGGACTATTTATGCTTTATGCTAGGTTTCTCATACTGAGATACTGTTTCACTATTTTAGAGAGGAAACTTGAAAAAATGACAGTAAAGGAGATATTGTCAAAAATTCACAGAATCTGCTATTTTACAAATGTCAAATTGTCATAAAGAGGCTTTCATTGTTCAAAATTATTTAAAGGCACTTGTTGAAACTTATTGAAGGTTTTTAAGAGCACAAGGGATACATCTTGGGGTTTCTAGCAAAGGACAGAAACATTTTATGCCAAAACTTCCACCTCCAGGGCCAAAAAGCCATAAAGCACAGTGAGAAAAAGTAAGGAAGATGAACCTTATAAAAATGGGTATTGGGCATAAAAAAAAAAATTCAACGAGGAATATGAAGTCTCATCAATCTATTCCACACCTCATTTACCCCTGCAAAAAATAAGCAAACCATTGGAAAATATTTTTGAAGTTTTTGTGCAACTTTAAAAAAAATTGCAGGCGCTGCACACCGAGGCCGGTGCTATGCACCTGGACCTTGGCGCTACCCACAAACAGGGTAGCTGAAGTGTTATTTAGCACTGTGCTACACACCTAGTGCCCAGTGCTACGCACAGATAGTCTATCACCCAATTTGCTCAAAAAGCCCCAAAAACTCAAATTTCTTGCCTCCAAAGCTACACCTTCAATCGAATAAGGTTGGTGACTCCTTTTTCTGACTCTCCATATATTATTCTCATAGTCTAAGAAGGTATTTCTTGACCTAAGGTGACCAAACCCTAAGTTGCACAAAAATCAAATATTGACCTCATAAGTTAGGGTTTGCAAATTTGAGAGTTATCATAGGTGCAAAAACACTCAGTGCCAACAAACCTACCTCTAAACTTTAAAAACATTGTCTGATTGTGTCATCTTTCCCTCATTTGCTGAAATTTTACCCACACCTCACTCACTTGCCTCCACTCCTCCATCACTTCATCCTATTCCTTCTACACAATAAAATCTACCTTCTCCTAATGCATCAAGTGAAGATGATGATGATGGTAGTAAAGAACAAGAAGGTGGTAGCAATAGTGAAGGTCAAATAGATGACAGTTGAAAGGAATAAGATAATAGTTCAGAGGCAGAGTTTAATGAAAATAAATATGGTTATAGCAGCTATGAGGAACAAGATAAGGATGATGGAAATGATGAAGACATTGGGGAAAAAAGCAGAGTCTAAAGGGGAAGAGCAGCAGGGTGATGATGGAGACCAAGAAGGTAATGAAGAGAATGATGAATATGGCAGCCAACAAGAAGGTTCACATGACAACCATGAGGAAAATTACTTGTACATGAAAACAAGCACAATAATGGTGTAGACAGTGATGACATGACTAAAGATGATGATCAGTGAAGAAACAAATGAAGATTATGATGAAGTAAAGGACCAAACACAAGAAATTGATAAGGCTGCAAAAGAATTTGAAATTGAAGAGGCAGGAAAGGAAAAAGACAGTGATACTGATAAGACATTCAAATAATTAAGGTAGCTAAAGGGATAATCATGACTGTCATAACACTAGTCAGATTCTTTATCACAAAGGAAAATTAAAGGGATAGTACAGGAAATGACAAGGAGAAGACCTCAATGAAGGACAGGGCCAAAGTGAAACAGATACTGAGGATGATAATCAACTCCAAAACCAAGGCAACAACACTAAATATAACAAGATAAAAGGCAAAGGGATGATGAAGATAAAGAAGAGTGTGGTTTTTCATGCTAAACAACGTGATAGTGAGAGAAGTGCAACAAGTAACTCAAAAAAGAAGAACAAACTAAAAATGAGGAAATCAGTAAAGAGGCATTGAAATTTGAGCACTTAAATAGATTTAATACCAAGAAACACTTGGATACATAACTCAAGATTTTTTATAGGCTTATCCAAACCCTTGAAGGACATCTCCACAAATTTTGAGGAAAATTGGATAAATTTTTGTTTTTTCCAAATTTTGACCCCTAGGAACTTAGCACCCTAGGCACTACGCACAAAATTGGTGCATCCTCAGCTCTCAAAGTTTACATTTTTGGATTTTTCACATCACCAAAAGTCTACTCACCAATTTTCAAATGATTTGGAGCTTTTTTTCCCCCTCAAAAGGTCAAAAAAATCAAACATTTGACCTTTCTGCCTCCTTTTCAGACCAGGTGTTATGCACAGAGAAATGTTGGGATTTTGGATTTTATACTAAGATAAAGGTACTGGATCAAGGAAACACAATAATTTCTGGAAATTATACTCATCAATATTTCCAACGAGCCATCACAGAGCCAAATCCGACATTGGGAAGTGGTCCAAAACTTGGTTGCAAAACACCCTATTTTTTTGTTGAAGTGGCTCTACGCATAGAAAAATGTTGGGAGATTTTATTTTTTAGAAGGTAAATGAAATCCAATCATCACAAAACAATTTTTTTTGGAAATTATACTCATCATGGTTTCTAACGAGCCATCCCGTAGCCGAATCCGACATCGGGAAGTGGTCCAAAACTTGGTTGAAAAACACCCTATTTTTATACTAAAGTGGCACTATGCACAGAGAAATGTTGGGAGATTTGCTTTTTGTGTAGGTAAATGGCATCCATTCAGAACCACTCAAACATTTCTGGAAATTATACTCATCATGATTTCCAACAAGCCATCAGGGAGCCAAATCTGACATCGGGAAGTGGTCCAAAACTTGGTTGCAAAACACCCTATGTTTCTGCTAAAGTTGCACTACGCACAGAGAAATGTTGGGAGATTTTATTTTTGAGCAAGTAAATGGCATCCACTTAGCACAAATATTTTTTTTTGAAAAGTAGACTCATTAGGATTTCAAACGAGCCATAATGGAGCCAAATCTGGCATAGGGAAGGCCTCCAAAAGACTGCTGCAAAAGGGCCTATTTCTACGCTACGCACCTGGCATTTGTTTCACTGTTTGACACAATGTGCTACGCTCCTATGTGTGACTGGATAGAATGTACGTTTAGCAAGTTTTCAAGGGCATGTCAGGCCTAAAATTCAATTTTATTTCCATTTATAGTCTGAAAAGATATTTGCTAGATATTTTTGTGCCTTGGGTTTTTCAAAGCCTCAAGGACAACTTAGAATATTTCTCTTTGGCGAATAGGCTTCTAGCTACTCTCTTTGGCTCTCCTCTTCCTTGTTTATTATATAAGGCATGAGGATTTATTGTAAACATTGGGACTTGATGTGTTTAAGAGAAGTATATGGTTTTATGAGCTTGGAGAAGAAATTGGATTTATGAAGTGAATGAATGGCTTGTGTGGCTTGATGTTGGAGAAGCTTCTCTGCAGGATTCCATAGCTTGGTGAATGGTGATGTTTTCCTAACTTTTTAATGTTTTCTTGTCATCATTTTTTTTCAGTCTTCTTGGTTGCTATAGATCAGAAAATTATAGGTTGAGATATGCTCATGGAAGCACCTCAAACCTCTTGTTTGCTATAGCTTTGATTTTTTCCTCTTTTAGTCATCTTAAGGAATTATTGACTACTCCTTAGGCCCACTAAAACTTGTTTTGTTTCATGAATGGTTATTATGCTAGCTTATAGATATGATTTAAGGTATGTCGTTCCTATTTAAAGTTTTCAGAACCCTATCTTGAAGCTTTCCTATGGAATATTGATTGAGTAGGTTAAGTCAAAGAGGTCTCGTTTCAATCTTGCCCTTTTCCCATGCTTACCAACTTATTTCAGAGTTCCCAATAACTTGATATATGTTGTTTAGGAGTTCCCTCTCCATAAATTAAGTTTTTTTTTTATCTTATGTGTTTTCCCAAAATTTGAAGGTGAATTTCTAAAGTTAGGAGTTCTAATGCTTCTATGTTTCACCGGAATGTTCATCTTACATGTTTATCAGTTTGAGTATTGTTCATAGAGATTAATGGTTTTCCCTTCCTCATGAGTTGTTGCTTCAGACTATATATGTTTAAGACCTCTTATTTTTTCCCAAACTTAATGTTCATTAAACCTCATACATCACCTAAAGGATTCATTAACCTTGCTAAATCGGCCCTCCAATACACTATGTTCCATCATTTAGACACCCTTGACTTCATATGACCCCATAGCCCTATTGATTTGATAACCTCTCATTCCACCTATCCTACTTAGTCATCTTACCCCAACCCAAAACAAACAAACAAAATTGCACTTAACAACTAGTCTAAAATCAATCACCCAAAGTGAACAAGTTCACATCCTTCGCATAATAGAGAGAGCCCTCTCTGAGTCCAGGAAGGCTAGGTCCTAGGACTCCAAATATTGATATGATGTTACCCTGTCATTTGGTTTAGCCAATCCTATAAATCACGGGACCCTAACACCTTGATCCATGACCATCTTGAAAAGTAATCAATATTGAACAAATATTTCCTGAAAAAGAACATCTACTAAAACCTATTTCATTGCCCTTTGCAGCACTTTGACTTCAACCCATTTAGTCACATAATTAGTATAAATCATTATATGTGTTGTAGCTCCTAGAGAAAACCTTCAGTTTCAAAATACCAGTGCCTAGGACATCTTAAAATTAGAGTTTAAATGTAGACAATTGTATGAATGCCCCTGATAGAATATGAGTCAAGAAAATAATGGTTTTGGTGGTTCTAGGATGGATAGGAACATGGAGTCGATTCATGTGAATTCCCTAAACACTGAGAGGGATCAGGAGGCTGTGAAACTGATGGATTTTAGATGGGCCAAGTATAAAAAAATGAGCAGAAGCTTTAAAAGTATGTAGAGGCGTTGAGAAAGAACAGAGAAGGAACTCACAAGTGAGGCTTAAGAGGATTAAGAATTTGTCTACCTGTGAACTTAGATGCAGCGGATGTGAATGAGATATGGATGACAACAGAGGTTCGTGGAGCGTGAATTAAGGGAGTGCAGCAAGCTTAAAACATGAGTGTTAACATCTGGGCATTATACAGACACGAATTCATGAATAAAATTGCAGACTACCAGTAGCTACATTACATGAACCAATCAAAGTAGCATAGTATGAAAAATGATTACATGTAAAAGGAGATTACTGATAACATAAGGAAACAGATACATACTACTCATTGCTCCATATGGAATCCAAATAACAGCTCTGTATCATATTAATTTTAAACATCTCTCCCAAATATGTATCTCAAAGCACAGGGAACACAATCATACAAAACTACAACAAAATTCTTCCAAATTCTAGAACCATTCATTAATCTTTGAACTAGCTACAAATAGATTTCCTCTCGAGGGTCTACCATCCTGATAATTTATGATCAACCCATACCTATGAAATCAAAATATCCTACCTAACTTGCAGAGCGTACATCGAGAAATTATCTCTGTATTGAGAGAATTAAAATAGGAATAGGTGACATTTGAAATTTCACCAACAAAATCGTCAAAATTAAATAAGAAATTGAGAGGACATGGTTTCCCATGGAGGCCAATAATGGGAGCCTTCAATATGGTACGGCAAGGAGTGGTCGTAGGTGGACAGGCTAACTGTCATCATACGATTCCATATATTTATTGAAAACCTCCAGTCCCTCAGTCTAGTGATTTCCACTTAATTCATTATGAAGAGCTTTTTCGTACTACACACACTTGGTTCTTTAGCAGAGATCTCCTAAGCAAACCGAATAAACCACAACTTGTGTTTTCCACCCAAAATCCCAGGTTGTGCTTTAATTGCAAACAATAAATCGAATTTCAAAGGGGGGCATGAATGGTTTGCGGTATTGGATGGGGGGATGCGAAATCACCACAAGCTGCCACGTAGCACCAGAGGCGGTGTTAGAAACCGGCCATTTCGGACCCCCCCACCCGGCGTTATCCTTTTGAAGGTGAAAGGGGTGCGAAATCAATTATGAGCCATTGGATGTATTGACATGGAGTGAAGGTGACAGAGAGATGTCAGGGGCTTAGCAGTGATGGGATGTGTGAAGACCAGATGGAAATGGCAGAAGGCATGGTGGGACCGATATTATTAACACACGGCATAAATTATTTAAACGGAAAGGAGTAGGTTAGAGGTTGAAGAATGGCTCTAGATGACGTGGCAAGATGGCGTGGACCTGACCTGCATACCACACATCGCAAGTTTCACAAGGTAAATGAAAAGGGTTCATGTTAAAACCGTCGAAGTACGATGTGTGATGCGGTGGGGCCTGATCGCAAATCACAAATCGCAGGTTTTAAAGAATAGCCACAGCAGGTAAGTTTTAAAATCATTGAAGTGCAGAGGGTGGGGAGGAGTGACGTGGCATGAAGGAGGTGGGACTACGCCAATAGATCGCAAATCGCAAGGTTCATGTGATAACGGTGGATGGAAAACGTTGGAATCTACGAAGTGCGAAGTGTGGGGGGATGAGTGTGTTGTCAACCCTAAAGACAGTCTTCAGTTGTGAAAGACCAGTGCCTAGGACATCTTATATAGCAAGGAGCATATGATATAACATGGAGAATTATCAGAACAAGGCTCTTGTGCTATTTCAAGTAACAGGAAAATTCAATTTGGATGGAACCAGAATACTCAAAATCTTAGCATAAGGAAAGGAATACTGCAGAGGCAAAGTGTGAATTATCAATATAAATGTATTAGACAATTCAAAGGTAGCTTTCTATTAGGAGGGCTGGATTCTGAAAATAATTCACAGAGATGAAAAATCAGAAGGCATTTGCTGTGTATGAAATATAGAGAGAATACTAAATGTTACTGAGATGAAATTTAGAAGCACATATTAACATGTGATGGGCTTATGATAATAAGAATCCATACATGACAATAACCTTTTAAAAATATCATCCCATAGCAGTTAATATGGAAGAAGTATGGTTGAAGTGGAAAATGAAATAGCATATCATGACTAAGCCTTATTTAAAGTGCTAGATAGGTTTTTGCATAAGTATCAGCTATGATAAATTCATACCAAAACTAGTGAGCTACTCGCATTCCAGAACATGATACAAGAGCAATGGATATAATGAAATGAACAATTATGCTATAAAACATAAGGAAGAGTTACAAATTGTAAAGCATAAAGACCATAATCCTCGTTTAAGATGGAACTCCTTATCACTGAGACCCAGCGGGCTCTTCACATTTATATTAAAGTTTCGACAAAATGCATACAAAAACTCTTTCATAGCATATTCTTCAGAAAATATGGAACCCTTTTTCCTATTTGGTTGTTGCTTATATAGAATCCTCAGAAACATGAGCGGGAATATATTTTTGGGAAAAATATCTTCCTCGCGTGCTAGTAATCATTTTTAGGTCTCGATCAAAAATAACCAAAATTCATGATGAGAGACAGGGGAATCTCATCACTTACAGTTAGGCTCACGGCCGTTTCAAAACAAAAACAGTTTTTAACAGAAAGTAAAATGTAGGAGTGAAATGTGAATTCCACTTGAAATTTTAAAGTAACAAGATAAAGTAAAAGTAAAGGCCACTAGGGCCGAATCATGAATTAACAACATTCACTGGTGTGATGGAGTCGATAAGGTTGCTGATACAAGTGGCGGGACATTGGCTGATGAGCTGGCCAACAGGCTGGCATACTTGGTGCACCTTTGCTAACTATCTACTACGGGTTCAGGCATTGATGCGAAACCATCCACTCTGATATAAGCTTCAGTGAGATCATCAAAATTTGCATCGGTGGGAATTTTGTGCTTTACCAGGTGCAGGAAGGAAAATTCCTAGCAGAGTGTTGAAACTATAGTCTCGGCTTTCAGCCAGGTGGATTTATCTAAAAGTACATCTGTCCGGTTCATCTCCTCCTTGAGACGTGCCTCATATGTTGGTAATGGTAGTAACACGGTAGGGGTAGGACCCCAGCATGATGGAAGCCCGTCCGCTGTGATCTCAACCCAAATCATTTCAAAACTGATCCAAATTGACTGCCATGTTTTCCAAGGTTCTTGAAGCTATAGTGCAGGCAAACTCCTTATCAATTATTTTCTGACATTCAACGACCTCCTTGAACCTGCTTTCTATACCATGCTTCTCCATGTATTCAGACCCCAGCCCTTTCAAGAAAGAGATATAACTTCTTGAGTGTTGTGCTCTACTGGATACATCAGTATTCCCCTCATGAAGTTTTCTTCTAAGATAAAGCACGGATGACTTTACTTCTTCGATGACTTTTAGAAAATCCCAATGCCCTTTTACCGCCGCGATAATTTCTGACTAGATTATTCGTCTGGCATCCCTGAGGGTGATATTACCTTTCAGGCAACTGTTGAGTTCGTCGATGGTCTTCTATTGGTCAGCTTTCTCCTTTTTTCCCTGCTCAACTTCCTTCCGCATAGCTTCGATATTTTTGGAATTTTCGGCCAAGAAAGCTTCCAGCTCACTGATTCTTAGTCTCACTATAGAAATTTTCTTCTCTAATGCATCATTTGTAGCCACTGTTGTAGTCAACTGTTCGGACATCGAACTAGTTTCCGGTTGGGCTGGCGGTGGTGCACAACTATGTGTATCCCAAGTCGTCTGTAATGCCATTAGCCTGCCCTGAAGAACAACCATATCGTCTGCTATATTTTATTTTTCTTCCTTCTCCTTTGCTAGAGAATCAGTCAAGTCTGCTTTATCTTTTTTAGCCTGGGCTAATTCGGCTGTTTGTACATGATGGGAGGTCGGTATGCTATTATTGAGTTTCAAGGATTCCACTTCCTTCTGCAATTCCTCGATGAGGTGATGTTGTGGATTGGCTTCACCAGTATCTTTTCCTCTAATTGAATCCTGGAGAGAACGTATTTGATTTTCGAGGGCACGGGAATTTACCTGTTCTTTTCTGAAATTCTCCCTCACTTGGGCATGCTTGCTCTCCAAACTTTTTAAAGTGATCATAAGCCGCA
The DNA here is from genome assembly GCA_034641835.2 of Pinus albicaulis. Taxonomy (NCBI): domain Eukaryota; kingdom Viridiplantae; phylum Streptophyta; class Pinopsida; order Pinales; family Pinaceae; genus Pinus; species Pinus albicaulis. Next base: position 454,778,688 of record CM076576.1, on the reverse strand, counting down.
TCACTTCATCTTTTAACATATTGCCAAAAACCTGAAAATAGGTTGCATTTATCAATTTCTGGCACCTTTGACATGTCGACCGCGTACTCTAGCAATCAGTAACTGGTAGTACCTGCATCTGGGTCTAGAATGGCCTAAGCCATAGCCATCACTAGATGTTCTATGTCCAGGTTCATCGAGGCTGAAATTATGTTATGGTATTTCTCTACGAATCCTTCTAGCTCCGTCCTGTACGATGGCTCTGGCTTTCAGGCTTCTTTCGATTGTGATCTGTGAAGTGCCAGCTATGATAGCCTATGAGACTTCTGAGTAGTCAGAAGACGTAACACTATCTCGTAACACCTTGAGCCCTATCTTGCTCTCATCAGGTTTGCCATATGGTATTTCCGGTTCGAGCAACTATTCTTCCCCTATAAATTTTGCTTCACTTGTCATTGTTTTCTGCCTTTTATGAGGGGGAGAACGTGCTTCTAACGTACCTGCTTCTTCTGCTTCTAGACCTTTACTAGCTTCTCTTCCTGAAGTTGCCTCTGCCTTTTCCCCTGTCACAGATGAATCTATCTCCATCTTCGAAAGCAAAGGCCAATTTTTAAGATTAGCCCTCCATTCTATGAATGGTCTCGTTTCATGCACATAAGGAGTTGATTTGTTCCTTCTCCTTCTGTTAGAGATGATGCCCGTCGGATCGTAGGGCCAAACTTTCCCTTGTCTAAAATCCATGTCTTGAAGTAGCTTCTCAACGATAGGGATGGCGTGCCTTGAATTGACAACAAAAGGGCTAATGGTAATGGGAAGTTTAAAGATAAAACCCTTTTTTGTGGGAGGAAGTGGAGTTGGTCATATTTCAGAGTCTGCCGAATGTACTCCAAAGCATAAATCCGTTGAGCAGGGAACACAGGCAACTGATAGGGGGGAAATTCAGCTCCATAAACTTGAATTTTGGTGTAGTTATCAAACAGGTACCAATCCCCTATACTTTGGGCTTGACTAGCCTGTAACCATCTCTTCATCTCAGGAAAAACCCTAGGTGAGGGAGAGTCGTGGATGATAGTATAGGCAATAAGCATGAACTCATTTAGAAATCTGGAGTAGCCCACCCCATTTGGTAACTGATATGTTGCAAAGCTCCAGTCGAAAATTGGTTTGGGCTGAGAATTTACCTTATACACCTTATTTAAACCGAAACCTTAAAATTTATCAGCATGTTGATAAAGGAAGAGGTAGAAAACCATAGGACAAAAGTGAAAGAGACCATTTTCTAAGAGTTCTTGGAAATGGGTCTGAATGGTGGAGGCTAGGAAACCAGGGATATCCATAACTACCCCAGTTTGAGACATTAACCATAAGAAAGTGACACATGCCCTGGAGGTTTGCCCCAAACCGTTCACACCTAAGAGACCTGCGATGAGAGCAAGGATGGGCTGCACTTCTTCTTTGAACAAAATCAAAGGGAAAGGTTCTGCAGAAGAAAGGGATGTGTTCTGGTTGTTGGTTATGGAAGAGATGAAATCTCCTTGCTGTTCCCATAGAAATTTTGCAAACTGAGGGGTTAAATTCATTTCGCTGAAACTGATGTAATTCGCGCTAGTGGGAAAACAAAGGGCTTTTCTGATAATGTCGGGGGAAAGAGAAAATATCCTATTCCCTTGAGCCGAGATAAACATGCCTAGACATTCATTGTAGGCATCTATGAGCCAGCAAATAAACTAAACCACTGGATAAACTGGAGGGGTAATTTGATGGTATAGACCTGATAGAACCACCCGATATCTATCCCTATTTCTGACATGTCTTATGAAAAGCTCAGGTTTGATACTGCTGATGGGAAATGGGTATTTTGAGTCACAGATTTCTACTTGCAAGTCTAAGAAAGGTTCAAACCCTAGAGGGTTTCTGGTTTCACGGACTTGAGGGGTCTCTGGTTCTGTTTTCTTGGGGGTGACCTTTCCCATGACTGATATGAAAAATTTTAAAATAAAAAGAAAAACAGAGGGGGAATGAGGGACGGAATACCTGTGCAGTAGGAAATCTACTCGGGAAAGCGACGTGGGGGGTACTGACATTGACTGGGTGGACCTGGCACTGGGCTCCCATTTTAGTTAGTATCGTAGATTAATACTTGAAATTTTTACTGCAGTAAAAGATGGGGGACCGTTATATAGAACTGAGGATTCTCGGGAAAAGGCGGAATGGTGAAGCAAGTGGGGTGAGCGTCGTAAGGACACTGAAAATGGAGCACGTGGCGCATAGTTATTGGGCATTTAACTGCAGGTAGATGAACACCACGTGCCAAGTTTAATACTAGTATGGGCCTTAGTAACAGTTAGCCTAAGGACTTTACCTTACCTTTATGCTGCGTAAGAAACTATGTTCTCGAAACATACTCTTCGTGGAATGTGAAATACACAGTGAGACGGCTTTAGGACCCGTGCTTTACTCCCCATATAACCCTTACATCGTGTCGACCCCCGTGACACGTCACCACAATTCTGCGAGGGTATGGCTCTACCACCCTCCTCCGCTCCGTGACCCCCCCAGAATAGCACATGCGGAGACTTGTACCAACATGCATGAAGTAGAGGCAGGCTCTGTTATAATACTCTTTGCTTTAAACCTTTTATACCATACCTTTGTTTGTTTCATGTTCAGAACCTTTACGTCTTTCCACCCCCTTATAGACATGCGCTTAATTATTCGGCCACGTGACTTAGCTTAGCATTTTTTCTTTCTAGCCATCACTTAAATATTCACCACGAGTAATGCCATTCGATTCTTTTCTACTCACGGAAAACCATAAAAATATTAAAATTAAACTATATAATCAACATTGGCTCCACCTGGGGGTGGCACGTTCATCCTTGGGCGTGTCGAGAACTTCGCATACCACTTGTTAATCTTCCATGTGGACACCACTCTTCAGCACTTTTTATTTTTCTCTTTATGATTCATCATGAAAAACATCATTAAAACAAAGATGAAACAAGATAACTAATGTACAGTATAATACATCAGGCTCTCTCGGCCTGAATCAAAACTAGAATTAAGGTTTGAGGAACTGACCGTTTACAGGGGGATCAAGCAAGTCTCCCTGGAAATTTTCCAACCTGAATGTGTTGTTGCCCCCTTGCTCCACAATTTTAAAAGGGCCGAACCATAGTGGGTCAAATTTACCATGTTTCCCCTTATCAGCTCTTTGAATATCCCATCTGAGCACTGAATCCCCAACCTGCATCTTCATGTCCTTGGCATGCTGTTCGAAAAGGTTCTTCATATTATCTTGGTATTCAGTTAGCCTCTGACTTACCTGGTTTCGTGTTTCTTCTAACTCTACCAGCTGATTGATTCTCCTGGTCACATCATCGGATTCTTCTTGGATTTCTTGCATGAATCGGGCTACTGGTAAGGCTAATTTTATAGAGAATACTGCTACCCTCCCATATACTAATTAATATGGGGACTTCCCGGTTGATCGCTTGTTGGTGATCCTGTTGGCCCATAGAGCGAATTTCAACTAGGAGTCCCAATTTTTTTGATTTTCGTTGATAGCTTTTTTCAGTGCCCTCACCAAGGTTTTATTTTAAGACTCTGCCAGGCCATTTCCTTGTGGGTAATAGGCCGTGGAGTGTCCCAATGCAATGTTATACTACTGGCAGAAACTGAGAAACTTTGCGGACTTAAAGGCCTGGGAATTGTCGGTCACTATCTTGGCAGGGCAGCCAAATCTGGATATAATATTTTCTTCCATAAATTTCATTACCACAATATCTATTTCATTCCTCACAGGTATAGCCTCCACCCACTTTGTGAAATTATCTCTAGCAGTTAATATCCACTTGTGCTGACCACTCGACGGTGGATGTATTTCACCGATAAAGTCAATCCCCCGTTGTTGGAATGGTTCGTCCACATGAACAGGGATCATGGGCAGAGGTACCAACTTCTGTCTTTCAGCAAATTTTTGGCATTTATCACAATCTCTGACCCGGGCAAACACATCTCCAAAGAGTTTGGGCCAGAAGAAACCAGCCTTTAGGATTTTGTGAGCAATGGCCCTCCAGCTATAATGACCCCCACAGATTCCTTCATGAAATTCGGCCATTATATTTTCTGCCTCGTCCTCTATGAGACACAGGAGCAGAATACCTGAAGGATCTCACCAGTACAGCTGGACATTGGCAAAAACTAATTTCTTTGATCTCAACCTTAGTGTTCTATATTTAGCTTTGTCACAACTAGGAGGGTAGCTGAGTGTTAGAAGATACTCCATGATCTCCTTGTACCACGAGCTAATGAGATACTTCATATGCGTCTTCTGAGTAGCTATCTCTACTCCCTTCTACTCTTCCTTCTTCTCAGACTCCTCATTTTCTATCATGGACAGATTTATACCCAGAGCCTGACAGTTTGATTCAGACAGGATTTTGGCTAATCCTTGTCCCTTAATCAGTTTGGTAGGGCGAATTTCAAGCTCATATTCTTTTATTTTGGCAATCCATTTCCCTCTCTTTCCTTCGCTGTCTCCTTGGATAAGGATGTCTTTCACAGCTACTGTAGGCACAAACACAGTGATATGTGATGGCAAGACATACATACGAAATTCCTCAAGAGACTTCACCAGAGCATAAGCCTGCTTTTCTAATATGTTATACTTCAACTCTGCATCACGGAGCACTTGACTGAAGAAAGCGATGGGCTACTCATACCCCTATTAATTTTTATGAAATAAAACTCTTGCCACTGTATGAGATGATGCAAATGAAAAAATCATGAAGGGTTTGGCATAGTCTGGTCCAGCTAGCACTGGGGCTTCTGAAAAGGCATTTTTTTATCCTGGAAAAGGCCTCTCGTGATTCCTAGGACCACTTCACCTCGTTATTTTTCTTCATCATGTCAGTTGTATGTCTAACTATCTCTGCATAGTTAGGGATAAACCTTATCAGAAAGTTAATGCGCCCTAGGAACACCTGCACCTCCTTTTTATTTCTGGGGAGAGAAATGCCATTTATAACTTCTACTCTCCTAGGATCTATTTTTACCCAATATTTGGTCACAATATGTCCCAAAATCTTACCCTCTTCCAATGCAAACAATGACTTATGTGGATTGAGAGAGAGACCGTGCCTTCTGCACTTCTCGAAATTTCTACACAAGTGTTCAATGTGCTCTGCATCATCTTTTGAAAACACAGTGATATCTTCCAGATAGACCACCACAAACTTATCTTGTTCCCCAACAAAGGCAATGTCCATGGCCCTTTGGAAAGTGGCCCCTGCATTAATCAACCCGAAAGGCATCCTGGCATACATAAAAATACCCCATGGTGTGGTAAAGGCAGTCTTCTTCTGATCTTCTGGTAGTATAGCCACCTGATTGTAACTAGAGAATCCATCCATCATCGACATCCGGGAAGCTCCCACCACTTTTTGTAGAATGTGATCCATCTTGGGCAGTGGATAATTGTCTTTTAAGGATTCTCGGTTTAAATTTCGGAAATCAACACACAACCTTATCTCTCCATTCTTTTTCCGGACAGGGACTAAGTTTTCTACCCACTCAGAGTACCTCAATGGCACAATGATTTTTTCCTTTAACAATTTCTTAATATCTTTCTCTATGGAGGGAAGCAGCAGGGGATTTATCTGTCTAATCTTTTGTTTATGTGGTTTCGCATCTCCCTTTAGCGGAATTTTATGCTACATGATGCTGATGTCAAAGGTTTTTAGGTCCTAATAAGACCATGCAAACACTTCTTTGTATGACTGGAATAATTTCTAGTAGAGCTCTTTATATTCCTCTAGGACTTTCTTGGATAATTTCAAAATTTTGGGGTCAGCATCAGTACCAAGGTTAAGATCTTCTACCTGATTTTCCTCTACCATTTTGTTTGGCTTTAGTGGGACATTGTTCCTGTTAAACAACCTTTCTAGAGGTACTAGTCCTCTGGGTATAACGTTTCCTTTTAGTTGCAGATCTTTATGGCCAGACACCTTTTCTTCCCATTTATTTTCTGAAATGTCCTCAGCCTCTTCTTCTTTGCAAGAATCAATCTCCATGTTTGAGAATTCCCCAAATATTTCCAAAAATATTTTCACTTGGTCTTCATCCTCATACACCTGCCGATGCTTGATTTTATCTGGGATTTATGGTTGATAACACACCTCAATTTCATATCTTAGGAGAGGGTTTTGAGGTGGGCGGAACATACTAGCAGCAACTGCAAGGGAGTCTGCCATCCTATTCTGCTCTCTGGGCATGAACTGAATATTAAATGCCAAGAAAAAAATTTCCACCAGGTCCCAAACTTTGTTCCTATAAGCCCTCAGCCTAGGATGTTTGGTTTGGCACTGATTCTTCACTTTTCTAACCACTAGTTCCGAATCTCCCAAAACTTTTAAACTTTGTATATTCATGCTTCTGGCTATCTATAACCCTAACATAAGTGCTTCGTACTTGGCCACATTATTATTGGCTTCATACTCTAATTTGAAAGACAATGGGACCCATTGGCCTGTAGGAGAAATCAATAATACTCCAGCCCCATTACCTTCTATGGAATTTGCGCCATCAAAGTGAAGTGTCCAGATTCTTGCTTCACAGCTTTCTAAGGACTGCTCGGTCTTGATCTGGTAGAACGATGATTCTTGAGCATAATATTGGTCTTCCTCTAGCATCAAACATGAGAAATATCCCTCTTTACTATAGACTGGAGAATTAACTGAGTTGTTAGCCTTAGTGACCATCTTGAAAAATATTGTTTCCGTGTACAACCTCCTCTCCTGGCCACCAAAAACCGGGATAGTAGAATATGTCAAGTCTAGCTTGATTGACCCACTGATTTTAGTCCCCCAGGACCTTGAAAGCAACATGCCGAAGCAAGCTGGGATGTCAGCCACCATAATGTCCATCACCACACTTTTTGCTGGGATCTAGGCCAAATTGACCACCAAATCCTTGATCATACCTAGGCATTTAACTCTTTTGGAATCAAATGAATAGAGATCCTTGTATGGATGGGTGATTTGTAATCCTAGTTGTTCCATGACTGATAGGGGCAATAGATTGTGGGAAGCTCCTGAGTCTAACATACAGTTATGTAACAGCAGGTCATGAATTACTAAAGACACATAAAAGGGGGAGTAGAGGCATATAATTCCTCGACATGTGGGCAAAATACAACCATGGGTGTTTCTTCTTGAAGGTTCAAATTGTCTGGGATATGTGTTGCTTCTGGTATGCAGGCTTCTTCAACAATTCGGTCAAGGGAACAGGGATTTTGACCTTCTCAAGCTCCTTTTGCAAACTAAAGGCAGAAGAGGACTTATCTACTAAAATATCCTTTGACTCTTTGCTTTGGAAAAGGGGTTTGAATTCTTTTGTGACTGATTTGACATTAGGGGGAGTGGCCGCTTGTGAAGAGGAAGGAATTTGATCATCAGACTACAAAGATTCGTTAAGAGGCCTCTTACCTTTGTTTGTGGCCCTTTGTGCTGTCGTCTCCTTCTGAGAAGATGCTTCCTTTTGGGGTGTGTCTTCCTCCTGATCCTGAGTGCGAGTCCTTTTCCTAGAAGATCTGAGGTCATATCTTCTATTAAACTGTGCTTGCATGAAATCGACAAACTGCTTGCAGTAGTCATCGATCTCAGGATCTTCGGTGCTTTCTTTGACCTTTTCATCCTCATATAATGGAATCTCCACTTCCTCACTTTCTTGCAGGGGACATTCTACTTCATCACTATTTGCATAAGCAAGATATGGATCATCTTGATCATAAGCGATGTCCTCGGTAGGCCTTCTACCTGACATTCCCAGTACAGTGGGTGAGGTACTTGATCCTGTTGCTCCTTCCGTTCCCTGTGTAGTATCTACAGGGGTGGTTTCCTATACTGAGGGTTGTAACCCCTGTTTGGGGCATTCTGGAAATTCTTGGAGGATGAATTATTGGCCTCCAGTTCAAGTTTGACCAGCTTACTTGAAAGGTTTTTAATCATTTTGTTCATTTCTTCTATCTTGTTATCAGCCGAATCTTTGTCTTGGCTAGAGGTAGACACCTCTTCTTTACCTCTTCTTTTGGCATCCTGATCTGACTTTCCCTTTGATTTACCAGTGGAGGCGAAGTTTGCCTCCAGCTCTAGTGCATCCATTTGAGCATCATCCAGGGTGGCAATCTTTCTCTCTCTCAGAGAGAAACCAAGTTCTGAGTCAAAGGCTGCTACAAAAACGACTTTAGCAGTAGTATTATGGGGTTTCATATCAGCCGGAAGGCTTAAATACAATTTTTTAAACCTCTTGATAAACTCTGACACCCCTTCGTTATGTATTTTCTTGAGTGTGTTAAACTCAGTGAGACAATGTCCATGATCCTTTCTCTCTCCCCATTTTCTGAGAAAGGAGTTTTCCATTTGCTCCCAATTTGTAATGGAACGATCCCCTAGAGTTTTAAACCACTTTCTGGCTTTTCAATCCAGAGATTGAAAAAACAGTCTTAAGACCACGCCTAGATGTTCCACATTAAAGTTCTCTGCAAAAGAGCAGAAGACCTCGAGATGATTTTGGGCTTCAATCTCATTTTCCCATTGAAACGGGGTAAAATCTTCAAATAGTCCTATGGCATATCATTCAGTATTTGAAGAAAAGCTAGAGGGGCATAATTATTCAGCAAGAAAATAGGAACATTGGCCATTGGGGGTGGTGGAGTTAGCGCTAGAGTTTGGTGCGTGAGAGGAGGAGGAAGTGGAAATGAAGTATGAATGACAATAGGAATGTATTGGACAACAACCTGAGATGTTGATGGGGACAATGAGCTATTAATAATAGATATTTCGGTGACCTCTTTGACCTCTGTGGCTTTAGGAGTAGGGTGAAAGGTGTAATGTGTGGTATTTATTGATTCAGCTTCGTCTTTGATTTGGATACCTCCCCGAGGAGGACTATCTGATAAGTAGTCAGTATCTCCCACAATGGATTCAGGACCTTGCACTAGGGATACTTGGGAGGAGGAAGATGGAAAGTCTTCTAAAGAGAATTTAGGGATCTTTGTGTGGACTGATTTCCTTTCCCTCCAACTTCTCTTATGTAGGATCTTTTCTGGGTCAGACACAGAAGGTGTCTTTGGCTGAGACGTATCTAACCTCAGGTGTGGCTTTCGAGGAGCTAGGACTGCAGGTAAATTTATCTGATAAATGAATGTGGATTCGCCAAGGTGAAGGATATACAACTCTCAACTCTTCATGCTCACCTATTTGAAGAGTGAATAAGGTTTTGTCAAGGCCCAGGGATTTAACTTTTCTCAACTTTGCTTCCCCGACAATAGCACCAAAAATATGTTGTCAACCCTAGAGACAGCCTTGAGTTGTGAAAGACCAATGCCTAGGACATCTTATATAGCAAGGAGCATATGATATAACATGGAGAATTATCAGAACAAGGTTCTTGTGCTATTTCAAGTAACTGGAAAATTCAATTTGGATGGAACCATAATACTCAAAAGCTTAGCATAAGGAAAATAATACTGCAGAGGCAAAGTGTGAATTCTCAATATAAATGTATCAAACAATTCAAAGGCAGCTTTCTATAAGGAGGGCTGGATTCTAAAAATACTTCACAGATATGAAAAATTAGAAGGCATTTGCTGTGTATGAAATATAGAGATAATACTAACTGTTACTGAGATGAAATTTAGAAGCACATATTAACATGTGATGGGTTTATGATAATAAGAATACATACATGACAATAAAATTTTAAAAATATCATCCCATAGCAGTTAATATGGAATAGGTATGGTTGAAGTGGAAAATGAAATAGCATATCATGACTAAGCCATATTTAAAGTGCTAGACAAGTTTTTGCATAAGTATCAGCTATGATAAATTCATACCAAAACTAGTGAGCTACTTGCATTCCAGAACATGATACAAGAGCAATGGATATAATGAAATGAACAATTATGCTATAACACATAAGGAAGAGTTACAAACTGTAAAGCACAAATACCAGAATCCTTGTTTAAGATGGAACTCCTTATCACTGAGACCCAACGGGCTCTTCGCATTTATATTAAAGTTTCGACAAAATGCATACAAAAACTCTTTCAGAGCATATTCTTCAGAAAATATGGAACCCTTTTTCCTATTTGGTTGCTGCTTATATAGAATCCTCAGAAACATGAGCGGGAATATATTTTTGGGAAAAATATCTTCCTCGCATGCTAGTAATCAGTTTGAGGTCTCGATAAAAAATAACCAAAATTCATGATGAGAGACAGGGGCATCTTATCACTTACAGTTAGGCTCACGACCATTTCAAAACAAAAACAGTTTTTAACAGAAAGTAAAATGCAGGAGTGAAATTTGAATTCCACTCGAAATTTTAAAGTAACAAAGTAAATTAAAAGTAAAGGCCACTAGGGCCGAATCATGAATTAACAACATTCACTGGTGCGATGGAGTCGATGTTGTTGCTGACACAGGTGGCAGGACATTGGCTGATGAGCTGGCCAACAGGCTGGCATACTTGGTGCACCTTTGCTGATTGTATGCTGCGGGTTCAGGCATTGATGCGAAACCTTCCACTCTGATATAAGCTTCAGTGAGATCATCGAAATTTGCATCAGTGGGAATTTTTTGCTTTACTAGGTGTAGGAGGGAAAATTCCTGGCGGAGTGTTGAAACTATAGTCTCGGCTTTCAGCCAGGTGGATTTATCTGAAAGTACATTTGTCCGGTTCATCTCCTCCTTGAGACATGCCTCATATGTTGGTAATGGCAGTAACACAGTAGGGGTAGGACCCCAGCATGATGGAAGCTCGGCCACTGTGATCTCGACCCAAATCATTTCAAACCAATCCAAATTGAATGCCACGTTTTCCAAGGTTCCTGAAGCTATAGTGTGGGCAGACTCCTTATCAATTATTTTCTGACATTCAACGGCCTCCTTGAACCTGATTGCTATACCATGCTTCTCCACGTCTTCAGACCTCAGCCCTTTCAAGAAAGAGATATAAATTCTTGCTTGCTGTGCTCTGCTGGATACATCAGTATTCCCTTCACGAAGCTTTCTTCTGAGATAAAGCACGGATGACTTTACTTCTTCGATGAATTTTAGAAAATCCCAATGCCCTTTTACCGTCACAATAATTTTTGACCAGATTTTTCGTCTGGCATCCCTGAGAGTGATATTACCTTTCAGACAACTGTTGAGTTCGTTGATGGTCTTCTATTGGTCAGCTTTCTCCTTTTTTCCCTGCTCGAATTCCTTCCGCATAGCTTGGATCTTTTTGGAATTTTCGGCCAAGACAGTGTTCAGCTCACTGATTCTTAGTCTCGCTATAGAAACCTACTTCTCTAATGCATCGTCTGTAGCCACTGTTTTAGTCAAATGTTCAGACAGCGAACTAGTTTTCGGTTGGGCTGGCGGTGGTGCGCAACTATGTGTATCCCAAGTCATCTGTAATGCCGTTAGCCTGCCCTGAAGAACAACCATCTCTTCTGCTATCTTTTCTTTTTCTTCCTTCTCCTTTGCTAGAGAATCAGCCAAGTCTGTGTTGAGTCCCGAATTTGCATCTTTTCCATACACTTTTCCATACCTTTTTCACTCACCTAAACCTCCCAAATTGTCAATATCATGTGCAAAAGGGTATCTAACGTGGTTTTTAATTATGTTTTTGTGTTTTCTATTTGATCTAGATTTTGTTCATACAGCTGCGGAATCTTGCCACTTTCCACATGACTATTTTGTGGAACTATTCTTGCTACGAGGAGTGTCTACAAGCGAAACGAGCCACATGGGCGGGCTAGGAATGACGTGGACATGGTTCGTGTCCTGTTAGTTCAAGCAAACTCGTCCAAAGAGACACCGCGGTCAAAGCCGTCCACGTGGAAGTCAACTACGTCGTTGCTTGTCGGCAGGACTACTGGGCGGGTGGCAAATAAACATCCATACGGCCGTTTCTAAGCTTGCGGAGGTTAATCGACATCTGTGCAGAGTTCTGGAGTTGAATTCAAGCATCCACCTTCCGTAGATTCGCTTTCCAACACGACCATACTCCTATATCCGTGGGTGTAGTGGTCTACGTGCTCTCTGCCATCATAAACTTCAGGAGACAGTTACAGTTTATTGTTTTATATAGAGCGTTTTCATACGCACAAAAAGTTAGTTGTTAAGTTGATAGTTGATGTTCGTGAATAAACTCTGTTATCTGTTAGTTTGCTTTGTAGTGATTACGCTGCCCTTGAGCCGTAACACTACCATTCTGTAATGAACTGCTTTTTAATGTGAGAAGACTCTGTTTTTCAACTTAATTCATGTTTGAGGATCATTACCAAGGCTGTGTAGAGGGCCCCTGCTCAGCTAAGGTTTTGTGTATTAGTGTACATTTTTCATTTCATTTCTTTTAAAAGTCATTGTATCATAATCCATCCATATGTTCATACTTTGCAGTTGTTTCATTTCTGTTTATACATTTCCATAATTTCCATTTCATTTCTGTCTTTCATGTTTTTATGATTGGTAATCACTGATCAGTTTTCTTGTGCAGGTTTTAGGTAGACAGCCCGGGCATTTTCATAGTATTTTTACTAATGACATGAAACTAACATTGTTCTGCTGCTAGTTTGCTTTTCATAGCTTTTGTTTAACTTCAGTCTTGCTTTGTACATTTCGGTTCTTCGGTTTACTTGTCTGATTCGGTAGTTAAATTTAGATATATTAGTACACTCATAAACGTCTTGATTGCCTGTCACAGTGGAGTGATGGTGAGGAGACTGCATTTATGAAATGTGTAGTTTAGTATTAGTTTCTTTTCTGCAAATTTAGATATATTAAGCTGCTCTTATCATCTTCAGTTGCCTCCGAAAGCCACAGCTGGACTGATGGTGAGGGACTGCATTATGAAATGTGTAGTTTAGTATTAGTTTCTTTTCTGCAAATTTAGATATATTAAATCATGTATGACATCTTCAGTTGCCTCCGAAAGCCACAGCTGGACTGATGGCGATGGATTGAATCATGAGTATATGGTTTAGTATTAGTTTACTTTCTGCAAATTAAATATCAGTTACACAAGTTGTTTAGGATTACTTCCGAAAGTCATAGCTGGTCTAATGATGAAGGGTCAGAAAATGAATTGATGTAATCTGATTTAGATTTATTTTGTTGCAATTTTGAATTTCATTAAGCATAGTTTCTTTTCTGTTTAGTTGGCAGCAAGAATAGTTTGGTTTTCATGTTCACTAGTTTACTATTTTGATTCATTAGATTAGCAGCACCTTTTCATTTCAGCAGTACACTTTTACTTTCTTTCAAGTCTTGTCATTGTAATTTTCAATTTGCTTTTTAAAAGTTTCAAGTTGGTAAATCATTATAGGGGATATCACTTCCTTGAACAAATATAACCAAACTTGTTTTCATTTTAGAATTTCCATTTCACCTTAGAAAGACAAAAACGACAAAAGTTAAGAAATAGGTTATCTTGCACATATAGTGCGCCGCACTTCATCAGCTTACGATTCCCGGATTGACAAATTAAATGCAGCAATTTAGGACACACTAAATTGACCAAACACCGCTTATCAGAGATCTGGTGACTTTGGTGATGATATTGTTATAGTAGCGTAAGTATGAGCCCCTGTACAATGCAAATCAATGTCAGTTGTTCTTATCTTATAACTGACTGCCTGTGAGTTTTATAAATGATTCATTTATAAGACCTTTACTGCCTAATTAAGACACTTCCAATCATGCAATTAAATGGGCCAGTCTGTACGTTTATCAAATATAGCATGCATGATATTGCTGTATTTCTGGTATGTTGTTGACAAATTGTTTTTGTCGATTGGCTGTTGTTTGTATATTTGCATCAATTCTTCATACAGGGCTTACCGCACTCCCATTTGCAAGGCAAAACGTGGAGGCTTAAGGATACTCATCCTGATGACTTGCTTGCAGCTGTTCTTAAGGTTGGTATGCCTTTTTGTTTCAACTTTTATATCCAGACTTTATGTTTTGATGAACAATTTACCGAGTCTATTAGAACTTCTTCTCATTATGAAATGTTGATTCAGAAATATCTCAGGGTTTTTCTTATGATATTGCCTAGAATCCTACCATTATCAGCTTGATTTGGAAACATGAATGTGGTGTAGGGATTATTGGAGAAAACTGGAATCAATCCAGGTGAAGTTGGTGATATCGTAGTTGGTACAGTTCTTGCCCCTGGTTCTCAAAGAGCCAATCAGTGTCGGATGGCTTCTTTTTATGCTGGATTCCCAGGTGTGTAGAGTGGCCATCCCCTTTAATTAATTTAGTTCATTCGTTTCATGCTAAGCCATATTTTATAATATACAGGCTTATGATTATACTTCTTGTTCACTACAGAGACTGTTCCTGTCAAAACTGTCAATAGGCAATGCTCATCTAGTCTTCAAGCAGTAGCAGATGTTGCAGCAGCGATTAAAGCTGGGTTTTATGATATTGGTAAATGAAAATCATATCTCTTCTACAATATTTGAGAGATGAAATTTCATTTACTTCTGTTCATCTATTTCTTGGTTTATTGCAGGGATAGGTGATGGGTTAGAGACAATGACTATTGACTCAATGGCATGGGCGGGCCCGGTGAATCCAAGGGTAAGCATTGACATATTGTAATTGTAGCCGTGATCCTTTTCATACTAACTTCTTCAAATCAGTTTTGTTGGCCTTGCTCTAGATACAACACATGCTATTTTAGTGAATCAGTTTCAATAGCTTTTAGATTGTTTGAGCCTATATTTGTGAAAGTATGTTGATATATTTTTCTTCCCCATAGACTGAAACTCACAAGTAAGCACAAGATTGCCTTCTCCCAATGGGTATACCTTCAGAAAATGTTGCTGAACGCTACGGAGTTACACAACATGACCAAGATCAGGCTGCTGTAAGTAGTTATCCTTTCTGTTTCATTAACATGATAGATGTCATAAATTTCCAATGCTGTGCTCCATCCAAGATTTTATGTTCTTGCAAGGTCAGGCATCCACCATACTCTGGGATAGTTATTAAAATAGTTAAAGCTTTATTTCTTGGTGGAAAAGTTGAAGATAGTATGACAAAGAATTGAATTGCATTTGCAGGTTGAATCTCATAGGCATTCAGTTGCAGCAGTAGCTGCTGGGAAGTTTAATGACGAAATCATCCCAGTAGAAACTAAGGTATGAAAATTGTATTTCTGAAAATACTGAAAGCCCTGGTCCAAAATGTATGCTTCATCCTATGAAAAAATGTTACTACACGGCAGTATAAATGGTAAATATGCTCGTCGAAACTAGATCTGAGCTCATGGACATTATGGTTCCTGTTTTATGTTTCAGATTGTTGATCCCAAAACTGGAGAGGAGAAACATGTTACGATATCTGCTGATGATGGGATTTGACCGGATACTAACCTTTCTATTCTATCAAAGCTTAAACCTGCCTTCAAGGAGGATGGAACGACAACTGCAGGTATATATTCTTTGTGCGAACCCCTTGGCACACTAATTTTTGAACTGGATATGCAAGGTGAAACATTCAACAATCACATAAAATAGGAGGCTGGTTGTCTGGTCATTCATGATGTTTTCGGAATGCAATGGCTATTAGGGAACTCCAGCCAAGTGAGCGATGGAGCCGCTGCTGTCCTCCTAATGAAAAGGGCAGTGGCAATTCAGAAGGGCTTACCTATTCTTGGTATATTCAGGTTTGTACCGTATTCAAATTGATTCATTATTTAGTGCATTTATTTAGTTCAATGTCACGAAGTGATTTCCATATGATGACCATGCAGGAGTTTTGCAGTTGCTGGGATTGATCCAGCTGTTATGGGAATTGGCCCATCTGTTGCAATTCCAGCAGCAGTTAAGGCAGCTGGCCTTCAAACAAGGGATATTGATCTTTTCGATATTAATGAAGTAAGCTTGGGCGACAGTAATAATTCTCTGGAACTCCCAACTTTATTTGATTGAACATTGTCAAGTATACATTTAACCCATATTTCATTTGCAGGCCTTTGCTTCACAATATGTATACTGCGTTCGAAAATTAGAATTGGATCCTGAAAAAGTGAATGTTAATGGAGGAGCGATGGCTTTTGGTCACCCACTTGGTGCAACGGGTAAGCTTAGTGAGAAATCATGCTCAATTTCCTATTTCAAAGAGGGTTGTTACATTGATGGTCTTGAGGCTTTTAATTTGAAGAACTTAAATTGTTCCTTGTTTGAAGACAATAAGTGAATGGTTTTGAGGACAAATCTGATATGTGACAATAAATGAAGAATGAGCTTCTTAGAATTCGAACATTTAATTCCCAACTACACCATCTATTCTATGTCTCTGCACCAAGAAGAGAAAGGTGCTCTTGCAGCAGCCTAAGGTGGAAAAGATGTCACCTACATCTGTAACATGCTAATAAAATTAAATGAAAAATAATTGACGTCTGAAGTTTAATGTCAAAAATGAAACAAAAAAACTCTTGATTTTGTATTTCTTTTAAATGATCATTATATAAAAATAGGGTTAGTATAGATCCATTGGCAAACATTATGTAATATCTATCATACAGTACCTACCATGAGTCTTTTTTCTTTCTTAGTTGTGCTTATGCATCTTTGCACTATAAGAAACTAAAAACACTCATGGGATTCTTGATGGAAGATCTTCATTTTTGAATTGAATGTGATTGCTAGATTATATCGTTTATGTTTGTTTACACTTTTTTAGCAGTCTATCTGTCAGCTTGGAAATGCAAGAAATTGTTTCGTCCACTTAGATAAGCTTGACACAGTTAACACTATCTGATCCTGTTACTTGTATTTGTTCATTCTTTGATGATTTCTGTTTCTACAAGGGGTTAAATTTTTGTTAAGAACTGGTCACAAACAGAGAGTTGTTGCAAACCTGGTAAAATTTGAATTTGGCAGTGGTGATAAGAGTGGCAGGTTTGTTTGTTTATGAAATAAACCACAGTCTTCATTCATAATTAACATTAACCATGAGAGCTTCGAAGCATATTGATAAGTCTGTAAAATAACAAGTGACCGCCATCTTGCAAGTTCAAAAAGGGCAAAAACTTGAAAAACAAAGCACATACTCTGTTATTCAGCCCTCTTTCTGTAAAGTTTTACAAGAAGTCATAAAAGCAAAGCACCTTAGCGTAACATTTTATGTTGCACTGAAAATGGTGGTTCAAAAGGAAACTTTAATGCGAAAAAATTGATGGATAGGAAACGATCCTTTCATTGCGCCTCAAGTAAAGAATGTTCTCCACATGAAGATATCATGTGAATTCTCTTGGTGGGTAAATTAACCCACGCTCTCCTCATAGTCACTTCCAGGCTTCAATGGAAGCCATAACAGAATTTTATTTCAAGTCGAAAACACTTTTGGATTATCTATCTGAAGCTTCTCCTTAGGAGAATGGAGGAATGTTCTCCTTATTTTTCATATATTCTTCTTCCTCTCTCTTTAGTGCCTGCAAGATCAGGTGAAGAAATTGTTGTTGGAAGTCCATCTGTATTTCCATTTCAGATAATGATGCCAAATAATAACAATACTTGCGTCCCTATCCGCACTGCACTGTATGTGAAGAGGTGAAGCAGGCAACGAGGAGAGTGCGGAGGAATGCTGAGGAGATAAGTGTGAGATGCATTCGTAAAACTCTGATTTCAAATGATTTAATTCAATGGCGGGGGATTTCAGAGCTTGAGATTTTGAAGACAGGGAGGGAGACATTTGTGAGGTTCAAATTTTGGGACGATCAGGGAGAATGGAAATCGTCCAAATTCAAACTCGAATGAAAAGTGTGATTCAATGGCGGTGGATTCCAGAACTTGAGATTTGGAAGTCACCGGGGGAGAAATTTATGAGTTTTAAATTTTGGGACAATGAGGGAGAATGGAAATCACCCAAATTCAAACTCAAATGAAGAGAGCGAGTTGGAGGGAACATTGGAGATGAATGAGAGGGGAATTGGTGCGTTAATTATTTTATGCTCATGAAGGATGTGAGTCAGTATACTTGAGAGGCTTGCAAACGGTCAAGGATCAATTGGGAAATGACTTTGGCACCAAGAGGTCAACCAATTAAGCTAGGGCTATGTAGTATAATTTCCACAACTGACATCCTGACAAGTCCCAGCCCAAATAGAATGCAACTTTACACAGTATTAATAACGTTTTCAGATAATAATAAACCCTCAAAAATATGTTTTATAAAATTCAAGATTGCTGATTTTGGTGTTGCAAAGGTTCTTCAAGCTTGCAACATCGGAGGGGATTCAACCACAGTTTTTGCAGGCACTCACGGTTACATTGCTCCTGGTAAGTTTCTTTACTATTTTTTCTGCCACATGTATTCCATTTTCCTTCTTGATGTTTACAGACAAAGCTTCAGAACATATCCCAAGAAACTGTTTTGAAAATTTTTAAACGCAAAAAAAGAGCAAAAGACCAGACATTTTTCCCGTTAAATTCCAACCCTGCCAAAGACGGGAGTTTAGTACAGGAATATTTCAGGGTGGAAAAATTGTGACAGGGGTATTGAGAGTAGTCAGGTTGGTTGTGTTAAGTGGTGTCAGAGTGCAACAACGCTCTTTGGGATTGAGGAGGGTAAATAAAGTATTTGTGTTACGGGAGAATTGCAGCCGATGAAGAAAATTGAAGAGACTTCTCATGGATGAGAAAGCGAGTCAAAGAACCAAGGGTAGTTGGTGGTAGAGGAGTAGAGTATTACAGGCTTAACAAGGAATTATAATTTCAGAACAGACTAGGTTTTATTTAACCTAGTCAAAAAATTGGTGATTGCAGGTAGCAACAGAAGGGAAGAGAACTGTGGCAAAGAACCCTTGTAGCGGTGAAGCTGCAAAGAGAGAGAAGTGGTCCAACTGAGGGTAAAAAGCTGAAGATAACATAGGAAGTCCTCAATAGAGAAAGTGAAGTTCTAGAGAGGAGAGCTATGTTCAAGAGCCAGAGGAGAAGAGGAAGCTTGAGAAGTTCTAGAGGAGGAGAACCTGTGATACCAAAATGCCAAGCCCAGAGGAGAGAAGTTTGGTGAGTGTCTTGTGGACACTTGTTTGCAGCTCACAATGAGCATGAAGAAGCTCATTGAGAAGGAAAAAGAGATGACTGTGCATAGTCATATAATGGGTTCAGAACGAAGCCACATAAAGATGAATGATGAAGAGTTTGACTAAAAACTGGTTGATTTAAAGAAAAGACTCTGTGTAGTGAGTATGCTGCTACAAGAAATGGAGAATTAAAACTAGAGAATTGGATAGGATCTTAAGAAAAATATCAAGTGGCCTACTAGGCAACTGTATGCTAGGAATCGGGAGAAGCAGCTTAAGGCATATGATGAATGCTAAGTTGAGAGACGAAGAGCACGATGAGGAAGAGAAAGTTCACTCCTGTGAACCAGAACAAAGGACATTCCTTGGAGAAGGTGAATATGAAGATGAAGTTGTTATAGTGGAGAGGCCTATTAAAAGCCTCCTAAATTGTGTGGAAATTTCAGAACAACAGAAAAGGCTGATGATAGAGAATGAGGCTAGAGAGTCTAGGCAGAAACAGAGATGGTGAAGAAGGAGATCTTTATTCCATTGAGTGGCAGTGGAGGAAACATCAAAGCACATTGTGTATTTCTGGAACTATACATGCAGAGAGGATTGTACAAGCTGCCATGAAAGCAAGAAGGCTTAGCATATGTAGTCCTGAATGCACCCTAACAAGAAACTAGGATCTTTAGGAAAGTCAAGAGGATGAACGACATGACAAGGGAGAAATATGGAGGAAGCAATGTAATTCTAGAATTGAGGAAGAAATGGAGGCTGTGTAAAGTTGCAGGCAGCTAGAAAACAATCAAGGAGATAAAGACAAAAGTCAGCTCCCTGGTCGAATGGCTTGATTTAAGGAATTGTATAGGAACAGTGTAGTGGAATTCTGTATTGGAGACTAATTGTAAAGTTAATTACCAAAGATTTTTCCTTCCCATCTTTTGATATCAACGTCTATTGGAAAAAAATTAATGTTACTTTTGGGGTAGATTTAATACTGAGGTCTGTAACATACACATTCTAAACATAAATATAAGGTCACATCAAATTAATTATAGTTGCTTTCTTTCTAGCTTCTTCCTTACGGCGTTTCCTTTGCAACATTAGGTGCAATTGCTAGTTTATATATAAAGTGATTGTTTATGAGTTATTGATTGTGTGTGAGAAACGATCAGGGTTTATGAACAGGTGTGATAAAACTCTGTAATAGGGTTTGAATGGTGATTCTGCACACCATTGACAAGTTTGATGTAAATGTCGAGACAAGGTATAATGTTTTGAGTTGAGGTGCAATAAGGGTTTATATATATATTTCAGAAGATTGGATGAAATTGCATTTTTAAAATTCAGTCATCAATCACTGAATGGATCGATGACACAATGATATTTAAATCCATACTCTGAAAACACTGTGTAAGTGAGACATCGGATTTGGAATCATTACGGGGTTTAATGCATAATTTGTTCATTCAAGCAAGAAATTTGGGTTTTAAAGGAATCACAATGAATCTGGTGTGATGAACGGTCTTCTGGTCGAATGGCGAACCTGTCGGCAGAAGAAACTATAATTTAATGGCACAATGGAACTATGTTATCATTGAAACAGAGCATATGAAGCCAGGACTTTATTTCAAGTTATAGACTTAAGCACATGGACAAACAGTGATTATTATTAATCTGCGGAGCCATTGAATGGATTATGTCTACCATGGTTATGAATTCTGGCATAGAACAGCAGAAGCAATGATCGGAAATTAACGAAACCGTGAAGAGGGTTTCGCATAGAAGATAAACAGAGGAACAGTTTTAAAAAAACCTCCAAAGTGGTTTATGCACAACATTTAAATAATAAATGGTGATACATGTGGTTTGGAACTACGCACAAGTGGAACTGTGAGTCAACGGAGTACGAAACCACGAGTAAATGGAGGCAAGTGGAATAGTGAAGATGAGTTTTGAAAACCATAAATGGTTTTCGCGCTGCTCTTGAGTAGTAAGTGGTTTTTGATTGATCAAACGCGATAGCTCTCATCGCGTGACACGTTGCATAGATGGTTTTTAAAAACCATTAATTTCGCGTGAATTTTGAGCAATAAACTTCAGGGGCTGATTGAATGCAATTTTCATTAGATCGTAAGTGTTGGAGATCTGACGGCGTTCGCACTCGAAGTTAGGTGGTGGTTAATGGAGGTGTGGACCCGACGGCAGAAGCGTTAAGTTGATTTGATGAACGGATGGACAGTGAATGGTTGAGAGTTGTGGGCCATATATGATTTGACATATGTGCATCGACGGAATTGGTAAGTTCTAAAGTTTATGTTAATATTATAACATAAATAACTTCCGCAAAGAATATGCAAAGTCTTGTGGGCCAAGGTTAAAACTTTGGATAATATAAAATATGTCAAATGAGTGTGTTGGTATGTCGTGAGTCCAATATATAATATTGGATGTGAAGATAAAAATTATATTGGAGTAAAGGGTTTAAATAAGGTTTTCCGCTAGTTTATAAATGAAAGGAGAAAACCTTAGATAAGGGGGTTTATTTGAATAAAAGAAGTGTCGGGAAGATAAAATGTCAAGGTGGATATTGCTTGATATTTGAAGAAAATACATTGGTGAGTTTAAACCATAGTGTGAGAAAGAAATATTAATTCCGAATTAATAATTCTCTTTGGGTTTTAAAATAAATTTCAATTAAATATCAAAATGGGTTTGGTGTATGGTTTTAACCATAAATTTGAAATAGCTTCCGCATAAGAGATAGTCCCAAATTGAGGATCATTTTGGAAAATGAATGTGACAGGAAATTTTATATGGAGATTGTGGTTTTTTGCAGCCTTTGGCTGCATCAAGTGGTATCGAAGTTGGAAATATCTCTTTTTGAAGGTTCAAGTATTTTTATTGAATTGAATGCATATGTGATGGAGAAAATGAAAAGAGATTAGATTTTGAAACTAACAAATTGCAACACATAGAGATACAGTGAAGATGAGAGGTGAAGCAAGATCACACAGAGATCTTGAAGGTGATTTGATGAGTGTTATTTTAACTCTGGTTCAAATAATATGTTTGCAGAATTCAGGTTGCGGGCAATTGAAGGAAATCTCAGCAAAAGAAGATCACAGCTTTAAGAGCAGTGATGAAGGAATCCAGTAAAGGATTCTAAGTGGAAGAAGAATGTGGCAGAACCTTGAGGAATTCCAACAGAGCTTGGATAAAAAGGACAATTGTGTTCTTAAAAGGTGCAGATGATTTGAAGCCTAGAAGGAGTAGAGAGGAATGCTCAAGAGGTTTAGAAGATAGAGAACCAGTGTTTGCCAAAAGACCAAATCTAGAGAAAAGGATTGGTGAGGTAAGTTGTAACAAGGAGGACTTGTTATTGCAGAGGCTTTAGTACAACTCATGGTGAATGAGTGAGGAACTCATGAATATAGAAATGGAGAAGAAGATGACTACTGATAGTCATAGAAGAGATAGCAGAGGTTCAGAGAGAAACCACAATAGAAGGAAGGAGAAAGAATATGCCAAGGCAAATGGCATAAGGAAGCAGTTGATTGATGAATAATATGACAAAGAGTTGGTTGAGATAAGAGAACAATTTAATAAATTGAAGATGATGATAGAAGAAAGCCAGAGAATTGGTTGGCTCATGAAGAAGAAAGTGAAGTGGCAGAGGCTACAACAGAAGAGAGAACAACAAATGAATATGCAGTTAGCAGAAGAGCTAAGAAAGCTTGAAAAGAGGATGGATGTGCTATTGGGATGTGAAAAAATCAGAGAAGCTGAGTTGAAAATGGAAGTTCCCAGTTGTGAAACAAAACAGAGTGAAGTTATGGGTACAGATGAAGAATGGAGATATGTGAAAGATCTTATGAATCATGGTGAAGATTTAAGATAGCAAGAAGTTTACCTTGCTGAAGAGGGAATTATTGATGATTTCCTGAACTATTGGGCAAGTTCAGATCAACAGGAGGATGTAAAGCCTTGTATTTTTTAATCTAATAATTGTGATGTGATTACAGGTTTTACAGAGGAGGATGAGAAATCTTTTGAAGCTGTCAAAATTATGGGAGAGTATCTTTCAGCAGATAAATACTCTGAATTAGAGAATGATGAAAAATGTCTCTTGAATGAGGGAAGCAGTGATGCATTTGTATTTGAAGCTGTTACAGCACAGGAAAAAATTCTTGTGAAAAAAGAGAGATTCAGTCTGAAGCATTGATATGTGAGGCAACATTTGAGACAGTTGAACCTTGTGATTTACAAACTGAAAATTTGTGCATACATGCAGGAATTGTAAGTGATGATGAAATACTTCAGAAATGCCAAAAAGAAATTGCATTGCTGGAATATTTGTTGGAAAACTCAGAATATGATAGAGAGATTGCAGAAGGCAAAGTTCACTACAGTGGACAAGAATAGAGAGACATCATGGAAGCAGATGATGTGGAAGAGAGACTTGTTGACAGTCTAGAGAATTCTTTAAGAAGAATGAATCAGCATACTGATGTGCTGATAAAGGAGGAAATTTCAGAGCAGCATAATGAGATGTTGCTAGAGGAAAGAAAGGAACTGAGGCCTTATGATTTTTATTTTAATAATTTTTTTATGAATGCAGGTTTTGTTGCAGATGCTAGAGAAAATTTGACACAGTTGGACAGTCAAATAAAGGAGGAGGAAGAAAATTTTGTGGAAATATTTAATCCATGGAATAAAGAAATTAAATTGTTGGAGATTACGCTGAAGAATTAGGATTCAATACAGGAAGAGAAATCTCAATTTCAATATTGGGAAATGCAGATGCAAGGGAAAGATGATAGCAGTAAAGGGCATACTATGTACCAATCCAATGAATTGCTGAAAGGAGAAGACAAAGAAATTGTCATAAGTGACAATCTGGAAGAAGTTAGTAATTGCAGAAAACAAGAGGGTAAGGATGACAGGGTGGTAAACAATGTTACCGATGAAATTGGTAACCGCACTGTTACCTACTTTTTTTTGGTAGCATAAAAAGCACCCGATTTTGAAAAGTGGTGATGCAGAATAACCTCTTTTTTTTTGGAGCACATTTTCGACACTCTAATATTTTTATTTATGAAGTATGAATATTTGTTTTTAAAATGTTAGTGATTTTCAAGCTAATTTTGAAACGTATTGATGCAGCATCAACCTTTTTTTTTTAGAGTGGTGATTTTCATGTTGGTAATAAAACACAAAAATTAGATAAAAAATATATATATAAAAACACTAAAAAAACCAATAAAAATGTAAAAAAAAACAAAATTAACTCGTAAAAATAAAAAATTTAAACAAAAATAAATAAATAAAACAAAAATATTTGAAAATTATATCAAAAGAAATGACAAAATTTGAAAAAAAAAACACATAATTTAAAGAAAAAAAAAAACAAAAATTAACCAAAATTTTTTTATTAAAAAAAAACATCAAAAACATTTTTTTCTAAGTTATTAAAAAAAACCATATAAAAAAAAATTAAAAAAATTAAAAATAATAATAATAATAATTAAATTACAAAATTAAAATTTAGATAAAATAAAATAAAATACAAAAAAGAAAAAATTAAATTTAAAAATTTAAATTAAAATAATAATAAGAAGAAGAAAAAAAGATACAAATTTTAAAATTAACAAAAATAAAAAAATAAAAAAAATAAAAAAAAACAAAATTTAAAATTGAAAAAGAAAATTAAAATAAAAAAAAACTATCATTAAAAAACAAAAAAAATTAAAAAAACCACGTGCAAATAATTAAAAAACAAATGTCCATAAATTTACTGTTTTTTTTTAAATGAAACAATTTATAAATTTTAAAAATGAAAAACTAAATAAACTAAAAGATTAAAAAAAAAATTAAATTAAAATAAAATTTAATAAATTTAATAAATAAATTTTAAATTTTAAAAAATAATTAATCTAAAATTAAAATTAAAAATAAATAAATAAATAAATAAAATAATTAAAAAAAAAAACAATTTAAATTTAAAATAAAAAATTTGAATTAAAAACAAATAATTTTAAATTTTTTGAATTTAAAAAAAAAGAAGAAGAAGAAGAAGAAATTTTTTGATCGTGGTAGCGCCGCCAATCGGCCTCCCGCCCAGGTGGCGACGGAGGCCGGCCGCTAGTCGGGAGGCCGATTCCGAGAATCGCCCTCCCGTGGCGATAGGCCGATTCCTGATACCCTACTAGTGGTTAATTTTAACTACATCAATTCTTAACTAGAGTTACAATATAGACTCCTATAGAGTCTTTTACATCAAAAACATGTGGTTAGCCCTTTTTCCATGAATAATGGGGGTTGACTCGACATCCTCCCGAACTATAGGTGTGAAAACAGAAAGATCAACTTCTAAGTGGCATAACTTTTTCATATAGACTCTTATTGGTGTGCTTCTTGCGTCATTGGAAATATATGTATGTGTAGAATAACAAGAAACTGTGTAGCATTAAATTGACAAATTTTACCCCCCAAAAAAGTTATTTGACGCCTCGAAATTCTCCCGGAAGATTTCAAACCCCATTTTTCCAAACTAGGTCATGCTAGTAAAAACGTCTCGTGAGATAATTCCACCACTTTTTCCACTCCAAATGCGTTGAAGTGGATGAAAAACAATATAATGATCCAATCCAAATTAAATATCACTGCCAACTTCCTGTTATGTATTCATTACATCTAGTACTCAATAATTCTTACAAATTTTCTTATGGCTAATTTCAATAGACTCAAACTAGTGATAATAGTGGACCAAACTAATGCCACTATTATTTCAACCAAAATCACATCAATGTCATAAGAGTTTCTAAAAACTTTAAACAATTGCAAAATAAATTCTCTTTTACATGACAACATGCCGATCATAATCCTGAACTCCTTGCATTACTTCTATTGCATTTGTGTAATTAAATACACCAAATTTATGGTAATCACTTTCCATGGATAATATGTTTCCATAGCAAGTGTGAATGTAAACAGAAAAAAGAATTTGGTTGTGTGATTTTGTAATATGCTTCAGTAAAGAAATGACACCCTTTTGTAATGATGCTTGATGAAATGGAAAACTAGAGTAACATACTTCTTAATATATGGAAAGAATGCTATAAAATAATATGAGCATAAACTTGATTATAATACCCATATCCATAAAATCCATAAGGTGCATGATTAAAATATCCATAAACTCCATAAGCATAAAGGTGCATATGATGTGTTATGATTCTCCATTTAAATACACATAAATGGACTTCAAGAGAACACTTTATTACTATTCAGCCCAAGGCAGTTTGACCATGTGTGAAGAGTGGGCAATCACACGGTAAAGTAGAATCGTGAGCTTGGCACGATATTAACACAGAAAATTACGTTGCAATTGTGAGCTGAAAATTACGTGGAATTGTGAGCTGAGACAGGAAGCAACGATCGCTCACCCAACCAAGCCCAATTCAAACGCTGCTTTCACCACCCACATACAAGGCCAAATCTCCTTCTCGTAGATGCGTCCAGAAAACCCTGCAAAGAAAACCTTAGATTTGTATCTTCGATCTAGCAGATAAATGATGCACAATTCTCTCTTTACTGAAGAAATAAAATAAACTAGACCAGCTAGGGAGATCAGAGAAACCACCGAAGTTGGGTTTGCTTACTAGAGTGAGATCGAATCCCACCGAAGAAAACCTGAGGATCTCACCTGAAATCCTCTCTTGAAAACTCGCCTGAGCCCTCAAAAATATCACAAAGAAAGATCCCAATTTGTTTTTCCATGAGTTGCTCTCATTCCTCCTCCTATTTTTATAGACGGGCTACTTTGAAAAACCATGGGCAAATACCTGGGGTCAAAACAACCAAAAGGAAAAACCATGGGAAAATAACTAGGGTCAAAACAACCAAAAAGGGAAAACCATGGGCCAATGCCGCTTATTCACTACTTTATTTATTAGTCTTCTACTATTTTGATTTGGTCCAACCGGTTAAACGGTTGAGGATATTACAGTTCCCCCTGCCCAAAATTGATTTCCCTCAAGCAATTTCAATGTTGGATGTTGCAATATGTGTTCTCCTTCCCAAGTGGCATCCTTGACGCGCAGATCTTTCCATCGTACCAAATATTCGCGAATGATTCTACTTCAAAGCTTCCTTTCTCGAACCTCCAACACCTCCTCAGGAACTAGTTGAATATAGCCCTCTTCATCTAATAGCAGTAATTATGGTGATGATTTTATGTTTGATCCTAATGCTTTCTTCAAACAGGAGACATGAAATATGTTATGAATTCTGCTCTCTGCGGGAAGCTCTAGCTCATATGCCACTTCTCCTATTTTCCGAACAACTCGATAAGGCCCATAAAATCGTGGCTTTAATTTTTCTGCCCCCTTCTGCTTCAAAGTAGACTACCTGTACGGCTGAAGCCGGAGATAAACCACATCTCCTACTTCGAAACTCCTCTCTATCCTTTGACGATCTGCATATAACTTTTGTCAATTCTGTGCCGTCTGCAGATTGTCTTTGAGGGCTCTCAGAATATCCTGACACCCCTGGATCCAATCCTTTGCCAAAGGTGCTCTACTATCTCCAAACATTGTATCTACAAAAGATAGTGCCTCATATCCATATAAGGCTAGGAAAGGTGACATCCCTATGGACATGTGATAAGTGGTGTTATAGCAGTATTCTCCTAAGTACAACCATTTGGTCCATGCTCGTTGTTGTCTTGTGACATAATCTCGTAAGTAACCTTCCACCCATTTATTCATTGTTTTTGTCTGTCCATCTATCTGCG
This sequence comes from Pinus albicaulis, assembly GCA_034641835.2. NCBI lineage: Eukaryota > Viridiplantae > Streptophyta > Pinopsida > Pinales > Pinaceae > Pinus > Pinus albicaulis. Next base: position 454,750,829 of record CM076576.1, on the reverse strand, counting down.
GGTGATAACTGGTACTAGGAGTGAGTTCTGTTCCAGCCAACCTGAATAATTATTGCCAAAATGCTCCCATAAATCTACTATCACGATCACTCACAATGGTTTTGGGAAAACCATGCAGATGGAATACCCCTTGGAAAAATATTTCTACTATTTGAGATGCAGAACTTTTGGAGGGGATTGCAAAGAAGTGAGCGTACTTGGTGAGACGATCCACCACCACAAAAATACAATCTTTGCCTTGTGAAAAAGGTAGCCCTGTAATGAAATCCATGGATATACTCTCCCATTTTTGTTCCGGAATAGGAAGTGGTTGTAATAAACCTGTCGAGTGTGTATGTTCAACCTTATTACTTTGATAGGTACCACATTCTTGAACATATTTGATAATGTCCTTCTTGAGTCCTTTCCATGTGAACCTTTCCCTGATGGTCCTATAAGTCTTCAGAAAGCCTGGATGTCCGGCTAAAGGGGAGTCATGGGCTACTTGTAGAATCTTCATCTTAATTTGAGACTCAGGTACTAGATAGATTCGATCCTTATAATAGATAATATCATTGACAACTCTATAACGGATGTCTGATGACTGTCCATCAAGGATCTCACAAGCTGATTGATTTTTTGAGTATTCCACCAAAAGATGGGACTTCCAGTCATCTACAATATCTATGAGAGAGAAGGTAGCTGGTCTCCTTGATAAGGCATCTGCAACTGCATTGTTTTTACCTTTGACATATTCAATCTCAAAATCATAAGCTTGGATCTTACTGACCCATTTTTGCGGTCTTTCATTTAATCCCTTCTGATCGAGGAAGTATCTGAGACTATTGTGATCAGTTTTGACTTTGAACCGATTCCCCACTAGATATGGACGAAACTTGGCCAATGCATGCATAATAGCCAACATTTCTTTGTCATAAATGGAGTAAGAGCATTCATAGTTACACAAATTTCTACTCTCAAAAGCAATGGGATGATGGTTTTGTGTTAGGACAGCCTCGATTCCTTCCCCAGAAGCGTCACACTCCAATACAAAGGGTTGAGAGAAGTCTGGCAAGGCTAGAGCTGGACATGAACTCATGACTTCCTTCATTCGCTCAAAAGTCTCCTGGGTTGTTTCTGTCCATACAAAGGCTCCTCTTTTTGTTAAGTCAGTAAGAGGGGCTGCTAGTTGTGAATATCCCTGTACAAATCTTCTGTAATAAGTGAAAATACCCAAGAAGCTCCTTAACTCTGTTACATTTTTGGGAGTTGGCCAATTGAGAATGGCCTCAATCTTCTCTTGGTGGACCTTAACACCCTGGCCCCCGATGATGTGACCCAGATATAGCATTTATGTCATCCCAAACTCACATTTAGAGATTTTGGCATAAAATTGTTGTGCCTCCAATATTCCCAAGACCTCGTCCAGGTGCTGTAGATGCTCTTCCCATGTTTCACTGAAGATCAGGATGTCGTCGATGAAGACCAAAACAAATTTATGCAGTTGCTTGTTGAATATATGGTTCATGCACGACTGGAATGTTGCAGGGGCGTTGGTCAACCCGAAAGGCATCACTAGGAACTCATAATGTCCATAGTGGCATCTAAAAGCTATTTTTGGATTGTCTTGATCATGAACCCTGATCTGGTGATACTCTGAGCGAAGGTCAATTTTTGAGAAGTATTTGGCTCCCTTTAACTCATCCATCAATTCATCGATCCTGGGGATAAGATATCAATTTTTGATGGTCTTCTTATTCAGTGCTTGATAATCTATACACATCCTCAGGGACCCATCCTTTTTCTTCACCAAGACTATTGATGAAGCAAAGGGGCTCAAGCTCGGCCGAATGTGTCCTAATGCCAGCAATTCTTTTATTTCCTTTTCTATCTCATCCTTGTACACTTTGGGGTGCCGATAAGGGGTAGTGATGACAGCTTGGACCCCTTCTTCTAGTTCGATGATGTGCTCAAATCCCCTATCAGGTGGACGTCCTGGGGGGATATCTCCAAAGACCTTTTGGTATTTTTGCAATAGTGCCATAATATCAGGTGAGTACCCCTTGTGTTGTTCTACTAGTTTCTTCTCCATTATTCGGCACTCTACTGCCCATACAATATCCCCATGTCGGAGGTCTGCCTCCATCCGATTGGATGTCACAACCTTGGGAGGATATGCATGCATTCCTCTCAACTTCACATTTTTACCATCTGGTCATGTAAATGCAAGTTCCAAATCTTGGTAGTTTACTGTATGAGTTCCAATAGAATATAGCCATTGTACCCCCAATACTACATGAGAGTCTGGGCAGTCTACGACAAAGAAGTTATCTGTAACTTTGTAGTTTCCCATTGTTAGGCTCATGTTAGGAACTATCTTAGTGCAGGGCATGCGGTTGTGCTCTTTCTTTCCAGGAATCAAAACTGTAAAGCCTTCAAATTCTTCAGTGGCTAGTCCCCTTTTGGCTACGAATTCTACATCAATGAAGTTGTGGGAGGCCCCACCATCAATTAGCACAGTAACCTTTTGTCCTTGTATGGTGCCCCTAACCCGGAGGGTGTGATATCTTGGGACCCCTGTGAGAGAGGCAATGACTCCTTCCTGGAATTCTTCCTCTATTTTTCCCATGCCTTGCGATTCCCCTTGATCGAGCTCTGGATTCTCTTCCTCATCTTCGCTTAGTGGCATCTAAAAGCTATTTTTGGATTGTCTTGATCATGAACCCTGATCTGGTGATACTCTGAGCGAAGGTCAATTTTTGAGAAGTATTTGGCTCCCTTTAACTCATCCATCAATTCATCGATCCTGGGTATAAGATATCGATTTTTGATGGTCTTCTTATTCAGTGCTTGATAATCTATACACATCCTCAGGGACCCATCCTTTTTCTTCACCAAGACTATTGATGAAGCAAAGAGGCTCAAGCTCGGCCGAATGTGTCCTAATGCCAACAATTCTTTTATTGCCTTTTCTATCTCATCCTTGTACACTTTGGGGTGCCGATAAGGGGTAGTGATGACAGCTTGGACCCCTTCTTCTAGTTCGATGATGTGCTCAAATCCCCTATCAGGTGGACGTCCTGGGGGGATATCTCCAAAGACCTTCTGGTATTTTTGCAATAGTGCCATAATATCAGGTGAGTACTCCTTGTGTTGTTCTACTGGTTTCTTCTCCATGATTCGGTACTCTACTACCCACACAATATCTCTATGTCGGAGGTCTGCCTCCATCCAATTGGATGTCACAACCTTGGGAGGATATGCATGCATTCCTCTCACTCACTCTTTACCATCCTGTCCACAGAATAAGTCTAAATTTTAGTTTAATTTGGGAGGAAATGTAATAGAATATGTGCGCTGTTGTACCCCCAATACTACATGAGAGTCTGGGCAGTCTACGACAAAGAAGTTATCTGTAACTTTGTAGTTTCCCATTGTTAGGCGCATGTTAGGAACTATCTTAGTGCAGGGCATGCGGTTGTGCTCTTTCTTTCCTGGAATCAAAACTGTAAAGCCTTCAAATTCTTCAGTGGCTAGTCCCCTTTTGGCTACGAATTCTACATCAATGAAGTTGTGGGAGGCCCCACCATCAATTAGCACAGTAACCTTTTGTCCTTGTATGGTGCCCCTAACCCGGAGGGTGTGATATCTCGGGACCCCTGTGAGAGAGGCAATGACTCCTTCCTGGACTTCTTCCTCTATTTTTCCCATGCCTTGCGATTCCCCTTGATCGAGCTCTGGATTCTCTTCCTCATCTTCGCTTTCAGAAAATACTTCAATATAGTGGGCCTTTCCTTTAGTACACCGATGTCCCGGTGCCCAAGGTTCTTGACAAGAGAAGCATAGCCTTCTCCTTCTGAGATATTTTCTGGTCTCATCATCCAGCTTCCCCTTACCAAATGGTTCATGTTGTTGCTGCTTGACTTCCTTCCCTTTTTGAGGAATAGAGAATTTAGGTAGGAATCTATTCTTGGGTACTGCATCCTGCATATCCCTTGCACGATTAATTGCATCTTGCAAGGTGGTGGGTTGGTAGGCCCTAACCCAACCTTGTAGGGGTTATGACAACCCTTCTATAAATAACATGACCAAACGGGTCATGGAAAGGTCGTTGACCATTACTGCAAGCCTCTGGAATTCTGCAACATAAGATTCAAGGTTCCTTGTCTGTCGGAGTTGGGTTAGCTCACGAAAGTATATCTCAAGATCCTTCCTATCAAATATTTCTATTAACCTCTGTGTGAATTATGTATAAGATATGATGCTGGCATGTCCCAGAGTGGTCATACCATGTTGCCACCATTCATGTGCTTCTCCATCAAGATGAAGTGTGGCGTATTTGATGGCATCCTTCTCCCGCATGGGATTGAGCTGGAAATATGTATCCAGTTTTTGTACCCATGACCGTGCTAAACACTTCGACGATCCATCAAAATAAGGAAGAGTTACCTTTCCCACAACCTTTTGCGAATCTACGTTTGACTGATGGCCCCCCATATGTGGTTGCCTTCCTTTGTTGTTTACTCCTCATGTAGTAAAAGTCATTAAGGCTCAGGGTCGCTTTCACGTTGGGAGGCAATGTATCATATTCTTTCATCCAGGCGGTAATTGTCTCTGCAATAGGTGAAGGGCGGTCTTTCTCCCTGGAGGAGTCATCCAAAAATGGAGGCATGGTTGGCCGACTAAAAGGGTTGCTCCGAGTGTTGACGTGTTCGTGTAATGGGCCATTGCTACGAACATTGATATACTCCTGCGGTGGACCATCCCCACCTGAATGGGAACCTCCTTCCCCATTATTGTTTTGCACATTAGGTTGTCCGATCTGTGCTTTAAGGAGTTCTATGATGGTGTCTTGAGTGTCAACGATCCTTTGTAAAGCATCTTCAAGTTTGGTATTTTCATGATCACCCATTGGTCTTTCTTCCTCTTCATTTTTCCCTTGACTCCTAGCCCTTTTTCCTTCCCAATTAACAGTAATACCCTTCTGTTTATCCTTCCTTGGCATCCCACAGCTGGCCAAGATGAGGCTCTGATACCACTGTAATATGCTTCAGTAAAGAAATGACACCCTTTTGTAATGATGCTTGATGAAATGGCAAACTAGAGTAACATACTTCTTAATATATGGAAAGAATGCTATAAAATAATATCAGCATAAACTTGATTATAATACCCATATCCATAAAATCCATAACGTGCATGATTAAAGTATCCATAAACTCCATAAGCATAAAGGTGCATACGATGTGTTATGAATCTCCATTTAAATACACATAAATGGACCTAAAGAGAACACTTTATTACTATTCAGCCCAAGGCATTTTGACCATGCGTGAAGAGTGGGCAATCACACGGTAAAGTAAAATCGTGAGCTTGGCAGGATATTAACACAGAAAATTATGTTGCAATTGTGAGCTGAAAATTGCGTGGAATCGTGAGCTGAGACAAGAAGGAACGATCGCTCACCCAACCAAGCCCAATTCAAACGTTGCTTTCACCACCCGCATACAAGGCCAAATCTCCTTCTCGTAGATGCGTCCAGAAAACCCTGCAAAGAAAACCTCAGTTCTGTATCTTTGATCTAGCAGATAAATGATGCACAATTCTCTCTTTACTGAAGAAATAAAATAAACTAGACCAGCTAGGGTTTGCTTACTAGACCAGCTAGATCAGAGAAACCACCGAAGTTGGGTTTGCTTACTAGAGTGAGATCGAATCCCACCGAAGAAAGCCTGAGGATCTCACCTGAAATCCTCTCTTGAAAACTCGCCTGCGCCCTCAAAAATATCACAAAGAAAGATCCATGAGTTGCTCTCATTCCTCCTCTTTTTATAGACGGGCTACTTTGAAAAACCATGGGCAAATACCTGGGGTCAAAACAACCAAAAGAAAAAACCATGGGCAAATAATTGGGGTCAAAATAACCAAAAAGGGAAAACCATGGGCCAATGCCACTTATTCACTACTTTATATATTAGTCTTCTACTATTGTTATTTGGTCCAACCGGTTAAACGGTTGGAGATATTACAAATTTGAGGCTACTTAAATTCTCTTTCACATGCCAATCATAATCCTCAACTCCTTGCATTACTTCTGCTGCATTTGTGTAATTAAATACACCAAATTTATTGCAATCACTTTCCATAGATAATATGTTTCCATAGCAAGTGTGAATGAAAACAAAAAACATATGGTTGTGTGATTTGAGGCCACTTACAGGATTATTATCCTTCCAAAAGAATGAATTTACTAATGCCATTAAACTCGTCTTCAAATGGTTCCAGAGTATTCACGTATAATTCTTTTAATTTAATTTTGAAATTTGACATTTATACATCATTTATATTAATTCTATTTATAAATTTGGGCTTTTTAAAAGTGAACAACATGCTTTTTAATTGTCCCGAGATGGAGGAATTAGCTGACAGTCAAAATTGATCTGGATTAAAAATTGAAGAGGAATTAGCGGACGGTCAAAATTGATCTAGATTAAAAATTGAATCATGATTTTAATGGTGGAAATGGATTCAGCACCATCAAAAACCTCTAAGGCATCCAAACCATCAAAAACCTCTAAAATACCCAAAACATTAGAGTTTGATAGTTATAAAGTAGATTTACAAAAATCTCTGCGTGATTTTCTTAAACTCTTACCAAAATTTCCATGATTTTCAGACCCAAAAAGCAATCTAGACTGTGGCAACAAAATATATCAAATTGGAAAACATCATAAATCAGAAAAAGACAGATGACAAACTTTGGACACTGGCGCACTCAAGAAAACAAGTTATCAAATACATCAAAGTTCACTGAAATGAATTTGATTTTAACTTTTGATGGGGCAGATTTGGTGATCGCCTTTCGGGCTCTCCAGGCTCCTGATTCTCTACTGTTCGCTTTTCAGGTGTGACCTTTAATTTTCCATTTTCACGAAGAACACCGTTTGGTCTGGGTTTTTTCATTCAGCGCTCCATTTCGTTTTGGAGTTCCATTAGCATTCACAACTGGAACAAGCGCCTTTCTACACACAGGTTGGCGTTCTAACATCAAATTCTGTAGACAATTTTCTTTCGATTCAGAATCCTTTTTGAGAGAGTCCGCCTCTGCTCCCAATTCCCTTATTCTGTTCTGAAGACGGATATTTTCGTCCCTACTCATTGTGCATCTGTTCAATTCAGTGACTAGAGAGTCATTTTTCTTCTCGAGGTGCTTTTTGGCCTCTTCAAGTTCTGATTGCCGAATCTGTAAATCAGCAAACTGCCTGTCTTTCTCCTCTGCCATTGCCCTAGAAGACTCAAGCTCGTTGTTGAGAGAATCGAAGGTTGTTTGCAGCTCTCTTACTCTGCCCTGAAGTATTACCTTCTCTTCCTCTGAAGCTGATGTTCTTTTATCCAATTCTGATTGTAAACACTTAATTTCGTCAAGGATCTTTTTACCCTCAGCAATAGATGAAAGCTGATCTTGTAAATTCGCTAGCAGGCCCTTTTTCTCCTCTGCCATGGATGAAATCTGTCTCTGTAGATCAGAGATTTGACCATCTTTTTTCTCTGCAACAGCTAAAAGCTGACTCCTTAAATTAGCTATTTGTATCTCACCCTTGGAAGTATATTCCTTCATTTCTTGCAAAGAGGACATTGCTGCGAGAAATTCTTCTTCAACTGCTTTCTTTCTAGACAACTGTAACATCAAATCTTCATTTTTCGTTTGTAGCTCTGCAAGAGTGCGTTTTAAATTACTCTTTTCCTCATCCCACATTTGCCGGTCTTCTTCACTTTTCTGTAGTAATTCCAGACTCCTCTTCTTGGACTCATTTAGCTCAGATTCCAATGCATTCAGCTGGCACTTGATGAGCTCCAAGTCAACGGTTAGATCTCGATTCTTTTGGGTCAGTGATACCATTTCACTAGCCATCAACTCATGTTTTGATCTTAGCTCTGCGACATTGCCTTCCAAATTACTCTTTTCAGCACCCCAGAAATGTGTGCTTTCTTTAATTTTTCTGAGCAGATCCTGAGACTTTTCCTGGGAATCATTTAAGTTGAATTGCAAATCAATATTTTCTGTTCTATATTGTTGTAAAACCCTCTCAATTTGAACCCTTTCATCCTGCATTTGCGCTACTTTCGCTATATTCTCTTTCAACTGGGCCTTCAAGAACTCTACTTCAGCGATCAGTGTTCTATTTCTCTGACAGAGGAATCCCCTTTCAGTAGCCACGTTAAAAATCTTTGTTTCCAGCTTTGAGGCATTGTCTCGGAAATTCTGCTTTTCAGAACACCACAAATATCTGTCATCATCATGTTTTTTAAGTAATTCATCAGTCCTTTCCTTCGACTCATTCAATTGAGATTCCAACTCAATCTTTTCAAGTAAAACCCTTTCGTTCAAAGAAGACATGTCTAATGAACACAAAAGGTTCTCCTTATCCGCATTCCATGCTTGCTCGGCAATTTGGTTACTTTTAGCGATCTCCTCAGTCTCCTTTCGTGATGCGACAATCTGTGAGAAAAGCTCTTCCTTTTCCAATTCCCAGGCTTTGAGTGCTTCATCAAATTCTTCAGACATGACCTTAATTTTATCTGTCAACTGCAAAACACTACTTTCCAGAGTTTGTTTATCAGAAAACACTGCTCTGCAGTCCTCTTCTTTCTCAGCAATTTCTCTTTCGAATCTCTCCTTGGCTTCCTGCAATTGTTTCCCAACTTTAGAAGTACCAGGGTCGCATTCCTCATCTCTCTTTACGAGGTGTTGTCTGACTTCGTTGGCAATTTTCATCAAATTGTCACCGAGTTCTTCTCCGATTTTCACTTGTTGAATGAATTGATTATTCATCTTGGACTCGAAATTTGTTGAGGCAGCTTGAAGAATGTGAATTTGCGATTCCATTTGGGCGACCTTGTATAAAAAACAAGCCTTGAAACCCTGAGGCGAGCTATTGGTATCTTTAATAAGCATTTGATTAATCTCCCGTAACTTGGATATTTCACCTTCACATCTTTTGCAGGGCTTTAATATCGTTTGTTCAGCTTTACCGTAAGAGTTACAGGACGGGAAGAAAGATGATGAGTGGTTACCATTTTGTGTCTCTCGCCTGCCGCCTTTCCCCATCTTGGGCAGAACCTGCAATACAGTGGAACCCTTTTTATCCCCAACACGAAGATTATTTCTTACTTAAAGATGACTCGGTTAATTCTGCTTCGCTTACCGCCTTATCATCAACTAACAAACAAACTTTGTTAGAGTTATTTCCTTGCTGGCGGGTCTGATATATCAACAAGTGCAAGGTGTATAAATAAATAATCATCTATATAACAGGCGCGCCGACTTTTCAAAAGTGAACTCAAAGTCAACAAACCTGACACCTCCTCCAAATATTTTCTCTTTGTCGTGGGCAGTGGGTTGCTGACCCGATATCGCGTGGGGTTTTGTGGTTAACTCTCCAGTAAGTTATTTATGGCGGTGATTTGTTTATATGGTTAAAAAAATATTCAAAAATTGATAATTTTCATTAAAATTTGAGATATTGACAATAGATAAATTGACTAAATTACTGAATTTGACCAGCTATCTTACTTTGAAATTCCAACTCTCTCACCCTTCCAGTTTTTTCTGGTAAAAGAATCTTGTTTAAGGATCTATTGGAATTTGGCACTTTCTTTAGGTCGGAACCTTTTCAAGTCACCAAACGTGAAGTGTGGAGGCTAAAGATCCTCCATAATATCTAGGAGATGTTTTATAGGAAGAACTTCATAGGAGTTCACGGAGATGGTCTTGGGAAGGACGACGAACGAGGTTATGGTAAAACTATTTATTTTGCGGACATTGTTTTTAATTTTGGGGTTGATCAATGATTTTATAATTTTGTAAGTGTATTTTATATTATTTTAAATTTATATGATATGTTTAAGGGATTTGAATTAAAGTTTACTTTATTTTGTTAAGATAAAAATGGTAAAGATTTTGTTGGATAAATAGTAATTTCAACCTACCCTCTGAGAACAATTAATGAGTAGGAGTCATCTAGAGGTTTCTAGGTTGTTTCTGGAGAGTTCATCTAGCTTCTTGGAGAAGCTATCTCCACCGACATTCAGGAATCGAGAAGCTTCTCAATTGTGTATAAATATCTATTCCTGTTAATGCAAATAACAAGTCAAGTTAAGTTGAGTGTTCCGCTGCGTTATCTTTCATGGTATCGGAGCCGATGGTTTCGGCCTTGAGCTTGCAGGGGTGAGTGCCTGCAGTGAAGCCTGTGCATCAGAGCTGTGTGCTCGTGGTTTGAATAGCTAGAGGAGTTGGTGTGTGAGAGCTGTGTGCTCGTTGAGAGCTGGTGTGTGAGAGCTGTGTGCTCGTTGAGAGCTGTGAGTGCTCGGTGAATAGCTGTATGCTTAGTGGCTTGAAAAGTCGATGGTTGCGGCTTGGTGTTTGCAGGGGTGAGTGCCTGCGATTGTTTGTGGTGAGGAGCGGTGTGCTCAGTAAAGAAGCTGTGTGCTCTGAGAGAGCTGTAAAAAGAGTGAAGTGTGGTGAGCGGTGAATCAAACCGCTGTGAGGAGCTGTGTGCTCTGTGGTCTCTGCAGTCGTGTTTAAGTGTGCAGAGAGCCCGTTGTGTTCAGTTGAATCTGTGTTTAATTGCTGTTGCAAGAGGGGAAATTTGCTCCTGGAGTCTGTGAGCTGTTCGACGGTCAGAGGCAGAGCTGTTTGTGTTTAGTAGTAGACGCGGCGTGAAAGTGAGAGTGGTTGGATCAAGCGGTGAAGTGCGAGGTTGCTGGAGCAGTGAAGTTTCCAGCAGTGTTGGATCCGAATGATGTGAAGGGATCCATGTTGTGAAAATCTGTTGAAAAAAAAAAAAATTTGAGTTCTTTGGTGTTTGTTCCTGTTTGCAGCTGTGTGTTGTGCCAAGCGTGAAGGAGTGTGGAGCCTTCATAAATTTTGCTTCAATAGCTGAAGCAATTAACGGCCCGTGTGATTGCCTTCGGTCAAGGAGCGAATTCTCGAAAAGGAACGTGGACGAGCAGAGGAGCTGCTGGAGAAATGGTCAGCGTAGAGTGGTACTGTTTTGTGTGGCGCCTGCAGTGAGTTTGGTTGTGCACATTGTAGATTGCTAGAGCGCAGTGGAACTGTCAGGTGTTCAAGTTGTGGTGTCAATCTTCACATTGACCTGGATCGACCTCAGTGTGTGCTCTAAAGCGCTGCAATAGAGCGTTGTACAGAGTCTTGTTGATCCCCCTGTGTGTGGTGCAACGCAACATTATCTGAGATCAAAGTATTCGATTGGTTGTTGCAGGTTCTTATAGTTGAGAACTTGGTGTTGTGAATATTGGTGTGTCATATCTCAGTGTTGAGCTGTGTTGCAGAACAGTCCGATTGTGTGTCGCTGAAAAATTGTTTGCAAATAGTCTGTGTTGTAGTTGTTGTGTTTATTTGCATATGAACTGTTACTGTGCTTACTTTAATTGCTTCTACATTGAAGAAAGTGGAGCTCTGCCGAGGAGCTGAATCTAATTCGTGGAAGAACGTGGAGCTGGAGCTAACTTGGAGATGACTGAAAGACGACTAAAACAGCAAAGGAGAAACAATGAGACGACAGAGGCAGAATCTGGAATCTTTCCAATCATAGAATTTATGCTCAATGAAGAAGTGATGCTTAATGAAGATATGAATTCGGATCAACCAGAGGATTTTATGGATGCAGTATTGAAGACATTAATGCCAGTGCTGCCATCATTTTCAGGTAAAAATTTTGAACTTTGGGCTATTAAAATGGAAGGATTATTAGGTTCAGTAGATTTATGGAAATTTGTCCAAGAAACTGATATGAATTCTGAAAATAAGAGTAGACGTGCAATAGCCTTGTTTCTCATTATATCAGCTCTAGATGAAAACATCTTGTCATGCATTTTAAATGAATTTGGTGAAGTATTTGATCCAAAAATGTTTTGGCATATTCTTGAAACGAAGTATAGCATAAAGTGGATTCAGAAAGATGAAACTGATGAAATTGTTGATTGTGATGAAAGCATCATAAAAACTGAAAATATGTTGGTAGCTGACAGTAGAGAAGCATGTGTTAGTCGGGAAATTCCCTGTGATGCAAAAATTTGTGAAGTCAAATATGAAACTTGTGAAGTCAAATATGATGAAAATTATGTATCTCATGAAGAGTGGTTCAATTTGATGCATGAAAAACAACTCACTGATGAGTTGTTGTTTGGTGAGAGGATATGCCTATCTTCATATGCAAATCAAATGCAGGATGACATGTTTGCAAAAACAGAGTTGATTAAAGAGGTTGAAATTATGAATCAACCAACTATGAAAGATGAAGATTTACAGAATGATATAGATATTGCAGAGAACAAAATTGTGGAGAATTCAATAGCAGCTCATGAAGTTGTAAGGGACTCAATGGAATTTGATGAAGTTGTGAATGACTCAATAATAGTTGATGAGCAGAAGAAAGTTAATAGCCTCTTTGGAGAAGAGGTGTTACATCCAGCAACTATGGTTGTTGCGGATGAAGAAGATTATATCATTGGGCATGACTCAAAATACAATGGGGAGTTTGTAAAACTTGGGTGTATATTGTACAAGGCTCTTTCTCATGGAAAGAGGGGAGAGCATGAATTGGATTACCTTGGGGATGCAGTTTTACATCCTAATCTTAAAGAGGTTGCTAATGCTAAGTACACAAACAAAGAGCAATTTAAGGAGGTCATAAGCAAATCAAGAAAGGAGAAACTTCACCATTATCTTATGGCAAGAAAGGTGAAGATGAAATTGCGTTTGCAAATAAACAAGTATGGCCCATTTAGAAAGAAGACAAAAATGAAAGTCTTGTTCTCATGTATTGTTGTAAGCCTAGCTGAGACTTAGACCAGCAGGCATGACAATTAAGAGTGTTTATATGTATAGTGTATTTTGTGTGTTTGTATATGGTTGAAATTAAGGGGGAGTGTTGGATAAATAGTAATTTCAACCTACCCTCTAAGAACAATTAATGAGTAGGAGTCATCTAGAGGTTTCTAGGTTGTTTCTGGAGAGTTCATCTAGCTTCTTGGAGAAGCTATCTCCACCGACATTCAGGAATCGAGAAGCTTCTCAATTGTGTATAAATATCTATTCCTGTTAATGCAAATAACAAGTCAAGTTAAGTTGAGTGTTCCGCTGCGTTATCTTTCAGATTTACGGATTTATTTGTGTTGGTATGTGTATGGATGTTATATCATATATTTATTTGTGCTACTTCTTAAAGTTTATTATACAATGTCGAGAATTTTTAAAAATACAAGTATCATGACATTTTAAAAAATACAAGTAGAATTTTTAGAAATATAAGTATTATGAAGGGTTTTTTAGATATAAATTTTTGGATGAGGAATATATCATTAAGAAAAAGTCATTTGCATAATGAATACTTTTATTTATATGATTTTTAAATAATTAATAATATCTTATTATTGCTCAAGTTTTTTATTTTAGAATTTTTAAAAATATAAGTATAATAAAAGTTTTTTTAGGTAGAAGAATATACTATCAAAAAAAATTCATTCGCATAATGAATAGCTTTATTCATATGATTTTTATATAATTAATAATATTTTAATAACATCTCTACCCATTGATAAATTATTTGGCTTCAAATCTTTATGACAATACTCTTGTTTGTGCATCTTTGTCCGCGCTTTGAAAGTCGAAAAGAAATGTTGTGCACTTCTTCCTTTGAGAATGGTCTGCCTTTATTTCTGATAATGCGTGATAGATCACTTTACATACACTCAAGTACCAAATAAAATGTGTTGTTAGCCATTGTGGCACTGTACATTATAATTATATTTAGATGCACCAACTCCTTCAAGCATATCACCTTTGTCATATCCGGATAATCTTGCTTTATTTTCTTATTGGCTACATCTTTTTCCGTCTTTAGATCGAATGCCTTCCACATTGTTCCAAAACCTCCCTTCCCAATCTCCTTCGTATAGCAGAAAATGTCCATTGTTTCTAGAAATTTTAAACTTTGATAACCAAGAAGTAGCTCATATTGCGCTTCGGATTTGAGAATTATATGGTAAATTTTTAGTATGGAGAGATGTCGTCCCATAATGTTATATTTAAAAATAATAAAATAATACTTATATTAACAATTAAACAAACAAATCTTTCATTGTAGGTCATAAGTAATATGCTTCAATTTCAAATGGAAGTAAACAAATTCTAATTATGTCGATAGGCATGTCTAATATGAAATAAGGCTTCTAGAATTTATTTAATTATCAATAATTATTAGGTGGATAGTAGGGATTTAACCTCCACATAATATTTTAGAATATTGTTAGTAGTAGTCATAGACCAAAAGTTACGATTTATCTCAATAGTAGTTCAATTAAATTAAATTAAATTAAATCGATAAATTTAACAAATCAATTTAATCGATGATGAATGGTGATGATGATTAATGTCCAATAAGACCAATATGGTCTATCAGACCTTAAGAGGGTATGCAATAAATAAAAAATCTTTTAACATATTATTTCTATCTTGGAAGAGAAGTGAGAGAAGTGTTACTAAATCGCCATAGTTTTGCTACCTTAGTAGGTCAATAAGTTTGCTAGTTTGACAGATATTTTGAAAATTAGAATGGATTTGTGTATAAGATGGGCAATCTAAGAAAAAGTGTCTTTCATCTTCAAACCTCATAGTATTGCACAAGTGACACTCTTTCTTCCCATGGAATTTTGGGAATATACCAATGCCCAATCTCACTTTGAATCTCATGAGAATTAGTTCTTATCTTATAAAGGTCCCATTTCTTCCTAAAACCAATCAATATAGATAAAAAATTCTAGGTTTCAAGATTGAGGTTGATCACCTTATTATAATATCTTATTTTTCTTTTTTCATCTAACTCTTTATTGTTTGATAACTTCTCCATAAATTTGGAAGTAATAATATTTTTATTATTATCCTTATTTTGCATTATGGTCTTCTACTGTATTCCCCAATAGTCTGGCCAATATTGGACATTCTTATGTCATCTTCACTTGAGCCAAAGGTGGGGGTTTTGGCTAGAGTTAGAAGTAATTTTAGGTAACCTATTCGCTTCCATGATGTATAACTTCTTCTTATACATGATATATGTAGTCATAGCCATCATTTCAATAGGAGAAAATCTAGCTTCAATTAGGAGGATAGGGTAGGGAGCATATCCTGTAATCTTTATCCATAACTACATTTGATATTTATCTCAACTTTTCATTTGTGACTACCGCAAAGAATATTTTGTAATATTATGCAATGATGATTAATGTCCACTAAGACCAATATGGTCTATCGGACCTTAAGAGGGTAAGAAATTAATCAAAATTCTTAACATTTTATTTCTATGCTCAAAGAGAAGTGAGAGAAAGTGTTCCTAGATCATCATAGTTTTTCTGCCTTAATAGGTCAATAAGAGTTTGACAAACATTTTGAAAAATAGAATGGATTTGTGTATAATTTGGACAATCTAAGAGAAAATGTTTTTCATATTCAAACCTCATAGTATTACAAAGGTGATAGGCCTTCTCTTCCCATGGAATTTTGGAAATATACCAATGCCCAATTTCAATTTCAATCTCATGAGAATTAGTTCTTATCTTAGAAATGCTCTTTTTCTTCCTTAAAGATTGAGTTTGATCACCTCATTATAATATCTTAGTTTTATTTTTCCCTCTAAATCATTATTCCCCAATAGTCTAGCCAAGATTGGACATTCTTATGTCATCTTCACTTGAGCCAAAGGTGGGGGTTGATTTCCATGGTTAAGAATCTTAGTTACATGTATATTTTTAAATGTAGTTTCTTTTACATGGAAATTTTTTTGGCATTGGATACTGCACGAGGAAGAAAGTTAGCCTCCCTCTTCTGAAGACCATCACTCAATATAGACTCACTTAAACCAACCCTCAATATGGACTCACTCAAGAGTTCCATGGTCTTATAACAAAGCCTATTTACATGTTAAGAATCTCCATGGTAAAGTAGATCGACAAAGAAAATATAGACTCGCTTAAGAGTACAAAAAGTTACTCTATTCCAAAGCATAATCATGTTAACTCATGAGAATTGAACCAAGGTGTGGAGGATAACAACTATTCTACCCAACCACCCAAGCTAAACTTAATTGACATGTTTTTCAATGTATATGTTTAACTCATGTATTAATTTTTTTAATAATAATAATAATATAGTTAGTTTTTATGTTGTAAAGCGTCCCTCTTTGAAAAAAACTCCCCTCAACTGCCACTTGAACCATTGTGTATCGTTGATTTTGATGTTAGATTATTGAAGTAATATCTACTTTAGGATTGAATATTGTTATTAATCAGTTACAAAAATCATATAAATAAGGAAAATTGTTTTAGGTCCTCCAAACAACTGTAATGTGCGCATGAAATTGGAAGAAATGTCAGGGAAAAATGTCTATGCACGTTTCTTGGATTTCCGCCCACATGTGCACAATATATATTGCACTAAGATTCATGTATGTTAAAAGTTAAATGGAATGTGCAAAGAATATGTAATTGGAGCACATCGTCATGCATACTTTCGGAAAGTAAAGTGATTGAAGAGGACAGAGAGCAGGAACCCTTGAAATGTGAGAGCGGTCATGTTCATGAGCGCAGTTTTTGCTCTCGGAAATCGGCGACGGAGTTCATTGCAAGAACAATATGGGCATGTTAAAGAACGCGTGAGTGATCTCATTGAATTTCTTAGGCATGAGTACACCACGCGGAGAGGAGTCCATGTTTTTGTTTAAAAGTGGAGGAAATTTAAAAGAATCAGTGAAAATGTTGTCGCTCAGAAAGAGAGCATGCATAATAGCCTAGCCATTGGAAAGCTTGGTGTGTACTATGTAGATCATTTTTGCCATAGTAATTTAGTGAAAAGACAGTTTATGTGCAAATTTTGCAAAATAATTCTACAAGGAGACAGCCTCTTTACAATTTAGTGCAATTTCGAGGCGCATAATTAATTTGATGCATTGAATTGTTTTCCTTTTTAAGGATCGAAAGCTTGATAACATTCGCCAGAAGCTTGTTGTTAGCTAAGCCTTCCTTGTTTTTCCGCTCAATAATTAGGTTGTAAACATAGATATTTCAAGGCTTTGGTATTTGCGTCATTGAATTATATTTTTTTGCCCCTTTGTTAAGTATTTCTATGTCATGGTACTAAAGCTTGAAAGAAATAGTGAAGAAAGCCTTCTTAGACTTCGTGTTGTTCAAATTTTTGAAAAATGTTCAAAATATCATGGAGAATAGGAACTAAATTGTTTTTCTTTAGCAGACCCTGGCTTTAATTTTTCTATGGCTGACCGATCAGTGTAAACATACAGTACTAAGTTCGTACTGCAAGATACCAGCATTACTGCTTAATTTTTCTGATAGTTTTGAAACCCTGACGTTTCTTTTTTATAGTCCCGTACAGGATAAAACACTGTATAATATTGAAAGAAATAGTGAAAAAAGACTTTTTAGACCCCGTGTTGTTCAAATCTTTGAAAAACGTTCAAAATAACACAGAGAATAGGAACTAAATTGTTTTTCTTTAGCAGACCCTGACTTTAATTTTTCTATGGCTGACCGATCAGTGCAAACATACAGTAGTAAGTTCTTACTGCAAGATACTATCATTACTGCTTAATTGTTCTGATAGCTTTGAAACCCTGGAATTTCTTTTTTACAGTATAGTACAGGATAAAACAATGTACAAGCTTGAAAGAAATATTGAAAAAATCCTTCGTAGACCCTGTGTTGTTCAAATCTTTGAAAAACATTCCAAATAACACAGAGAATAGGAACTAAATTGTTTTTCTTAGTAGACCCTGGCTTTAATTTTGCTATGGATGACCGATCAGTGCAAACATACAGTACTAAGTTATTATTGCAAGATACCAGCATTATTGATTAATTTTATGATAGCTTTGAAACCCTGACATTTCTTTTTTATTGTCCTGTATAGGATAGTGACACTGTATTTGACAGTGGAAGAAATGGACAATTTTTTGCTCAACACTGCCCAGCCTCCAAGAAAACAGAAAGTTGGATTATGCCCAATACAAGCAGGGAGGGCTTCCTGCAGACCTAGCTATTGAAGGGTAGAGAAAGACAACATGTTTTGATAACTGATTTGATCAATAAGAAGACAAGGTTATGTTGAGTTGGAGGAGGAGGATTGGCTTGGAGAATATGTAAGATTTGGAGGATCAAATTCCTAGGAAATGGAAACAATATTTAAGTAACTAATGGTATCCTTATTTAAATTAGCAAAAAAATGTCACTTAATGGGAAAATCAGTAGAGATTTCATAAGGAAATTAAAAATATAGATAATGTCTAACCTTGCCAATTTCAAAAAGAGACATTTTCTAATTATAAATTTTGTCATGTGCTATACATCTCAGAAAAAATATCCTGAAAATGAAAGGTATGGCATTTCGTTCATTTGTCAGTTTCCCTTCATGTAACTCATTCACTTTTTCCTATTCCAAATCATGATAGTGGTTTAAATTATGGTGACATATATTATTTACAGGTGTGGAGAGCACAGAGGCAGATTTTAATAACCAAAAATGTACAGTAAGGGGGACAATGGATCGAAAGGCTTTGGTGGATCATATTCACAAGAAGGCGTGTTTATACTGCAGAAGAAATTAGAAAAGGAAAATAATAATATGCATGAAAAGAAGGGTGATGGTGATGGTGATGGCAATAAGACCGATGGAGGCACTTCCAGTGCTCCTAGATATATCATCCAAAATTTCCATCCTCCCCAATTGTTCAGTGATGAGAAAATAATGTAAATTCATGGCAAGGAATCATGCAGGCTACTGTAGTAATGGAGAAAATGGGATGTTGGTTACCTTCTCCCCAGAATGTAAAGAAATTGGTCATTGTAGATCGAGTATGTTTTCACATACTTTCTTTAACTCATACAATTTCTTATTTTAATAGTTTCTCTTCAACCCATTTTACAATGAATAATGCAACTCATCTAAGTCCTTGTCAATTAACTCATGTAACAATTTGGATTTATTCTCCATTTCTAATTGCTTACACTCACTAATCAAAATAATATCATTAACATACAATACTAGAACAGTGAAATTATTTATTTATTTCTTGAAGTAAACGCAATGGTTGGATCCCTCCTTTCATACCCTTGCCCCACAACACATTTACCAAATCCTTGGAAACATTATTATGGGGATTTTTTTAATCCATACAATCATCTCTTTAATCAACACACCATCCCTTCCCTCCTTTTTACCCCAACCAAGTTAACTATTCAGGTATTTTTTCCTTTGAGCTCATTATCTTGGCCAATAGAGAGGAGGGATCCTAATAATTAACACCCTATATATGAGAGTATCCATTAACTACAAAAGGATCCTTATACCACTATACATAATTATTTTCATTATACTTCTCCTTGAACACCCAGTGCATCTGATTTCTTCCCTTCCTTGAAGCAACTCTTTCAAATGCCTGTTTGGTTTTGTTTCAAGACTTTCATTTCTTCCTCCACTGATTTCTTCTAGTAAGAAGACACATCTCCATTAAGAACCTCTTTAAGATTTCTTTTCTCACAACACATGGAATATAAAGAAAATTTATTAAAATGGGTGGGCAAATAGGAATACCCAACATGGTTTTTTTTCCATAATTCATCTCAATTTTTTCTCTTCATCTCAATGATCATTTTCAAGATTCCCATTTTCATTAAGCGTTAGTGGTAGTTTTTGCATATGTTGACGATGGTTTAGAGATATTGTGACATTTTTTGGGTTATACTTAACTCAAAATCTAAGCATACCAAGTGCACCTACAATTTTGCAAATCGGTTCCATTTTATACGTCTTCCATGTGGTTCATGGTGCCATGTGGCCCATAGTGCATAATCAAACATCACTATGAAAGGAAGAGCCAGCGTAGGTTATAAAAAAACCAAATTTTTTATCCAAAAAATTCTCCAAACCTATAATTTATTTTAAATAAAATAATTCATATTTATAAGTTAAATATTCAATTAAATCACATAACATATCACATATTTTTCCTCTATACTACTCTTTCCTCTGTTACTGCTTTACAGTGTTTCGTTTGCAACATATGGTGCAATTTCTAGTTATGATTTTTTTAATCTTAGCAATGTGGAGATGTATTGTGAGGTTGCTTTCTTCTTTTTAGTACGAGGGAATGCTTATTTTTTCATTTTTCAATTAGAATTGACACATTGCATATAAAAATAATATTAAAATTGTTGTCCACCAATTTAAATACATTAAACTTGAAAATAATGTTTCCTTTACAATTAAATACAAATTATATGTTACTTTAACCTACTATTTAAAATATTAACAAAATACATAATAATGCACCTAGATCTTATTATTAAAAAAATTGATTTATTTTACAAAGATTTTCTAAATGCACCCAAAATTCTACCATTCACATCAAAAAATGATACAATATAAATATTTCCGGATGCAGATGGCAGCTAAGTGGGATGGGACGTCCGTCCCTTGGCGACTCCCAATGGAGCTCACATGGGATGGCCATATGACCACCTACAATTTCATTAACTCAGCATTTAATCCCGCCAGCTTGCATGTCATTAACACTCTCACCTCGCTCCTTTTCCATATCGCTCTACCTGCTTGGTATTCCATGGCATTTGTGCACTGCCATTTGACTTTCTCTCATGCTGCTTGTAGCTATCCAACCCCGCTGTACAGTGCTTGCCCCCCCGCCTGTGCTGAGTCGAGCGCTCGCACACAAACTGGGTGCCGCTGCATGCTTCTCTGCTACCTTGAGACACTATCGGGTCACCATTTTTCTCAGAGCAATTTTTGTTGCTCGAATACTCAATCCTGTGCTCAGTCCGCCGTGTCCTTCTTGTCGCCCTTGCATTCCTCTTTCCCTCCACTCATTCGGCCTTGTTAACCTACTTCTGCAACCATGCCACGGATCTGTTATAGAATGAGATGCCGACGTGGTAGCAGCAGGGGTCGTGTGTCCTGCTCTCGGCCTTCTACCAGCTCCGACTCCTCTGAGGACATTTCCTGGGGACACTACTCGGATACCTATAGTCATAGAGGTAGAGCTCGCCAAGCAGGGCATGTGCACTTTACTCAAACACCCCCACCTCCCCATGTCGAGTCTCCCCTGCACCCTGTAACCCACCCCGTCGTTTCCCTGGTCTCCCAAGCGTCGGCTCATTTTCCCCTATGCCAATCCTCTCAAAGAGCGAAGTTCCGCTTCGAGTGCTCCTTGGACAAGCCCGTCATCACTGCATTTGTCACTGTCACCCTCAGAGAGGAAGCGATTAGCCCCATCCCCTCCTCTGCCCCTGGCCCTCAACCCACTCCGGATAAGGACACAGCGATGGACTCTGGGGTGCCGTTGGAGATTGCGTGTGCTGATCAGAGCAAAGAACACATGTAGGAGGATGCTGTCAAAACTGCCTGCGCGTCCACTGAAGAAGATAATGATAGCAGTGACGAGTTCAAGTGTCGTATCGTGGAGGAACCTCCTTCTCCAGCTCATGACTAGTGAACACTGTGACCTTCGACACACCTCGGTACTGTTGCTTAAGCTTCTTGGGATCTTTTTTGCTTCTCTGTTAAACTCTCTTATGCTGAAAGAGCTGATTGCATTTTTCGTATGTTTATTTTTTTTAAACTGTATGGAAAATATGTCGGTTTCCCCTGTGTGGGCAGGAGGACTAATTCCTAAAGGACTGGTTTCCCTCACAGGACAGTCCAGAATTTCGTTTTTCATGGCTATCAAGCCCAGCTTTCAGGCTTACATAGCTGAAGCTGAGGCAGTTTTGTATCATTATGTTATATAAATAGAATTAGCATTATTCAGATATAAAAAAAAATGATACAATATAAATATAGGAAATTATGCCTTTAGATAACTAATATATTGGACATACAATCTCTTGGTTGAGTGAATATCTCAACCGGACACAAATATAGGAGGCTAACTAGTTAAAGAGAATCTCTCAACCAACTAGACCAAAACAAACTCCTATCTAATAGGAACGTACTCGTTATAGAGTTAATGAGCACACCAAAGACATGGGAATTAGATTTTCAAGTCCCCCCTTTAATGAGTATTTGTCTCCATCTCAATCAGAAAATTCTAACTATGGTCCTCGTTTTTACAAACATGATCAAAAAAAGAATATGATGACATCCATATAAAGGAACACACATCTACCGGAATACATGAGTCCCAACCATTACAACTGCCAATCTAGTAGGATGTGCTTCGTGTACATTGTTTTGTCGACCATTATTTGCATACATGTACATGTACATGTAAATCCCCCTCCATCATCGTCATCATGGGTTTTCTCGGACTACCCATAACCATTCTCTGGGTTTTATCGGCTTAACCTAAACCATAACCACGGTTTTTTCAGCTGACCTTAAACCATGCCTACAGGAATTCGTGTCCACTCCATTCTCTTAGTTGTGGTATCTGGCTTACCACAAATCTACACCATAAAGTGGTTTATGGCTTACCACATACCTACACTTACAAAGTGTTTTTAAGATTACTACGAACTTTATGGGGATACACATTCCTTATAAGGCTAACAACACAACTTCATGTACATAATATTACAAACCTTTGAAAGACCACTACAAACATCATAGACTTGCTTACTAGTACATGTACGTGACAAAAAATAGACTTTAATCGTGAGTCTATTCCACAAACTCATACAAACTTTCAATGGGTTGTCCATCATCCTTTAATCGTTGTTGATCTGTAAATTATCGTGGATATTCCACTGGACCGTTCATCACAACAGATCTAATAATAATATATTAAAATACTGAATGGAAATTATGCATAAAAGTAGAGAACAAAAACATAAACTCACACATAGACATAAGACACAATATATGCTCTCTGGGAAACCCTTTCAACCACAATCTCTTGGTTGAGTGAATATCTCAACCACACACAAATATAGGAGGCTAACTAGTTGAAAAGAATCTCTCAACCAACTAGACCTAAACAAACTCCTAGCTAATAGGAACAGACTCGTTCTAGAATTGATGAGCACACCAAAGGAAAGCAGGAATTATATTTTCAAGTCCCCCCTTTAATGACCATTTGTCTCAATCTCAATCAACAAATTCTAAATGTGGTCCTGGTGTTTACAAACATGATTAAAAAAATAATATGATGACATCCATACAAAGGAACAAGCATCTACCAAAATGCATGAGTACCAATCGCTGCAACAACCAATCTACTAGGATGTGCTTCGTGTACATTGTTCAGTCGACCATTATTTGCATACTTGTATATGTACCTGTAAATCCCTCTCCATCATCGTCATCATGGGTTTTCTCAGATTACCCATAACCATTCTCTGGGTTTTATCGGCTTAACCTAAACCATGCCCAGGGTTTTGTCGGTTGAACCTAAACCATGGATATAGGAATCCATGTCCACTCCATTCTCTCACTTGTGGTTTCTAACTTACCACAAACCTACATTACAAAGTGTTTTATGGCTTACCACAAAACTATAATTACAAAATGGTTTTAAGATTACTACGAAATTTATGGGGATACACATTCCTTATAAGGCTAACAACACAACTTTAGGTACATAATATTACAAACCTTTGAAAGACCACTACAAAACATCATAGACTTGCTTACTAATACATGTACGTGACAAAAAATAGACTTTAATCGTGAGTCTATTCCACAAACTCACACGAAATTTCATTGGGTTGTCCATCATCCTTTAATTGTTGTCGATCTATAAATTGTTGTGGATATTCCACTCAACCGTTCGTTACAACAAATCTGATAATAATATATTAAAATATTGAACAGAAATTATGCAAAAAAGTAGAGAACTAAAAAATAAACTCACACACACATAAGACACAAGATATGCTCTTCAAGAAACCCTTTAAGGTGAAAACCCAACTGGAAGTTGAGTCTGCTTCACTCTCTTTCTCTGTCTGGAAATATGGATGTAGATACAAAGAAGTAATGCCTATGACATATGCGTTGCTACCTCCTATCTCTCTGATCTGAAAGGAATGTATTGGTTTGTTGTGCTAAGTGTCATTTCCGTAATAAAAACATGTACAATTTGTCTCCATTTTTTTGCTTAAGGAATGAGTAACTTAACCATGATACATAGATGAATTTGTGAGTTTTAAGCGTGAAATTAAGCCTAAATAACACTGAACAACAGTGTATAATAGAGAAAAAACATCACACATAAGTTTTACATAGCATGAATGATGAAGCAGTTCACCCCTCCTGGGCTACATCTGATGGTCCAACTCCTAATGGCATGTCCCTCTTTGTTATTATGCTCAAAATTTCAAATACATGTGTTTACAAGCCTCTAATTATTGTTTTCTTTGCATCAGTGGCTCTAGAATGCTCTAATTAGTCTAGATAGACTCTTGTTTCCCCCAAATTGGTCGAAAATTGACCTCCCTAGCCATTTTCCCAATCATAGCTACAAAACCTCCACTAATTATGGAGAACTACAGTTAACCGCAGTTAATTTGGCCAAAATCCCGAAATTTAGGGTGGCGCTAAATCCTTCGCCAGTTACTAACCATTGCATTTAACATTTATGGTTAGGGGTATGGGTGGTCACATGCTGACCCCCTTAAACCCCGCAGTCATGATTTAAACCTCCACAACAAACATTGGAGCAGAACTGTAAATGGCATAGTTCTGAAAATGCCGCATAAAATACCATTTAACCTATGCATGTGACAGCGCTTACGGCCGGAAATTGTGATTTGAAACCTTTGCATTTAACATCTCGCAAACATCGCCATGTGATAAGGTTGTATAGACCGTCGGCATCGCATTTATGGAACCGTCGGGGTAATGTTTATGCCACGGTGTTGTCACTGTCATATGACCAACAACCACGGGGTTGTCGGCGGTCCCCCCCCCCCCCCACCCAACAACAATGAAACCATTAAACTTTATAAATATGTGGCAAACTATAGTGGTAAGCAACACGTGATAGGAGAGTTGGTCGGGGACTTGTGCAGGTGCACCGGAGGTCACGGGGTCGAACCCCCCAGACCCAACAAAATTTTTCATAATTTTCCAGGGGACACGTGGCAGCCTCCAAGCCGGCCACGTGTCACCCATCCAACGGTCCTCTCAAAAATTCATACAAAGCCATCAACGACCCAGAAACTGCCACTTGGCGAAACTTGATTAGTTTAGGAATACAGAATATTCCCAGAATATTCTATTTTTGCTGACTGTACCTGCATGCTAACTGGGCATCCCAGTCACTCTTGTCACAAAAATTTAGTTGTTTATGAAAACGATCAGAACGTGATATCTCCCACATACGACATCGGTTTTTCGACTATTCGCGGTGTCGGAATCGCAATGACGAGATCTAATCGATCGCTCAAGTTCAGTATAGTTTCAAGCACTTTCAATTTTAGGAAAAATACATGATCTCCTGATCACACCTCCCCATTAGGAAAATTTTGGACCCCAAAAGACTTAAATTACCTGTTTAGAAGATGAGGGTACAGCTCCCTCACCTTTCCAACTTCCATCCACCTTGCCTTGCTTGGTTTACTGCCTTTGAGCCCAACTCGAAGGTAGTCGACACTTCTCCTCTTAGATTTTCTTGTCCTCCTATCAAGGATGGCATCCTCCTTGAGTTCATATAGAAATTTTGGCGAGAAATATTCTATAGATGGCAGTTGAACATCACTCCCTTGATCATCAATCAAAGGAGGCTCATACAAAAATAAATTTTCAACATTGAAAACTGAATACATTTGCATATATGAAGGAAATTCAAGTTGAAATTCATTATTACCAACTTGTTTAATGATCTTGAATGGACCATAGTGAATGGGCTTGAGTTTTTTACCTTCTCCTTGCATCCTTTATTTGCTTATGTGCAACCATACCTCATCTCCTTCTTGAAACTTGTGATCAACTCTATGTTTGCCATGCCTCTCCTTGTATTTTATTTTACTGTTCTCAATTTGTTCTTGAACTTGTTGATGAATAATATAAATTTTCTCAATGAACTTTCGAGCCTTGTTAATATCACTATGCCCATCAATTGCAACATCCTTCTCAAAGATGAAGTCTAATGGCGATTTCGACAAATACCCAAAACAGGCTTCAAAAGGTGAAGTATTTATAGAAGAGTTCTTGGCCCGTTTGTAAGCATGATGAATGTAATGCAGTTGCTCATCCCACAACTTGGGATGTTTGTTGCAATATCCTCTCAATAGATGCACAACGGTTATGTTCACCACCTCGGTTTGGCCATCAGTTTGCAGATGAAAAGTAGTACTCTTTTTCAACTTGGTGTCCATTATCTTCCAAATATTGGACCAAAAATTCCTAATGAACTTGGAATCCCTGTCACTAACAATAGAAGTTGGCAAGCCATAATGAACCCATACACGTTGAAAATAAATTTCAGCAATTTGTTCAGCAATAATGGTTTTCTTACATGGAATAAGTATACACATTTTATTGAATCTATCCACAACTACATAAAGATAATCAAGTTATTTTCTTGACATAGGTAGACCTCCAACAAAGTCCATGGAGACACTCTCCCATGGCCTTGATGGTACCGGTAGTGATGTGTACAACCCAAGCTTCCTATTGCTAGGCTTGCTTGTTGCACACATAAAACAACGTCTTATAAAACGTGACACACTATCTATCACGCGAGGCCAATAGAAATACCTCTATAGATGCGCCATTGTTTTTCTTACCCAAAAGTGTCCAGAAATAAGAGATGAATGAGCCTCTCTCATAACAATTAGCCTCTCTCCTTGTGGTATACACAACTTACCCAAATGAAACAACAATTTTTTATGCATGTGATAATCATTTTCCTCAACTTGATTCCCTTCACTCAAACTAGCATACACATCTTGAAAATTAGCATCATGTGCATATTGTTCTATGTAACTCTCATGTACAATAGAATCATTTTTAAGTAAAGTAGAAGCACTTAAAATTTGCCTTGAAAGCATATCAGCAACTTTGTTTAAAATACCTTTCTTGTACCTTATAACCAAGTGAAACTGTTGAAGAAATCCCATCAATCTGAAATGTCGTGATTGCTACAATTTTGTTCGGTACTGCAAATACTGTAATGGTTGGTGATTGGTATGTATAATCGTCTCTTTACCCATCAAGTAGTGTTTTCACTTTCTGATGCTTTGTACCAACACATACAGCTCTTTTTCACATGTGGGATAATTAGTTACAGCACCATTGAATGTTTCAGAATTAAAAGCGATAGGCTTACCATGCTACAAAAGTATTGTGCCCATGGCATAATCACTAGCATCGGTTTGTATCTTGAATGGCTATCTCAAATTCGGAAATGCAAGGATCGGAGCTAAATTGATCTTGTCTTTTAATGCTTCAAAATATTTCTACTGTTTTCCTCCCCATTGGAAGCCTTTCTTCACACTTGTCACTGCATGCATAGGAGCTGCTATGGCAGAAAAGTTAGCAATAAAATCTCTACAATACTGAGTTGCACCTAAGAAACTTCTTACCTCAGTTACTTTTTTGGGAGTGGGCCAATTCACAATGGTTTCCACCTTAGAAGGATCAATTATCAACTCGCCTCCTCCTACAATGTGTCCCAAATAAACCAGAGAAGTCTTTCCAAACTCACACTTTGACATTTTAAGAAATAATTTCTCTTTCTTCAAAACATCAAGCACCCTTTTTACATGCAAGACATGTTCTTCGCTTGTTTTTTCTTTTCTTTTTTTTTTCTTCTGAAAATGAGTATATCATCTAAATACACAATCACAAATTCATCAATAAATGGACGCAAAACATTATCCATAACACACATGAAATTTGCTGGTGCATTACACAAACCAAATGGCATAACCAACCACTCAAAGAGTCCTTGTTTGGTTTTGAATGCAATCTTCCATATATCACTTTCTGCAATTCTTACTTGATGATATTCACTTCGTAAATCTAACTTAGTGAAAAAAAATTCTTCTTTCAGCTGATCTAGCAAATCATCTATCCTTGGGAGTGGGTATCGATTCTTTACTGTTATCTTGTTCAAGGCTCTGAAGTCTACATACATGCGCCAAGTCCCATCTTTCTTCGGAATCAATATTATGGGTGAACCACATGGCGAAGTGCTTGGACTTATGAGTCCCTTGTCCAACATGTCCTTTATTTTCCTCTTAATTTCAACATTCTCCATTATCGACATGCGATACATGTCGATGTTTGGAAGAGGACAATCTTGTTGCAGCTGAATCTCATGTTGAATCTCCATTTTTGGAGGCAATCCTGTTGGCTCCTGAAACATCTCATGATTTGTATCAACTACATCATATAAATTTGATTTCTACTTAGGATCACAATCCTCAAATGATTCATGATTAAAATCAGCTTTAGGCTTAATTATTAGAAGAAAAAAATTCTTACTTGAATTCACCAGCCTCTTTACCTGTCCAAAATTTACCATTGCAATATTTGTCTTCTTGCGATGTGCTCTAACAATGTACTCCTTTCCATATTTGAATAAATGGTATTTTTTCTCATGGCGATGGAAGATTTCTTTCCTATCATACAAGTAAGGACTGCCTAACACAATACCTGTAATATCAAGCGAAACCACATATAATTCAACTGTATCAACAAATGTGCAGTTATTGCAAAGCGCGATATGCACTTCTTTGAAACCTGTAAATTTTCATCCTTAAAAATCCACCCAAGTGGATATGGTTTTGGATGTGGAATGGTCTCAAGATTAATTTTCTTGACCAATTCTTCAGAGATTAAGTTTGCTTGTGACCCACTGTCAAACAGTGTGTCAATCTTGGTATGTTTGGATATGACCCTCACATGAAACAGTTCAATTCTCTCTTCTTCATTTGGAGCTTGTATGTGACAATTTGATGTGCTAGTACTGGGTTTTGTTTTAATTTCTTTCCCCTTCATGTTCTTCTATCCCATGGTTGTAATTTTTGATTCATCACCTGAATCCTCTCCTAAGTCATGTTGAGTTGTAGTTGTAGTTTTCTGCTTCCCTTTGTCGTTATTATACTTGGGTCTCTTTTCAGGATGTAATTTCCAACAATTTTTCTCTTCATGGCCTTCTCTTGAACAATGGTTACAGACCACTTTTTATCCCTCTTTCTTGACATATGAATTTTTTTTTCCCTTACCTTTTTAGGTCTTCTCTTTTTTTCCCCTTAAAAGGCTTCTTCCTACCCTCATCAGTAATGTTTTTCCCTCTAGCTTCTAGATGTGTGGCCTGAACACAAACTTCATCTAGACTTGTAGGGTTAAACATGAGGATAGTATGTTTTAGGTAGCTATGTATGCCTCCTATGTACTTGAGCAAAGTATCTTGGGTCTGCAAATATACCCCTAATAAGAGAGCTCTTCTCCTAAATTCTTAGGTGTATTCTTGCACATTCTGTCCTTTCAATTGTCTAAAATTTTTCCAATTCGTTATGGCTTTCTACATATGAGATAATGGATAAAACTATTGTTTTATTTTAGTAATGAAATTAGTCTATGATAGGAATAATCTTACCATGCTTCTTGATCTCCTCCTTTGTCTTAGCTTCCCACCAGACAAGCGTTGCAACTTCCATTCTCAATGAAGCTAGTTGGATTTTGGTATCATCATCATGAAGGTTTTGAATTCTCAAATAGACCTCCAATTGCCTAATCCAGTTATCAAGCTTTTCTGCATTTGAATTCACCATTAAACATTGGCAATTCAAACTTAACATCAAGTTTTAGAAAAGGACTTTTACCAGTGTTCTTTTACTTGTGTGGCTTATGTACCGAAGATGAAGTAGAGGATGATGATGATGAGGGTGAGGATGGTTACTTTCCACTGCCTCATCATTTTGACCTCCTGATGATCCCTAACCTTCCTTGTGAAGTTTGGATCCTTATCCTTCTAGTCTCTCATTCCTTTCTTGGTAAAGGACTCTCACCATGTCAGTCATGTCAAGGAATGCTTTCCTCAACACTCTTTCTTCTTCTTTGGGATCCACCTCTTAATGGATTTCTTCTTCCTCTGGAGGCATGCTTAATGTTGCTTCTGCTGCTTTTGGAAGTGAACTAGGTGGTGGAGAATGTGGTAATATTTCCCTCCTTTGCCGTGGCTCACTTTGAGAACCTCTTGTTTCCACCAATTTCCCTTCTCCTCTCTTAAGCTTGAGCCTAGTAAGAATGTGCACACTTGCAAACAGTTAAACACATCTTTGCACAAAAAAACACCAGAGAATAAACTCTAGCTCTAATACCATCCTGATCTGAAAGGAATGTATTAGTTTAATGTGCCAAGTTTCCTTTCAGTAATAAAAACATGTATAATTTGTCTCTATTTGTTTGCTTAAGGGATGAGTAACTTAACCATGAAACATAGATGAATTTTTTAGTTTTAAGCATGAAATTAAGCCTAAATAACACTGAACAACAGTGTATAATAGAGAAAAAACATCACATATAAGTTTTACACAACAGGCATGATGAAGCAGTTCACCCCTCCTAGGCTACATCTGCTAGTCCAGCTCCCAATGGCATGTCCCTCTTTGTCATTATGCTCAAAATTGAAAATACATGTGCTTACAAGCCTCTAATGGTTGTTTTCTCTGCACCAGTGGCTCTAGAATGCTCCAATTAGTCTATATAGACTCTTTTTCCCCCCAATTTGGTCAAAAATTGACCTCCCTAGCCATTTTCCCAATCACAACTACAAAACCTCCACTAATTGTGGAGAACTGCAGTTAACCGCAGTTAATTTGGCCAAAATCCTGAAATTTAGGGTGGCGCTAAATCCTCCACCAGTTACTAACCGTTGCATTTAACATTTATGGTTAGGGGTGGGGGTGGACACATGCCGACCCCCTTAAACCTCGCAGTCACGGTTTAAACCTCCACAACAAACATTGGAGTAGAACTATAAATGGCATAGTTCTGAAACCGCCCCATAAAATACCATTTAACCTGCGCATATGACAGTGCTTACTGCCGGAAATTGTGGTTTGAAACTGTTGCATTTAACATCCCACAAACATCGCCATGTGACGAGGTTGTATAGACAGACGACATCGCAGTTATGGAACCGTCGGGGTAACGTTTATGCCACAGTGTTGTCACTGTCATGTGACCAACGACCATGGGGCCGCTGGCGGGTTGGGACTGCCGACGGTTCCCCTCCCCTCCCCCCCCCCAACGATGAAACCATTAAACTTTATAAATATGTGGAAAACTATAGTGGTAAGAAACACTTGATAGGAGAGTTGGTCGGGGACTTGTGCAAGCGCACCAGAGTTCACGAGGTCGAACCCCCCAGACCCAAATTTTTTTTGCATAACTGTCCAGGGGACACATGACAGCCCACCCATCCAACGGTCCTCTCAAAAATTCGTACAAACCCATCAACGACCCAGAAACTGCCACTTGGTAAAACCTGGTTGGTTTAGGAAAACAAAATATTCCCAGAATATTCTATTTTTGTTGACTGTACCTGCATGCTGACTGGGCATCCCAGTCACTCTTGTCACAAACATTTAGCTATTTAGGAAAATGATCAGAATACGATATCTCCCACATACGACATCGGTTTTTCGAACCGTTCATAGCACCGGAATCGCAATGACGAGATCTACCCGATCGCTCAGATTTGGTATAGTTTCGAGCACTTTAAATTTTGAGAAAAATATATGATCTCCTGATCACTCTCCTGGCTATCTTTTCTGAGCTATGGAACAAAATTCTCTTGAAAGAATGGAATATATCTTCCATCTAGTGCCCGGTTATATCACAACCCGATATCCTACTAGTGGTTAATTTTGACTATATCATTTCTTAACTAGAGTTACAATATATACTCTTCTATAGACTTTTACATCAAAAACAAGTGGCTAGACCTTTTTCCATGAATAATGGGGGCTGACGTGGCATCCTCTCAAACTATAGGTGTGAAAACATGAAGGTCAACATCTAAGTGGCATAACTTTTGCATACGGAATCTGATTGACGTGATTCTTATGCCATTGGAAAGATATATATGTGTATAATAAGATGAAATGGCGCTCCATTAAAGCAACAAAGTTCTCCCCTCCCCCCACCCCCAAAAATTAAACATTATTTGATTCCTCAAAACGCTCCTAGAAGGTTTCAGGCCCCATTTTTAATAATTGGCTCCCACCGGTAGAAATGATCTCATGAGCTGATTCCTCCACTTTTTCCACTCCAAATGCATCGAGGTGGATGACAAACAATATAATGATCCAATCCAGATCAGTTGTTGTTGCCATATTCACTATTATGTATTCATTATATTTGGTACTCAATAATTCTTACAAATTTTCCTATTGTTGGAATGGTCAAATCCAACAGAGATGCAAACTCGTGACAATAATTGACGAAACTAATGCCACTATATTTTTTAACGAGAATTACATCAATCAACATAACTATTTCTAAAAACATTAAACAATGGAAAAATAATTCTCTTTTAAATGACATCATGCTAATCATAATATCAACCCCTTACATTTTTTTTTCGAAGTTATGCTAATTTCTATTATAATATACAAAAATACAATCAAAATTCAGGACAGGGGTTTCTGGATTAGCCAATCCCTGTTGGATGAAGACAATTCAAAAAGTCAAAATATGGGCTTCCCTTTAGGGGGAAGCCAACCCTTAATGAGTTTGGTAATTCAAAAAATGGGCTGCCCTTCAAGGGGAAACCAACCATAAGCATAAACATGAATGACAGAGTTTCTAGGAAGAAATAAAGATAGAAATAAAATATATAGAGGAGCATATATAAACTTATAAAAAAGAGGAGCGCCAAGGAGCTACAGCTACTAGTTCTGGGCGTCATGTTTATCCATTTGAGGATTCTCCTCAATTATGAAACAACCGTAGTCAGACATGATCTCAATATCCTTATTTGAGAGCTGGGGTGCTAGCTCTGGAGTCGAAGTGGAGTGAGCCGCATTTTCCGCTTCTGCATATTTTTGTCGAATGCCCTCCGAAGGGTTGCTCCCACCGCTATCTAGGTCTTCTGCCAAGTGTTTTACAGGGAGGCCAACGGATTTTCATAGCAGAGGGGAGGAGGAGCACGATAATGTCGATTGGCATGGGATTTTTCTGCTTCTAGAGCCGGAGAGGTAATGCTACTTCTCTCGGAGGTGATTTGAGAGCTGACCTGAGAGCGGTTGGGGATTTAGAACCTCAGGTTCTTCCACAACAACTGAGATGGAAAAAGAATGTGCATACATTGCAGGAACTAGAGGGCATGAGGGAGTGCCTCTGCCACCTCCTCGACGACACCGCATTCGATGTCTTCTTGGCATTGAATCGACGGGTTGGAGGGTCTGCGGGGCTGGAGAAGAAAGCTCATAGGGAGGCAGAGGAGAAGAGAAATGGGCAGATGCATGATGGAGATCTGCAGAGAATGAAAATGCAAATGCAAAAGAGTTTGAAAACTGGAGCCATTGGCCATAAATGGCCAAGTTGCAAGTTACAGGAGCAAAGGTTGAGGGGGAGGAGTGAATACTACAAGTGTTGGTGTCCTTCCCTAAGCTTCAAATTTAAATCCTTCACGCGGGAGGCAGGTGTGACTGTATGGAGAGACCAGGTGCCCCTACATGGAGAGACAAAGTGGCCACCTATTTTGAACATGTCAATCACCGGCATCTAGGGATTTCAATTCCTTACATTAATTTTGCTGCATTTGTGTAATTAAATACACCAAATTTATAGTAATCACTTTCCATAGATAATATGTTTCCATAGCATGTGTGAATGTAAAAAAAAAAAAATATTTGGTTGTGTAATTTATGAAGGGACTTATAGGATTATTATCCTTAAGAATGAATTTACCAATGCCATTAAACAAGTCTTCAAAAGTCATATATCTCACATTTGACTTATCTTTTCAAATTTATTGTGAACGAGACGATGGTTTTCTTTGGCCTTGTGAGGATGGTCAACTCCAATGTTGTAGGACGAAAAGTCACAACAAATCAATGTCTACTACGTCTAATGCTTTTTTTATTATCAGTGACTAGCTATTTCAATATTATGTTTGATAAAAGATTTTCAAATTTACTCGCACGCCGAACGTCAGAGAATTTCCCAAAATGGATAAACTGCAAGGATGAAGGTTGGCAAACATTCTAGTGATTGGATTTTTTGGTTTAATGTCAAAATAGTGTGGCGAATGTGCCTCATCGAATCCTATGCGACATTGGAAATATTTGCGCTCATGATACCTTCATGCTAATGCCCTCTTACATTTGACAACACGACAACAAAAATCCCTGGTTACAGAAATAGCCTTTGATGGTAGAAGGCCACTGACCCTCTGGGATTTTCCCAGCAGTTTTCAGATTCAATGGTGAAGATGGGAAATATATCGAATCCTGTAACATTACTGACTGGTGAAGTGAGGAAGAATTGAGTGGAATATGGATTTTTTGAGGTGATGATTCGGTCTAACTGCAGGTATTCTGGGATTACAAAGCCACCGGTATGTTTTTTCGTATTAAGAACTCTTGTAATTCCAGAATGTTGTTAAGGTTCCTTTAATGGTCTGGGAGACTAGGAACAAAGCTACTACGTGCTGGAATCTTTGAGTCTGTGTTTATAGGGTGCAGGGTCTCAGGATGGCGTATATCTATTTGTCTGTGGTGGTTTACAACATTTGATGGTCTTTATCTTCTGTCCGTAGATAGTCTATCAATGTTCTAGTGGTTTAGGGAGGCTTTGCGGTTACTCTTTAAGGTGGAACAAGTTACACTGGACTCTAAGGCTCAGACAACATTGTGGGGTGGGTGCTTTGAGTCTGTGATCATTTACAGGCGTTGGAGCAATTTGAAGATCCAGTTGTGGGAAAGGTGGTGGAACTTTGGAAATTGCATTTGTTGCTATTGCACTAGAGCATAAGGACCACATAGACTTCCAGTTGGATGGGTGAAGGCTACATGGTATCCCACTGGTTATCCTCTAGTTTTTCTAGCATGGCGACAATCAGATTCTTCTAGGAGTGGATTTTAAAAAAAAAAAATCTGCCAAGGGATGATGGGCGGTTGGTAGTACGGGGATGGCTCTGGGTTGGGTGGTAGGTGGTTCAAAGGACGATCCTCTTTGATCTTTTGTTATTGTAGCGGGGTCAAGGGCTTCATTTCCAGACGAGATCCTTACCTTTTCCTTGGAGACCATTTGTTATTTTACCTACCTTTATACCTTCAGGACATCGTTTTTTGCTATCTTTTAATGTTCTGGGAGAGGCGAGGAGAGGATGGAGCCAGGTGTACATGAGGATGATCCCGAGGTGGAGTAATACAACGCGGAATTCATTCTTTCCTTGGAGAAGGCTGAGAAGGACTTCTGGGCAGACAATTGTTATTCTCTTCGAGATGAACGAAACACCACTTTTAACACTAACCCGACGTCTCATTCTACAGTTGTTCTTGCTAGGCCTGTGAATGAGGTCGCTAAGTAGAAGATTAATGGCGCACTAAAGAATTATTCTTATGGCAAGGTGGCGAAGCCTTTCAAGGCAACATCTAATAGAAGATTGATTAGTTTTGGCTTCGACGTTCTGTGGGATAGAGTAGATACCCTCCTTTCAGGGGTGCTTGTTGCGAAGTGGCAATTCCCAAGTCACTGTAAGATTGATTTACACCAGTGGTTGATGGAGGCGTGGGTGAAGATTATCGGTTATGAACCGCAGACCAGCAAACTACCTCACGGGTGGTTTTGCTTCCATTTCTTGAAGGGAGAAGATGTACAGGAAATCTACCAGCATTCCTGGGTTAATGGGAGATCATTTCTTACACTTCATTACTGGACGACTAATTTCCATCCCTTTGATAATGCGCCTCAGAACCACCTGCTGTGGGTTAAACTTCCAGGTTTACCTATTCAGTTTTGGACGCAATCGGTGCTGAGAAGGATTGGGGATAGTATCGAAATCTGTCGCTTTGTCGACCCGAAGTGTAAGGGTATTTTGACAAGCGAGTTGCTTGGATCTTAGTGGAAGTCTCTTTTGCAGGTGGCCTTCCAGCGGATATTCATTTGGAGTGGCATGGTGTTGTTTATCATCAGTGTATTGACTAATGGAACTTCCCATTCAGATGCTTCCTATGTCATATGACAGGACACCTAATGAGGTGATGTGATCATTGGCGTCATGATGATGGTGGTGACTCAAACGGGACCAGAAGGAACCAAAAGGCTAAGGGACGGTTGGCGAAGCAACCTACTTCTTCACCCTCGGAGTTTTCCATGTCGGGTAAGTATCAAGAACGCTCTTCTTGTTTTCCTAATTCACATTCTTGTGGGGAAAAAGAGGTTGGACTTATGGGCGGGGGACTATGCGATGATGATGTGTCGGGGGATGTTTTATTAAAGCCAGGGGGTGGATCTCTGATTGAGGTGGCGAGGGATGGGGTTGACGATCCTATTAAGTCCCCTCTAATAATCCCTCATATATCATCCTTTTCACTTGACCCGAGGGCTCCTTTGTTCTTTCCTAATAAACCCACGAGTTTGCAGGCCATTGGTATCCCATGTACTTTGACAGTAGGGGAATCCGAAGCTTCTGTCCATGTTCCTCCGGAACTGAGTATTCCTGATATTGAACCTAAACCCCTATCACTTATGAATTTGGTCGGTAGCGACCTAGAATTGTTACTTTTAGACCTTGAGACAGATTTGGCCCGCCTTACTATGGATAAGGGAGGGATGTCCTCTCCACCTGTGATCATTAGTCTGTCATCTAATGTTAATGTAACTATCCGAAGAGGTAAGGGTAGGCCTAAGGTAAAGAAAAAATCCTTATCTCTGTCGGGTGGGGATGGGATTCATGACACCGGAAATTTTCGAGACATTCCTGTTACTATGGCACTGGAGAGGGTACTTCGATCATTAAGCTCTCCTAAGGGTTGTCCATGAATTGTTTGATTTCTTTGAATATTTAAGGTTTTGGGGGGGGGGGGGGGGGGGTTTAATAAATTTCTGTCTTTACGTCATTTTCTTAGGTCTAGGAAGCCCTCCATTATTTTTATACAAGAATCTATGCATTGTGCTGAGAAGACAACCTCTTGTTTCCGCGCCATGTTTCCATATTGGCATCTAGCGGCGAGGGATGCTATAAGACGTTCTAGTGGTGAATTAGTCATGTGGGATCCTGTTTTTGTGAAGATGAAGGCATATGGTTTCTTTGGAGGGATCATACTCTCTGGTTTCATTAGGGGATTTGAGAAGAGGATTCACATGATCAATATTTATGCACCCTATCAGGAAAGCCTCTCTTTCTGGCGTAGAATGGCAAGCAGCGGTATATTGTTACTAGACAATTTAATTATTGTTGGGGATTTTAATTTATCCTTGAATGAGGATGAAATTTGGGGAGTGAAAGGAAGAAAGGATTTGCTGGTAGGGACAATTTCGAAGAATTTTAAAGCTCACTCTCTTAGTGACTTAATGATGAATGATCGGGGCCCTCATGGTTTAATGGCAAGAGGGGTGATGATTCTATCAACAAAAGGATCGACCGTTTCGTAGTGAAATTCAATCTTTTGGCTCGTATGGGGGATTGGGTGGCGGAAATTGGTGATGTTTGCATATTTGACCACATACCTATTTCTCTGAAGTGGTGTTTTGAGAAAAATCTGGGGGGTACACTATTTAAATTCAACCGCACTTGGCTACATGATCCTTCTTTTATTTCTTTGGTTGAGTTGTATCTGCAACATCATCCAAGATGCGATTCTATGTCGGCTATGGATTTTCTGTCTTTCATGCTTCGAGGCTTAAAAGGTAAAGTTAAAGGGTGGGAGCAAGCCAAAAAGAAAACAATGCAGGAATCACTTAAGATTCTCGAGGAAGATACTGTAAGTTTAATAAAATAAATGGAGTGGAGTGCTCCAAGGGCTGACATAAGGGATATATTGAAGGCTGTGGAAGAAGAAAGAAGAAATATTCTCTGGATCGAAGAGCAGACATGGAGACTTAAAAGTCGAGCAATATGGCTTCGTGAGGGGGATAAGAACACACGTTATTTACACGATTTTTCCATGAGGAGAAAAAATCAGAATTATATTTGGAAGATTAAGGTTAATGAGACAACATACAATTCTGGGAAGGAGATTCAGAGGGAGGCTGTCACTCACTTCAACAATCTTTATAAATGTCGAAAAGAGCCAGACCGATGGACCCCGGACTTCTTCGTATTCTTCAAGGAGCTTTTTATTGATATCATCCAGGAAATGGTAGAGGAAGCAAAGAATACAGGTAATATAAGTGGTGCCTTAAATTCTACGTTCATTGTCTTGATTCATAAAGAAAATGAGGATGATACTTTTGATGATTATCGTCCGATTTCTCTCTGTAATTCACTGTATCAAATAATTTCGAAGATTATTGTTGAAAGGATTAAGAAAGTGTTATCCCGTTTCATTTCACCGGAACAAGCTAGGTTTCTAAAGGATAGGAGTATACATGACGCAGTTGCATCTACTCAGGAAGTTATACATTCCATTCACACTCAAAAATTGAAGGCTTTGGTCATGAAAATTGATCTAAGTAAAGCTTATGATAGCGTTGATTGGGGTTTGTTAAGGTTGATTTTATACAAATTGGTCTGGATAGGGTCTTGGTAAACTGGATCATGGGTTTTGTTTGTAATACTTCTATGGCCATCATTATCAATGGCGTGGCCACACGCTTATTCAAACCCGGTCGGGGGTTACGTCAAGGTTGTGTCGTTTCTCCTTTATTGTTTATCCTTATTATGGATTCATTAAGCACTAAATTAAATTTGGCTATCAGTAGAGGCATGATTAGGGGGATTGGTATCACTCATCGCAAAGAGATTTCCCACAATTTATTTGTTTATGACGTACTTTTATTTGGATTTCTCATTAAGGAGGTGTGGAAGGCTTTTCATGGAATATTTTCTAAATTCTGCAAAGCATCAAGTATGGAGGCTAACTTTGGAAAATCTTGCATTTATCATGGGGAGGAATAATTGGACCTGGTGGATTCGATTGGTACATTGTTTAACTTCAGGACTGCTCCTTTGGTTTTGGGTTTCAAATATCTGGGATTTCACATGAAGCCCAACAATTATGGGATTAAGGATTGGCACTGGTTGATAGAGAAAGCAGAAAGGAGGATTCGGGGATGGACATTAAAATGGTTGTCCAAAGGAGGTCGACTCATTTTGGCATAGGCAGTCATAGAACAAATCATGGTTTACTGGGCACATCTATATGTGATCCCATCCAAAATTTTAAAAAGCATTAGAAGCATTATGCTAAATTTTCTGTGGAATGGGGGAAAGGAAAAAGGAAAAATCCACTTGGCAAGGTGGGAGTTGATCATGAGACCAAAGGACCATGGCGGATGGGGTCTTAAAGATCTACACATTTTCAGTCGGACCCTGATTTTGAAATCCATCTGGAGGGGTTTTAGCTCACGAGGCATATGGAATGAAATTCTCAAGTTTAGATATTTGAATAATGAGAGGATGAACTTTATGTGTTGGGTTGGTAGAGTCTAAGGGAGGGTCAATTATCTGGAACTGTTTTAAGAAGTGTTAACCGAGCTTTACTTCTCTCTTGAATTGGCACTTCGAAGGTGGCTCGAAGATATTTATTGGACATAACGGGCTTAATGGTAATTCAATTTCTGTTAACTTTAGTATGGAACTTATTGAATATCTAAATGGTAGAGGTTTTTCTGCCTGGCACAAATAATCTTGGACATAGTTAATGGGAGTCCGGTCGGCCAATGATTTGTCTCTGCTAGCACATCTCAGGGATGAATGGAACTAGTATAATGACGTTTTAAGATGTCAGGGACTGTTAGTGGACAATGAAGGAGACAGGCTCATCTGGAAGGGAAGAACAACAAACGGTATGCCCATCGTGGGTGATACTTATAATCATCTTACTCTTACTCCATCTTTTCCGATTGAGATAGGAGTTTTTAAAAGAATATGGAAAAAAAATGCACAACTGAAGATGAGGATTCTGTTGTGGACGATTACGATGAACAAAAATATTACCTGGGATACCTTACAGAGAAGAGGTTGGATCAGACCTAGTTATTGCAAACTCTGTTTGACAGAAGAGGAGAACAACTTACATCTATTCTAAAACTGTACTTACGCTCGGCTGGTGATGGATCTTCTGGGTAAGTTTTTTAATCTCAAAATTCCTTTTATGGCTAATACGATTGATTTTATCCTTTGGTAATAAGCGTGATTCTTTACTTTGGGTCATCCCGGCTTTGTTTCATTGGTATATTTGGAGAGCCCGGAATTATCGAATCTTTGAAGATGTGGTTTGTTTCCCGGAGAGGACTGCTAGTTTTATCATTTCCTCTTGGGAAGGGCTGAGAACGGTGCAAAAACCTTCAGAGGACCTATCAAAGAGACTGTGCCCTGTGGAGATTCAATATCCGGTTGGTTTCTTTGATGGTGCCTCCCAACTTTCCAGGTGCGGGTGTGGCGCCTCGCTCAGGGTATCGCCTTACTGCCATTATAAGATGTATTGGCATTGAAGGCATGGCACCAATATGAGGGTAGAAGTTCTGGCTTGCTGGTGCTTACTGTGGTTTGGCACAAAACTCTGTGTTGAGCGAATGTGGGTTTATGGTGACTCAAATGTTCTAATTGAGCACTTAAACAAAGGTACTCGTTTAAATCCCAGAAATTTAGGGTCATGGTTGGATCAGATCATCTTGCTTCGTAAGGCTTTCTGTGATATTCATTCCAAAAAAAGCTTACAGGGTGACTTTGGGGACATGCACTATGAATTACATGACTCAGGTGGTAGGGGCGCAACTGGGACAGTTAACTTCATCTATAATCATATACAAATTTGAGACTTAGTATGCAACTAAAAAATATGGTATCCTTTTATT
This sequence comes from Pinus albicaulis, assembly GCA_034641835.2. Classification (NCBI taxonomy): domain Eukaryota; kingdom Viridiplantae; phylum Streptophyta; class Pinopsida; order Pinales; family Pinaceae; genus Pinus; species Pinus albicaulis. Next base: position 454,709,827 of record CM076576.1, on the reverse strand, counting down.
TTTATATAAATCTATGTTAAACTATAATGAATCTAAAAAATTATGTCATATCCATTATATCCTAAATAAATGTAACAATTAATTAATAGAAAAGTATAAACTATTAAAAATATAGAATGATGTGATAGTGAGTGATGATGGTCTCCTATCATTAGCTTAATAATTGAATTATGAAATATTAAAATAAAAATAAAAATTTCAAACCTGAATTACTTATTTTTTATTAATTCATTTTCTAAATTTGATAAAACAAAAAATGAAAAAACCTCCAAAACAACTGGCCTCATATTTTTTTTCCATACTATTAATGCTGTTTTCCTGGTTGAATGTTGTTTTGAAATTGGAAAACATCATCAATCAGAAAAAGACAGATGACAAACTTTGGTCACTGGGGCACTCAAGAAAACAAGTTATCAAATACATCAAAATTCTACAAAGCAAAGCAATGTTGAGGCAGATCAAATTATGAAAATACTCCACTTCACTGAAATCATCGCCTTTCCGGCTCTCCGGGCACCCGATTCTCTACTGTTCGCTTTTCAGATGGCCTTTAATTTTCCATTTTCATGAAGAACACCGTTTGGTTTGAGTTTTTCATTCATCGCTCCATTTCGTTTTGAAGTTCCATTAGCATTTACAACTGGAACAAGTGCCTTTCTACACACAGGTTGGCGTTCAAACATCAAATTCGGAAGACAATTTTCTTTGGATTCAGAATCCTTTTTGAGAGATTCCACCTCTGTTTCCAGTTCCCTTATTCTATTCTGAAGACGGATATTTTCGTCCCTACTCATTGTGCTTCTGTTCAATTCAGTGAGTAGAGAGTCACTTTTGTACTCGAGGTACTTTTTGGCCTCTTCAAGTTCTGATTGCCGAATCTGTAAATCAGCAAACTGCCTGTCTTTCTCCTCTGCCATTGCCCTACAAGACTCAAGCTCGTAGTTGAGAGAATCGAAGGTTGTTTGCAGCTCCCATACTCTGCCCTGAAGTATTACCTTCTCTTCCTCTGAAGCTAATGTTCTTTTTTCCAATTCAGATTGTAAACACTTGTTTTCCTCAAGCATATTTTTACCATCAGCACTAGATGAAAGCTGATCTTGTAAATTCGCTCGCTGCCTCTTTTTCTCCTCTGCCATGGCTGAAAGCTCTCTCTGCAGATCAGAGAGTTGACCATCTGTTTTCTCTGCAACAGCTAAAAGCTGACTCCTTAAATTAGCTATTTGTATCTCACTCTTGGAAGTATATTCCTTCATTTCTTCCAAAGAGGACATTTCTGCGAGAAAATCTTCTTCGACTGCCTTCTTTCTAGACAACTGTAACATCAAATCTTCATTTTTTGTTTGTAGCTCTGCAAGAGTGCGTTCTAAATTACTCTTTTCCTCATCCCACATATGCCGGTCTTCTTCACTTTTCTGTAGAAATTCCAAACTCCTCTTCTTGGATTCATTTAGCTCAGATTCCAATGCATTCAGCTGGCACTTGATGAGCTCCAAGTCAACGGTTAGATCTCGATTCTTTTGGGTCAGTGATACCATTTCACTAGCCATCAACTCATGTTTTGCTCTTAGCTCTGCGACATTGCCTTCCAAATTACTCTTTTCAGCACCCCAGAAATGTGTGTTTTCTTCAATTTTTCTGAGCAGATCCTGAGACTTTCCCTGGGAATCATTTAAGTTGAATTGCAAATCAATATTTTCTGTTCTATATTGTTGTAAAACCCTCTCATTTTGAACCCTTTCATCCTGAATTTGCGCTACTTTCGCTATATTCTCATTCAACTGGGCCTTCAAGAACTCTACTTCAGCGTTCAGTGTTCTATTTCTCTGACACAGGAATCCCCTTTCAGTAGCCATGTTAAAAATCTTTGTTTCCAGCTTTGAGGCATTGTCTCGGAAATTTTGCTTTTCAGAACACCACAAATATTTGTCATCATCATGTTTTTTAAGTAATTCCTCAGTCCTTTCCTTCGACTCATTCAATTGAGATTCCAACTCAATCTTTTCAAGTAAAACCCTTTCGTTCAAAGAAGACATGTCTAATGAACACAAAAGGTTCTCCTTATCCGCATTCCATGCTTGCTCTGTAATCTGGTTACTTTTAGCGATCTCCGCAGTCCCATTTCGTGCTGCGACAATCTGTGAGAAAAGCTCATCCTTTTCCAATTCCCAAGCCTTACGTGCTTCATCAAATTCTTCAGATATGACCTTAATTTTATCTGTCAACTGCAAAACACTACTTTCCAGAGTTTGTTTATCAGAAAACACTGCTCTGCAGTCCTCTTCTTTATCAGCAATATCTCTTTCGAATCTCTCCCCGGCTTCCTGCAATTGTTTCCCAGCTTTAGAAATACCAGCGTCGCATTCCTCATCTCTCTTTACGAGGTGTTGTCTGAATTCGTTGTCAATTTTCATCAAATTGTCACCGAGTTCTTCTCCAATTTTCACTTGTTGAATGAATTGATTATTCATCTTGGAACCGAAATTTGTTGAGGCAGCTTGAAGAATGTGAATTTGCGATTCCATTTGGGCGACCTTCTGTAGAAAACAAGCCTTGAAATCCTGAGGCGAAGTACTGATATGTTTAATAAGCATTTGATTAATCTCCCGTAACTTGGATATTTCACCTCCACATCTTTTGCAGGGCTTTAATATCGTTTGTTCAGCTTTACTGTTAGAGTTGCAGGACAGGAAGAAAGATGATGAGTGGTTACCATTTTGTGTCTCTCGCCTGCCGCCTTTCCCCATCTTGGGCAGAACCTGCAATACAGTGGAACCCTTCTCTTACTTAGAGATGACTCGATTAATTCTGCTTCGCTTAGAGATATTTCCTTGCAGGCGGGTCTAATATATCAAGAAGTGCAAGGTGTCAAGATAAAAATGGCAAAGATTTATAGATTTATTTGTTTTGGTATGTGTATGGATGTTATATCATATAGTTATTTGTGCTATTTCTTAAAGTGTATTATACAATGTGGGAGAATTTTTAAAAATATAAGTATCATCAAATTTCTAAAAAATGCAAGTAGAATTCTTAGAAATATAAGTATTATGAAAGGTTCTTTTAGATATAAATTTTTGGATGGGGAATATATTATTAAGAAAAAGTCATTTGCATAATGAATAGTTTTATTTATATGATTTTTAAATAATTAATAATATTTTATTATTATTAGAGTTTTTTATTTTAGAATTTTTAAAAATATAAGTATCATAAAAATGTTTTTAGATATAATTTTTAGGCAGAAGAATATACTATCAAGAAAAAGTCATTCGCATAATGAATAGCTTTATTCATATGATTCTTATATAATTAATAATATTTTAATAACATCTCCATCTATTGACAAATTATTTGGCTTCTAATCTTTATGACAATACTCTTGTTTGTGCATCTTTGTAAGCCTTTTGAAAGTCGGAAAGAAATGTTGTGCACTTCTTTCTTTGAGAATGGTTTGCCTTTATTTCTAATAATGTGTGATAGACCACTTTACATACACTCAAGTACCAAATACAATGTGTTGTTATCCATTGTGGCACTGTACATTGTAATTATATTTAGATGCACCAACTCCTTCAAGCATATCACCTTTGTCATATCTGGATAATCTTGCTTTATTTTCTTAATGACTACATCTTTTTTCATCTTTAGATCGAATGCCTTGCACATTGTTCCAAAACCTCCCTTCCCAATCTCCTTCGTATAGCAGAAAATGTCCATTGTTTCTAGAAATTTTAAACTGAGCTTCGGATTTGAGAATTATATGGTAAAATTTTAGTATGGAGAGATGTTGTCCCATAATGTTATATTTAAAAATAATAAAATAATACTTATATTAACAAGTAAACTAACAAATCTTTCATTGTAGGTCATAAGTAATATGCTTCAATTTCAAATGGAAGTAAAAAAATTCTAATTATGTCGATACGCATGTCTAATATGAAATAAGGCTTCTAGAATTTATTTTAATTATCAATAATTATTAGGTGGATAGTAGGGATTTAACCTCCACATAATATTTTAGAATATTGTTAGTAGTAGTCGTAGACCAAAAGTTACAATTTATCTCGATAGTAGTTAAATTAAATTAAATTAAATTGATAAATTTAACAAATCAATTTAATCGATGATGAATGGTGATGATGATTAATGTCCAATAAGACCAATATGGTCTATCAAACCTTAGGAGGGTATGAAATAAATAAAAAATATTTTAACATATTATTTCTATGTTGGAAGAGAAGTGAGAGAATGGTTACTAAATCGCCATAGTTTTGCTACCTTAGTAGGTCAATAAGTTTGCTAGTTTGACATATATTTTGAAAATTAGAATGGATTTGTGTATAAGATGGGCAATCTAAGAAAAAATGTTTTTCATCTTCAAACCTCATAGTATTGCACAGGTGACACTCTTTCTTCCCATGGAATTTTGGGAATATACCAATGCCCAATTTCACTTTGAATCTCATGAGAATTAGTTATTATCTTATAAAGGTACCATTTCTTCCTAAAACCAATCAATATAGATAAACAATTCTAGGTTTCAAGATTGAGGTTGATCACCTCATTATAATATCTTAGTTTCCTTTTTTCATCTAACTCTTTATTGTTTGATAACTTCTCCATAAATTTGGAAGTAATAATATTTTTAATATTATCCTTATTTTGCATGATGGTCTTCTACTGTATTCCCCAATAGTCTGGCCAAGATTGGACATTCTTATGTCATCTTCACTTGAGCCAAAGGTGGGGGTTTTGGTTAGAGTTAGAAGTAATTTTAGGTAACCTATTTACTTCCATGATGTATAACTTCTTCTTATACATGATATATGTAGTCATAGCCATCGTTTCAATAGGAGAAAATCTAGCTTCAATTAGGAGGATAGGGTAGGGAGCATATCCTGTAATCTTTATCCATAACTACATTTGATATTTATGTCAACTTTTCATTTGTGACTACCACAAAGAATATTTTGTAATATTATGCAATGATGATTAATGTCCACTAAGACCAATATGGTCTATCGGACCTTAGGAAGGTAAGAAATTAATAAAAAATCTTAACATTTTATTTCTATCCTCGAAGAGAAGTGAGAGAAGTGTTCCTAGATCATCATAGTTTTGCTGCCTTAATAGGTCAATAAGAGTTTGACAAAAATTTTGAAAAATAGAATGGATTTGTGTATAATTTGGACAATCTAAGAGAAAATGTTTTTCATATTCAAACCTCATAGTATTACAAAGGTAACAGACCTTCTCTTCCCATGGAATTTTGGAAATATACCAATTCCCAATTTCAATTTCAATCTCATGAGAATTAGTTCTTATCTTAGAAATGCTCTTTTTCTTCCTTAAAGATTGAGTTTGATCACCTCATTATAATATCTTAGTTTTATTTTTCCCTCTAAATCATTATTCCCCAATAGTCTAGCCAAGATTGGACATTCTTATGTCATCCTCACTTGAGCCAAAGGTGGGGGTCGATTTCCATGGTTAAGAATCTTAGTTACGTGTATATTTTTAAATGTAGTTTCTTTTACATGGAAATTTTTTTGGCATTGGATACCGCACGAGGAAGAAAGTTAGCCTCCCTCTCCTGAAGACCATCCCTCAATATAGACTCACTTAAACCAACCCTCAATATGGACTCACTCAAGAGTTCCATGGTCTTATAACAAAGCCTATTTACATGTTAAGAATCTCCATGGTAAAGTAGATCGACAAAGAAAATATAGACTCACTTAAGAGTACAAAAAGTTACTCTATTCCAAAGCATAATCATGTTAACTCATGAGAATTGAACCAAGGTGGGGATGATAACAACTATTCTACCCAACAACCCAAGCTAAACTTAATTGACATGTTTTTCAATGTATATGTTTAACTCATGTATTAATTATTTTTTTTAATAATAATAATAATATAGTTAGTTTTTACGTTGTGAAGCGTCCCTCTTTGAAAATAACTCCCCTCAACTGCCACTTGAACCATTGTGTATCGTTGATTTTTATGTTAGATTATTGAAGTAATATCTACCTTAGGATTGAATATTTTTATTAATCAGTTACAGAAATCATAGAAATAAGGAAAATTGTTTTAGGTCCTCCAAACAACTGCAATGTGCACATGAAATTGGAAGAAATGCCAAGGAAAAATGTCTATGCACGTTTCTTGGATTTCCACCCACATACACACAATATATATTGCACTAAGATGCATGTATGTTAAGAACTGAATGGAATGTGAAAAGAATATGTAATTGGAGCGCATCGTCATGCATACTTTCCAAAAGTAAAGCGATTGAAGAGGACAGAGAGCAGGAACCCTTGAAATGTGAGAGAGGTCGTGTTCATGAGCGCAGTTTTTTCTCTCGAAAATCGGCGACGGAGTTCAGTGCAAGAAAAGTACGGGCGTGTTAAAGAATGCATGAGTGATTTCATTGAATTTCTTAGGCGTGAGTACACCACACGGAGAGGACTTCCTGTTTTTGTTTAAAAGTGGAGGAAATTTAAAAGAATCAGTGAAAATGTTGTCGCTCAGAAAGAGAGCATGCATAATAGCCTAGCCGTTGGAAAGCTTGGTGTGTACTATGTAGATCATTTTTTCTATGGTAATTTAGTGAAAAGACAGTTTCTGTGCAAAATTTGCAGAAGAATTCTGCGAAGGGACAACCTCTTTACAATTTAGTGCAATTTCGAGGCGCATAATTAATTTGACGCATTGAATTGTTTTCCTTTTTAAGGATCGAAAGCTTGATAACATTCGCGAGAAGCTTCTCGTTAGCTAAGCCTTCCTTGTTTTTTTTCTCAAAAATTAGGTTGTAGACTTAGATATTTCAAGGCTTTGGTATTTGCGTCGTTGAATTATATTTTTTGCCCCTTTGTTAAGTATTTATATGTCATGGTACTAAAACTTGAAAGAAATAGTGAAGAAGGCCTTCTTAGACTTCGTGTTGTTCAAATTTTTGAAAAACGTTCAAAATCACATGGAGAATAGGAACTAAATTGTTTTTCTTTAGCAGACCCTGGCTTTAATTTTGTTATGGCTGACCGATCAGTGTAAACATACAGTACTAAATTCTTACTGCAAGATACCAGCATTACTGTTTAATTGTTCTGATAGCTTTGAAACCCTGGCGTTTCTTTTTTATAGTCCCGTACAGGATAAAACATTGTATAAGCTTGAAATAAATAGTGAAAAAAGCCTTCTTAGACCCCGTGTTGTTCAAATCTTTGAAAAACATTCAAAATAACACGGAGAATAGGAACTAATTTTTTTTCTTTAGCAGACCCTAGCTTTAATTTTGTTATGGCTGACCGATCAGTGCGAACATACAGTAGTAAGTTCTTACTGCAAGATACTAGCATTACTGCATAATTTTTCTGATAGCTTTGAAACCCTGGAAGTTCTTTTTTATAGTCCAGTACAGGATAAAACAATGTATAAGCTTGAAAGAAATAGTGAAAAAATCCTTCGTAGACCCTGTGTTGTTCAAATATTTGAAAAACGTTTCAAATAACACAGAGAATAGGAACTAAATTGTTTTTCTTAGTAGACCCTGGATTTAATTTTACTATGGATGACCGATCAGTGCAAACATACAGTACTAAGTTCTTATTGCAAGATACCACCAAAACTGCTTAATTATTCTGATAGCTTTGAAACCCTGACGTTTCTTTTTTATTGTCCCGTATAGGATAAACATTAGGGGAATTTTGAGGTCTAAAATGGGCCTCCTAAGGAAATTATAAAATAATAATGGAAATAATAAAATAATATTCGATGACATCATCAAATTTTAGAGGGAAAAAAGAAAAAACTACTTTTTCAACTCATATTTTCAACTTATCTCCCAAAGTTTTTACTCAAATTTCGAGCGGGATTACTCGTTGGATGGAAAATTTAATTCCTCATCCAAGGAGTACCCATGTTGCATAGTTTCAATGGACTCTTCTACACGAAAAATGAGAAATACATGAAAAACATGATTGCAATCACGTTTTTTCATGTATTTATCATTTTTCACATAGAAGAGTCCATCAAAAGTATGCAACATGGGTACTCTTTGGATGAGGAATTATATTTTGCATCCAATGAGTACTCCCGCTTGAAATTTCAGTAAAAAAATTGGGAGATAAGTTGAAAATACGTGGTGAAGAGGTAGTTTTATTATTTTATTATTTTTTAAACTTTTTACCCTTTTACTTAAAAAATGGTGAATCATCCCCCATGGTTGACATCATCATCCTGAATCCTATTGGTTCTTATAAAGTTTATTTTGGTTGTACATTTTTCTTAGAAGGCCCATTTTAGACCTCAAAATTCCCCTAATGACACTATATTTGACAGTGGAAGAAATGGACAATTTTTCGCTCAACATTGCCCAACCTCCAAGATAACAGAAAGCTGGATTACGCCCAATACAATCAGGGAGGGCTTCCTGCAGACCTAGCTATTGAAGAGTAGAGAAATACAACATGTTTTGATAACTGATTTGATCAATAAGAAGACAAGGCTATGCTGAGTTGGAGGAGGAGGATTGGCTCAAAAAATATGTATGATTTGGAGGATCAAAGTCCTAGGAAATGGATACAATATTTAAGTAACTGAGGGTATCCTTATTTAAATTAGAAAACAAATGTCACTTAATGGGAAAATCAGTAGAGATGTCATAAGGAAATTAAAAATATAGACAATGTCTAACCTCGCCAATTTCAAAAAGAGACATTTTCTAATTATAATTTTTGTCATGTGCTATACATCTCAGAAAAAATATCCTGAAAATGAAAGGTATGGAATTTCGTTCATTTGTCAGTTTCCATTCATGTAACTCATTCACTTTTTCCTGTTCCAAATAATGATAGTGGTTTAAATTATGGTGACATATATGGTTTACAGGTGTGGAGAGCACAGAGGTAGATTTTCATAATACAAAATGTACAGTAAGGGGGACAATGGATCGAAAGGCCTTGGTGGATCATATTCACAAGAAGGCACATTTATACTGCAGAAGAAAATAGAAAAGGAAAATGATAATATGCATGAAAAGAAGGGTGATGGTGATGGTGATGGCAATAAGACCGATGGAGGCGCTTCCAGTGTTCCCAGATATGTCATCCAAAATTTCCATCCTCCCCAATTGTTCAGTGTTGAGAACTCAAATGCATGTTATGTAATGTGATCACAAAATAATGTAAATTCATGGCAAGGAATCACGCAATCCACTGTAGTAATGGAGAAAATGGGAAGTTGGTTACCTTCTCCCCACAATGTAAAGAAAATGGTCATTGTAGATCGAGTATGTTTTCCACATACTTTCTTTAACTCATACAATTTATTATTTTAATAGTTTCTCTTCAACCCATTTTACAAGGAATAATGCAACTCATCTAAGTCCTTGTCAATTAACTCATGTAACAATTTGGATTTATTCTCCATTTCTAATTGCTTACACTCACTAATCAAAATAATATCATTAACATACAATACTAGAACAATGAAATTATTTATTTCTTTCTTGAAGTAAACGCAATGGTTGGATCCCTCCTTTCATACCCTTGCCCCACAACACATTTACCAAATCCTTGGAAACGTTATTATGGAGATTTTTTTAATCCATACAATCATCTCTTTAATCAACACACCATTCCTTCTCTCCTTTTTACCCCAAACAAGTTAACTATTTTGGTATTTTTTCCTTTAAGCTCATTATCTTGGCCAATAGAGAGGAGGGATCCTAATCATTAACACCCTATATATGAGAGTATCCATTAACTACAAAAGGATCCTTATACCACTATACATAATTATTTTCATTTTACTTCTCCTTGAACACCCAGTGCATCTGATTTCTTCCCTTCCTTGAAGAAACTCTTTCAAATGCATGTCTGGTTTTATTTCAAGACTTTCATTTCTTCCTCCACTGATTTCTTCTAGTAAGAAGACACATCTCCATTAAGAACCTCTTTGACATTTCTTTTCTCACAACACATGGAATATAAAGAAAAATTATTAAAATGGGTGGGCTCATGGGAATACCCAACCTGGCTTTTTTTTCCATAATTCATCTTAATTTTTTCTCTTCATCTCAATGATAATTTTCAAGATTCCCATTTTCATTAAGCGTTCATGGTAGTTTTTGCATATGTTGATGGTGGTTTAGAGATATTGTGACATTTTTTGGGTTATACTTAATTCAGAATCTAAGCATACCAAGTGCACCTACAATTTTGCAAATCGGTTCCATTTTATACGTCTGCCATGTGGCCCATAGTGCATAATCAGACATCACTATGAAAGGAAGAACCTGCGTAGGTTATAAAAAAACCAAATTTTTTATCCAAACAATTCTCCAAACCTATAATTTATTTTAAATAAAATAATTCATATTTATAAGTTAAATATTCAATTAAATCACATAACATATCACATATTTTTCCTCTATATTACTCTTTCCTATGTTACTGCTTTACAGTGTTTCGTTTGCAACATATGCTGCAATTTCTACTTATGATTTTTTAAATCTTGGCAATGTGGAGATGTATTGTGAGGTTGCTTTCTTCTTTTTAGTACGAGGGAATGCTTATTTTTTCATTGTTCAATTAGAATTGACACATTGCATATAAAAATAATATTAATATTGTTGTCCACCAATTTGAATACATTAAACTTGAAAATAATGTTTCCTTTAAAATTAAATACAAATTATATGTTACTTGAACCTAATATATAAAATATTAACAAAATACATAATAATGCACCTAGCTCTTATTATTAAAAAAATTGATTTATTTTACAAAGATTTTCTAAATGCACCCAAAATTCTATCATTCACATCAAATAATGATACAATATAAATATAGGAAATTATGTCTCTAGATAACTAATATATTGGACATACAATCTTTTGGTTGAGTGAATATCTCAACCGCACACAAATATAGGAGGGTAATTAGTTGAAGAGAATCTCTCAACCAACTAGACCAAAACAAACTCCTAGCTAATAGGAATGTACTCATTCTAGAATTAATGAGCACACCAAAGACATAGGAATTATATTTTCAAGTCCCCCCTTTAATGAATATTTGACTCCATCTCAATCAGAAAATTCTAACTATGGTCCTCGTGTTTACAAACATGATCAAAAAAAGAATATGACGACTAAGATAAGTGTGTGATTGAGATATTCACGACATAGTATCCATTAACTACAAAAGGATCCTTATACCACTGTACATAATTATTTTCATTATACTTCTCCTTGAACACCCAGTGCATCTGATTTCTTCCCTTCCTTGAAGCAACTCTTTCAAATGCATGTTTGGTTTTGTTTCAAGACTTTCATTTCTTCCTCCACTGATTTCTTCTAGTAAGAAGACACATCTCCATTAAGAACCTCTTTGACATTTCTTTTCTCACAACACATGGAATATAAAGAAAATTTATTAAAATGGGTGGGCTCATAGGAATACCCAACATGGCCTTTTTTTCCATAATTCATCTCAATTTTTTCTCTTCATCTCAATGATCATTTTCAAGATTCCCATTTTCATTAAGCATTAATGGTAGTTTTTGCATATGTTGATGGTGGTTTAGAGTTATTGTGACATTTTTTGGGTTCTACTTAATTCAGAATCTAAGCATACCAAGTGCACCTAAAATTTTGCAAATCAGTTCCATTTTATACGTCTACCATGTGGCCCATTGTGCATAATTAGACATCACTATGTAAGGAAGAGCCTGTGTAGGTTATAAAAAAACCAAATTTTTTATCCAAACAATTCTCCAAACCTATAATTTATTTTAAATAAAATAATTCATATTTATAAGTTAAATATAAAATTAAATCACATAACATATCACATATTTTTTCCTCTATACTACTCTTTCCTTTGTTACTGATTTACATTGTTTTGTTTGCAACATATGGTGCAATTTCTAGTTATGATTTTTTTAATCTTGGAAATGTGGAGATGTATTGTGAGGTTACTTTCTTCTTTTTAGTACAAGGGAATGCTTATTTTTTTCATTGTTCAATTAGAATTGATACATTGCATATAAAAATAATATTAATATTGTTGTCCACCAATTTAAATACATTAAACTTGAAAATAACATTTCCTTTACAATTAAATACAAATTATATGTTACTTGAACCTAATATGTAAAATATTAACAAAATACATAATAATGCACCTAGCTCTTATTATTAAAAAAACTAATTTATTTTACAAATATTTTCTAAATGCACCCAAAATTCTATCATTCACATCAAATAATGATACAATATAAATATAGGAAATTATATCTCTAGATAACTAATATATTGGACATACAATCTCTTGGTTGAGTGAATATCTCAACTGCACACAAATATAGGAGGCTAATTAGTTGAAGAGAATCTCTCAACCAACTAGACCTAAACAAACTCCTAGCTAATAGGAATAGACTCATTCTAGAATTAATGAGCACACCAAAGACATAGGAATTATGTTTTCAAGTCCCCCCTTTAATGAATATTTGTCTCCATCTCAATTAGAAAATTATAACTATGGTCCTCGAATTTACAAACATGATCAAAAAAATAATATGACGACATCCATATAAAGGAACAAACATCTATCAAAATACATGAGTACCAACTGTTGGCTCGAGGGGTCCTGACCCAGGTTCAGAGGTTAAGGTTTGCCAACAAACCCCTATATGACTGGCCCTTTCGGCAGTGACCTGCTTGCACAGGCCAAAGTCTCACCCGAAGCAGTATGGGAGGGTGCCAGAACCAGGTTTCTGCACCCTGGGAGAGGGCAGTTAAGTCAAGAAAATTTGTGTTCGACTTCACAAACATCTGATCGCATATTACAGAACCCAGATCTATCAGTACCTTCGCATTCACTGCGCAATACCACATATAATCACAATAATTAACAGATACAGGACAATAAAGAAACTATCGCAGCTATTTTTGCATAAAGTCTAACAAGCAGATTCAGATCAATTGTCAACGCAACATAAGTAATTAACACAGTCACTTGCAGAGCTCACATAGAATCATGCATGACATAACAGATATCATAGAGTCAACAACCTTCCGCTTTCATTAATCCTTTTACAATACCCAAAACCCAACCTGCGCACACATCAGTAGGGTCCGCACACAACAAGACTGAGGATCTCCATGCACACAGCCAACAGGAGTACTTTCCCCAAAAACCCAAAACAGATCTACTAAATCACAATTCGCACCAATATTAGTTCAATGTCTACCTTCCAACTCAAAAAAGGTTCAATTACTTATACTACTTTAGCCTACACATCCAATGGTCCGCAACCCGTGGTTTGCGGACTCTTGGTCTACCCTTGACCCACTTACAATGCATTAGGGGCTTTGACCCACCCCAAAACCTCTGCGTTAGACTAAATATAACCAAAAATATACAAAAATGGACCAGATTCGCAGCTTTTGTAAGAGACCCTATTCCAACACTAATCGTTACAACTGCCAATCTAGTAGGATGTGTTTCATGTACTTTGTTCTGTCAAACATTATTTGCATACTTGTACGTGTACATGTAAATTCCCCTCCATCATCATCATCATGGGTTTTCTTGGATTACCCATAACCATTCTCTAGGTTTTATCAGCTTAACCTAAACCATAACCACGATTTTGTCAGCTGACCCTAAACCATGCCTACAGGAATCTGTGTCCACTCCATTCTCTTAGTTGTGGTATCTGGCTTACCACAAACCTACACTATAAATTGGTTTAAGGCTTACCACAAACCTACAGTTACAAATTGGTTTTAAGATTACTACGAACTTTATGGGGATACACATTCCATATAAGGCTAACAACATAACTTCATGTACATAATATTACAAACCTTTGAAAGACCACTACAAAACGTCATAGACTTTCTTACTAGTACATGTACGTGACAAAAAATACACTTTAATTGTGAGTCTATTCCACAAACTCACACAAACTTTCATTGGGTTGTCCATCATCCTTTAATCGTTGTTGACCTGTAAATTTTCGTGGATATTCCACTGGATCGTTTGTCACAACAGATCTAATAATAATATATTAAAATATTGAATGGAAATTATGCATAAGAGTAGAGAACAAAAAAATAAACTCACACACAAACATAAGACACGAGATATTCTCTCTGGGAAACCCTTTCAACCATAATCTCTTGGTTGAGTGAATATCTCAACCACACACAAATATAGGAGGCTAACTAGTTGAAGAGAATCTCTCAACCAATTAGACCTAAACAAACTCCTAGCTAATAGGAACAAACTCATTCTAGAATTGATGCGCACACCAAAGGAAAGTAGGAATTATATTTTCAAGTCCCCCCTTTAATTACTATTTGTCTCGATCTCAATCAACAAAGTCTAAATGTGGTCCTGATGTTTACAAACATGATCAAAAAAATAATATGATGACATCCATACAAAGGAACAAGCATCTACCAGAATGCATGAGTACCAACCATTGCAACAACCAATCTACTAGGATGTTGTAAATTTTTGTAGATGTTCTATGCTTGATGCAACTTTACTTTTATTACAGCAATCACTCAAACAATTAAGTAAAATGCTGATAGAACATACCAGTGGATCTGTAGAAGACAAACCAGAAACAGGAAAAATGTGATGGTGTGTTTCGGCGGTCAACAGGATGCTTCAACCAGCAAAGTCTCCTTGATCAGCCAACCCAGAGTGTGTCACAACAATCCTCAAATCAGTCAACACAAGTCAACTCCAAAAAGTCAACGCTATCCTGAAAAGTCAACGTAGGGCAGCAACATAAAAGTCAACTCAACTCCAACTTCGGTCAACCTTTTGACCTTGGTTCTTGTGCCAAAGTGTACGGCATGCTAAAATCGAAGTCTCCACGAATTTTGGGCCTATTTGGACCATGCGTTGACCAAAGTCAACGCTGGTCAAACTTCCTAGGAAACCCTAGCTGCAGCAATCTGTGTCCTTCTTCTTGGCTGTAGCAACTCGTCCTTTTTCCCACATGTGAGCTGAATTTGTCCTCCAAGAAGCTCGTACTAAATCAGAGAAGAGAAGAAGATGTGATGAGATGAGATGATAGAAATGCTCTCCAACTTTGACTGTATTTATATCCATCATTGAGGTGTGTGACACATCTGCTAGGGGTGCAAAACCTTAAGGCCGACCTGCACATATAATTTATTATAAATAATAAATTCAAAATAAATGTTCTGCTCATCGGATTAAGATAAATTTTATATGGATTTTACACCTCTCTGAAAGAGGAATCCAACAAAAATATCAGTATCTTAACCTGAGCATCACAACATGGAGTTTGGACCTAGTTGTCCAATTTTAACACTCCCTCTCAACTAGGGAGAACTCCATCCATCAATGCAATCAAAAATCGTGCGTCATCCCGCCGTAACTTGCTTTGTTGGCCTCTTTATTTCAGAACAGAAGTGGGTTAGTCACAAAGACATCATCCCCCGGCTGAAAAATTCAGCCCAGAGGTCTGAAACCTCTATCAGACTCTCAAAGAGTCTCCAACCAACCCGAAGTTGGTTCATCTGACCCGAAGTCAGGCAGAGGTCCCAGACCTCACTATAATTGATCCCAGATCAAGTGGTTGGACTGTGCCATCCTAGATAGAGAGTACGACAATCACTGATGCGTCCATCAGTCTTTGCTACTAGTCTCTAGCCTTTCCCACCTCATTGGCCAAATGAGAGGTACTTCCCATGAGCCCTGAACTCAATGGGTAGGATGCATACGGGGCACAGATAATGAGAGGTGAACCAACTCAAAATCATAACGGTGGGGTCCAAGCACACCACCAAGGTCGGCAAGCCTAGCCTTGTGGTTGCCCATAGCTCTGAGAAGTTGTCCCCAAAGCCCCCCAGAGCTCCTAGAGCTCATCGTCCAACAAGACCCACATCATAGGGTCGTTCCACGATACTAAGATTCTCACGGAAGGTTAGGAACTTGACCTTCCCCAAGGGCATTGTGAGAATATCCGTGGCCTGCTCATCAGTTCCTATATGATCGAGCCTTATGGCGCCTTGCTGTACCATATCCCAGATCAAGTGGTACCAGCCGTCAACATGCTTGGATCAATCGTGGAACCCGGGATTCTATGAAAAATGAATCCCCCTCTGGTTATCACAAAGGATAACGGTGGCATCTAGCACATGCTCGAACAACTCACAGAAGAGCTTTCGCAACCAAGTGACTTCACAACAGGCCATACATGTTACAATGTATTCGGCCTCAGAGGTGCTCAAAGCTACCGACTTCAGTTTCCTACCCGAAGCAGATCTACATGTGAAGTAGCATCCAAATGTGCTCTTGCGATCCACCACACTGCCAACCCAATCGACATCAGTATATCCATGGAGTGTCACACTCCCGGCAGTGTATCTCAGCCCATGGTCTATCGTGCCTCAGAGATATCTCAAGAGTTTCTTGGCACCAACCCAGTGAATGTTATGATCAACCATGTGTTGACTCAAAGTGTTCACTGCACAACATACGTCCGGACGAATGTTCCCTAAGAACATCAGAGCCCCCCACGAGTTGAAGAGACTCAGTAAGATTTTCTAACACGGGCCCAGCAACGCTGCCACTCAACTTCTTAAAGTTGAGTTCTATCAGTGTCGACACGTACTTACAGTCCACCATACCAGAAGCTTCATAATGTATTTTCCTTGAGAAAGGAAAATATCGCCAGGTCTCTGCTAGACCTCTAGGCCTAGGAAGTGGTGCATCAGTCCTAAGTCCTTCATCTCGAACTCAGTATCGAGCTCCCTCTTACACTGAGAGGGTCAGCACCTGTCAGAGAGAGATCGTCCACATACAGCACCAGAATGAGAGGCTTCCCCTGGACAACCTTGAAGTAAAGGTTCGGATCAGCATTACTTCGAGTGAAGCCCAGCTTCATTAAGTAGCTATCTATCCTCTCGTACCAAGCTCTGGGTGCTTGTTTCAGCCCATAGAGGGATTTCTTCAACCTGCAGTCATGGGTGTTCCGATCCTGGACTTCAAGCCCCAGAGGTTACTCTACATACACCCCTTCCTTTTGAGAGAAGCCACGGGAAACAAATCTTGCCTTGAACCTTTCAGATCCATGCTTGATCTTGTAGAGCCATTTCGTGGTGACAACTGATTTGTCCTTCGGTCTTGGAACCACATCCTAGACATCATTCTTCATTATGGACTCATATTCTTCGTGCATAGCATACTTCCATACTTGATGCTTTACGGCTTCCTCAAAAGATCCAGGTTCAAATTGTACAATAGTACTCATGGCAGCCAGATGCCCTTGGTATCTGCACGACTTCTAGCTTTCTCGGAATGTCCCCCTCAGGGCAGCATGTCCCTCGGCATCTTGATTTCCAGGCCTTGCTTCATGATTTTCCTCAGATCTCGGGAGATCTACAACTTTCTTCAAGGAAGCATCTTTGTCAAAAGTGACATCATGTCATATCTCTAATTTCCTTTGACCAAGTACATAAACTCTAAAGGCCTGAGAGATTTCACTGTAGCCCACACATATTGTGGTCTCCCTCTTGATGCTAGCTCCTCTGCAAACGTTCCTGAACATGTTTGTCTCATAAAAAGAACATCCTGTCAAGGATGTCACGAGCAACATACCAGATATATCAGAATGTATCAATGCAAGACATCAAATGCTAGTGGGGAGAGGTCCCCTTTGTGTGTTTTCCTTTGGCACAACCCTTACATACACCTTCATGATTAATTCCAAAATCGGGCATCCCTGTCACCACCTTCCCTGCTACGGGAAGGGCCTTGTAATGAAGGTGTCAAAACCTTTCGGTGCCATAGTTCAGTTTGTCGGACAGTATTACATGTCATAGCTCCTAGAGGACTTCCTTCAACCTAGTAGAGTGTTCCAACTCTAAAACCAATCACGATAGCTTCCTTGAGATTCTTCTTCCACATGCGCACCTTTCCATCAATAAATGCCACATTGAAGCCTTTGTCTTCAATTGCTGATATAGACACAAGGTTCTTCTTCAATTTTGGTACATAGAGTACATCCTGCAAATGTAGGACTTGTCCTTGAGACAAGTGGAGGGTCACAGTCCCTGTCCCTCTCACGGGATATGTGGCATTATCTCCAAGAATAATTTCCAGATTGGTATCCTTCTCAACCAAGTTAGAGAGTGATTCCTTGAACCCAGTGATGTGTCTTGAGGCACCACTATCTATCAGCCAGACATCCATAGTGTCGGGCGGGGATGCAGCAGAGAGAGCAGATACAAGAATGTATTCATCTCTTTTGTCAACAGCATTAGATTCCTCGTACCTGGAGTTTCTAGACCTTTTGAAAGGTTGATTGTTTTCATCAGAGGGAGCCTCCCTCTTTCCTTTGGACCTATTGTTACTTTGATTTCCATTCCTCCGGTTGTTGTTGTTGTCATCACTATCGGGAGAATCCTTCTTGAAAGGACATTCTCTAGCATAGTGACCAAGCCTATGACAAGTGAAACACTTGCCCTTCTTTCATTGAGCCCTTGTTCTTCCTTTGTTCTTAGGACCACCAGAGTTCTTCTTTCTAGAATGAGCAGCATAGGCAGCATTCTTGTCATTTTCGTATTCCTTCATTCTTGTCTTTTCTTGCATGCATCTGGACAGTAGCTCGTCAAAGTTAGGAATGGTACTATTATTGAGAATGGTAGTGTTGAATACATGCCATTCATATGGGAGTCCTCCAAGTGCGGTGAGTACCATTTCACGATCGGATATTGTCTCCCCAATAGCCAGCAGATTATTCCGATCTCGGTCAATTTCAGAAAGAATGTTTGAACAGACTCATCCCTGCCTTTCTTTAGATTCTTCAATTGATTCTTGAAGAATAGCACTTGGTTTACATTGTTTACCTTGAACATAAGAATCAATTTATCATACATCTCTTTGGATGTGCCCAACTCATAGATGTAGGCCACCAGGCTTTTATGAATGGATTCCCTGATCATCAGCTTTGCTTTGATCTCCCCCTTCTTGTACTTGGTTTTAGCAGCAGCAGAAGCATTGGATGGAGGTTCTTGTATCTTACCCAGTACATGGTCCATGAGATCATGGTCTTCCAATTTGAGATCTAATATCATCTTCCAGGCATGGAAGTCATCCCTTCCAGTCAGCTTGTCATTCTCCTTGAAGCCATAACTTGTGGAACCCATTTTCTCAGATGGTGATTGCTATAAGTTAGGGCTTGTCTTCACCTCAACTCTGATACCATGTAAATTTTTGTAGATGTTCTATGCTTGATGCAACTTTACTTTTATTACAGCAATCACTCAAACAATTAAGTAAAATGCTGATAGAACATACCAGTGGATCTGTAGAAGACAAACCAGAAACAGGAAAAATGTGATGGTGCGTTTCGGCAGTCAACAGGATGCTTCAACCAGAAAAGTCTCCTTGATCAGCCAACACAGAGTGTGTCACAACAATCCTCAAATCAGTCAACACAAGTCAACTCCAGAAAAGTCAACGCTGTCCAGAAAAGTCAACGCAGGGCAGCAACATAAAAGTCAACGCATCTCCAACTTCGGTCAACCTTTTGACCCCGGTTCTTGTGCCAAAGTGTACGGCCTGCTAAAATCGAAGTCTCCACAAATTTTGGGCCTCTTTGGACCATGCGTTGACCAAAGTCTACGCTGGTCAAACTTCCTAGGAAACACTAGCTGCAACAATCTGCGTCCTTCTTCTTGGCTGTAGCAACTTGTCCTTTTTCCCACGTGTGAGCTGAATTTGTCCTCCAAGAAGCTCGTACTAAATCAGAGAAGAGAAGAAGATGTGATGAGATGAGATGATAGAAATGCTCTCCAACTTTGAATGTATTTATATCCATCATTGAGCTGTGTGACACATCTGCTGGGGGTGCAAAACCTTAAGGCCGACCTGCACATATAATTTATTATAAATAATAAATTCAAAATAAATGTTCTGCTCATCGGATTAAGATAAATTTTATATGGATTTTACACCTCTCCGAAAGAGGAATCCAACAAAAATATCAGTATCTTAACCTGAGCATCACAACATGGAGTTTGGACCTAGTTGTCCAATTTTAACAGATGTGCTTCATGTACATTGTTCAGTCGACCATTATTTGCATACTTGTACATGCACCTGTAAACCCCCCTCCATCATCGTCATCGTGGGTTTTCTCGGATTACCCATAACCATTCTTTGGGTTTTATCGGCTTAACCTAAACCATGCCTAGGGTTTTGTCGGTTGACCTTAAACCTAGATACAGGAATCCCTGTCCACTCCATTCTCTCACTTGTGGTTTTTGACTTACCACAAACCTACATTGCAAAGTGCTTTATGGCTTACCAAAAAACTACACTTACAAAGTGGTTTTAAGGTTACTACGAACTTTATGGGGATACACATTCCTTATAAGGCTAACAACACAACTTCATGTACATAATATTACAAACCTTTGAAAGACCACTACAAAACATCATAGAATTGCTTACTAGTACATGTACGTGATGAAAAATAGACTTTAATTGTGAGTCTATTCCAGAAACTCACAAAAACTTTCATTGGGTTGTCCATCATCCTTTAATCGTTGTTGATCTGTAAATTTTCGTGGATATTCCACTGGACCACTCGTTACAACAGGTATGATAATAATATATTAAAATATTGAAAGGAAATTATGCAGAAAAGTAGAGAACGAAAAAATAAACTCACACACACATAAGACACAAGATATGCTCTCCGGGAAACCCTTTAAGGTGAAAACCTAACAGGAATATGAGTCTACTTCACTCTCTTTCTCTGTCTGGAAATATGGATGTAGATACAAAGAAGTAATGCCTATGGCATATGCGTTGCTACCTCCTATCTCTCTGATCTGAAAGGAATGTATTGGTTTGTTGTGCTAAGTGTCCTTTCAGTAATAAAAACATGTACAATTTGTCTCCATTTGTTTGCTTAAGAATGAGTAACTTAACCATGAAACATAGATGAATTTGTGAGTTTTAAGCATCAAATTAAGCCTAAATAACACTGAACAATAGTGTATAATAGAGAAAAAACATCACACATAAGTTTTACACAGTAGACATGATGAAGAAATTCACCCCTCCTGGGCTACATCTGCTGGTCTAGCTCCCAATGTCCCTCTTTGTAATTATGCTCAAAATTGAAAATACATGTGTTTACAAGCCTCTAATGGTTGTTTTATCTACATAAGTGGCTCCAGAATTCTCCAATTAGTCTAGTTAGACTCTTGTTTCCCCAAAATTAGTCAAAAATTGACCTCCCTAGCCATTTTCCCAATCATAGCTACAAAACCTCCACTAATTGTGGAGAACTGCAGCTAACCGCAGTTAATTTGACCAAAATCCTGAAATTTAGGGCAGCACTAAATTCTCCACCAGTTACTAACCGTTGCATTTAACATTTATGGTTAGGGGCGGGGGTGGCCACGTGCCGACCCCTTAAACCCCGCAGTCACGGTTTAAACCTCTGCAACAAACATTGAAGAAGAACTGTAAATGGCATAGTTCCGAAAACGCTGCATAAAATACCATGTAAATTGTGCATCTGACAGTTCTTACCACCAGAAATTGTGCTTTGAAACCATCGCATTTAACATGCCACAAACATCGCCATGTGACGAGGTTGTATAGACCACCGACATCGCAGTTATGGAACCGTCAGGGTAACATTTATGCCACGGTGTTGTCACTGTCATGTGACCAATAACCACGAGGCCGCCGGTGGGTTGGGACCATCGGCGGTCCTCCTCCCCCCCTCCCCCCAACAATGAAACCATTAAACTTTATAAATATGCGGAAAACTATAGTGGTAAGCAACACCTGATAGGAGAGTTGGTTGGGGACTTGTGCAGGCGCATCAGAGGTCGCGGGGTCGAACCCCCCAGACCCAAATTTTTTTTTATAACTGTCCAGGGCACCCATCCAACGGTCCTCTCAAAAATTCATACAAACCCATCAATGACCTAGAAACTGCCACTTGGAAAAACCTGATTGGTTTAGGAATACAAAATATTCCCAGAATATTCTATTTTTCCTGACTGTACTTGCATGTTGACTGGGCATACCAGTCACTCTTGTCACAAAAATTTAGTTGTTTATGAAAATGATCAGAACGCAATATCTCCCACATATGACATTGTCTTTTTGACCGTTCGTGGCGCCATAATCGCAATGACAAGATCTAACTGATCGCTCAGGTTCGGTATAGTTTCGAGCACTTTCAATTTTGAGCAAAATACATGATCTCCTTGAAAGTTTTGGACCCCAAAAGACTTCAATTACCTATTCAGAAGATGAGAGTACAACTCCCTCACCTTTCCAACTTCCATCCACCTTGCCTTGCTTGGTTTACTGTCTTTGATCCCAACTCGAAGGTATTCGACACTTCCCCTCTTATATGTTCTTGTCCTCCTATCAAGGATGGAATCCTCCTTGAGTTCATCTAGAAATTCTGGCAAGAAATCTTCTACAGATGGCAGCTGAACATCACTCCCTTGATCATCAATCAAAGGAACCTCATCTCCTTCTTGAAACTTGTGATCAACTCTATGTTTGTCGTGCCTCTCCTTGTATTTTCTTTGACTCTTCTCAATTTGTTCTTGAACTTGTTGATGAATAATCTAAATTTTCTCAATGAACTTTCGAGCCTTGTCAATATCACTATTCCCATCAATTGCAACATCCTTGTCAAAGATGAAATCTAATAGGAATTTCGACAAATACCCAAAGCAGGCTTCAAAATGTGAAGTATTTGTAGAAGAGTGATTGGCCCGGTTGTAAGCGTGCTGAATGTAATGCAGTTGCTCATCCCACAACATGGGATGTTTGCTGCAATATCCTCTCAATAGATGCACAACGGTTATGTTCACCACCTCGGTTTGGCCATTAGTTTGCAGATGAAAAGTAGTACTCTTTTTCAACTTGGTGTTCATCATCTTCCAAATATTGGACCAAAAATTCCTAATGAACCTGGAATCCCTGTCACTAACAATAGAAGTTGGCAATCCATAATGAACCCATACATATTGAAAATAAAGTTCAGTAGGTTTTTCAACATTAATGGTTTTCTTACATGGCATAAGTATACACATTTTACTAAATCTATCAACAACTACATAAAGATAATCATGTTGTTTTCTTGACATAGGTAGACCTCCAACAAAGTCCATGGAGACACTCTCCCATGGCCTTGATGGTACCGGCAGTGGCGTGTACAACCCAAGCTTCCTATTGCTAGGCTTGCTTGTTGCACACATAGAACAACCTCTTATAAAACGTGACACACTATCTATCACACGAGGCCAATAGCAATACCTTTGTAGATGCACAATTGTTTTTCTTACCCCAAAGTGTCTAGCAATAAGAGACAAATGAGCCTCTCTCATAACACTTAACCTATCTCCTTTTGGTATACACAGCTTACCCAAATGAAATAACAAATTGTTATGCATGTGATAATCATTTTCCTCAACTTGATTCCCTTCACTCAAACTAGCATACACATCTTGAAAATCAGCATCATGTGCATATTGTTCTATGTAATTGTCATGCACAATAGAATCATTTTTAAGTAAAGTAGAAGCACTTATAATTGGCCTTGAAAGCATATCAACAACTTTATTGAAAATACCTTTCTTGTACCTTATAACCAAGTGAAAATGTTGAAGAAATCCCATCCATCCGAAATGTCGTGATTACTGCAATTTTGTTTGCGACTGCAAATACTATAATGGTTGGTGATCAGTGTGTATATTCGTCTCTTTACCTGTCAAGTAGTGTTTTCACTTCTTGACGCTTTGTACCAACACATACATCTCTTTTTCAAATGTAGGATAATTAGTTACAACACCATTGAATGTTTCAGAATTAAAAGCGATAGGATTACCATGCTGCAAAAGTACTGCGCCCATGGCATAATCACTAGCATCGGTTTGTATCTCGAATGGTTGTCTCAAATTCGGTAATGCAAGGAACGGAGCTGAACTGATCTTGTCTTTTAATGCTTCAAAATCTTGCTACTGTTTGCCTCCCCATTGGAAGCCTTTCTTCACACTTGTCATTGCATGCATAGGAGCTTCTATGGAAAAAAAGTTAGCAATAAACTTCCTCCAATACTAAGTTGCACCTAAGAAACTTCTTACCTCGGTTACTATTTTGGGAGTGGGCCTATTCACAATGGCTTACACTTTAGAAGGATCAATTCTCAACTTGCCTCCTCCTACAATGTGTCTCAAATAAATCAGAGAAGTCTTTCTGAACTCACACTTTGACATTTTAAGAAATAATTTATCTTTCTTCAAAACATCAAGCATCCTTTTTACATGCAAGACATGTTCTTCCCTTGTTTTTTTGAAAATGAATATATCATATAAATACACAATCACAAAGTCATCAAGAAATGGACGCAAAACATTATCCATAACACGCATGAAATTTTATGGTGCATTACACAAACCAAACAGCATAACCAACCACTTAAAGAGTCCTTGTTTGGTTTTGAATGCAGTCTTCCGTATATCACTTTCTGCAATTCTTACTTGATGATATCCACTTCGTAAATATAACTTAGTGAAAAAATTTGCTTCTTTCAGCTGATCAAGCAAATCATCTATCCTTGGGAGTGGGTATCGATTCTTTACCGTTATCTTGTTTAAGGCTCTGAAGTTTACACACATGCGCAAGGTCCCATCTTTCTTCGGAATCAAGACTATGGGTGAACCGCATGGCGAAGTGCTTGGCCTTGTGAGTCCCTTGTCCAACATGTCCTTAATTTGCCTCTTAATTTTAGCATTCTCCATTATCGACATGCGATACATGCCGATGTTTGGAAGAGGACAATCTTGTTGCAACTGAATCTCATGTTGAATCTCCCTTTTTGGAGGCAATCCTGTTGGCTCTTGAAACATCTCATGATGTGTATCAACTACATCATATAAACCTGATTTCAACTTAGGATCAAAATCCTCAAATGATTCATGATTAACATCAACTTTAGGTTTAATCATTAGAAGAACAAAATTCTTACTTGAATTCACCAGCGTCTTTACCTGTCCAACATTTACCATTGCAATATTTGTCTTCTTGCGATGTGCTCTAACAATGTACTCCTTGCCATCTTTGAATAAATGGTATTTGTTCTCATGGCAATGGAAGATTTCTTTCCTGTCATACAAGTAAGCACTGGCCAACACAATACCTATAATATCAAGCGGAACCACATCTAATTCAATTTTGTCAACAAAATGTGCAGTTATTGCAAAGCGCAATATGCACTTCTTTGAAACCTGTAAATTTTCATCCTTACAAATCCACCCAAGTGGATATGGTTTTGGATGTGGAATTGTCTCAAGATTAATTTTCTTGACCAAGTCTTCAGAGATTAAGTTTGCTTGTGATCAAACAGTGTGTCAATCTTGGTATGTTTGGATATGACCCTTACATGAAAGAGTTCATTGCTCTCTTCTTCATTTGGAGCTTGTATGTGACAGTTTGATGTGCTAGTACTGGGTTTTGTTTCAATTTCTTTCCCCTTCATGTTCTTCAATCCCATGGCTGTAATTTTTTATTAATCACCTGAATCTTCTCCTAAGTCATTCTGAGTTGTAGTTGTAGTTTTCTGCTTCCCTTTGTAGTTATTATACTTGGGTCTCTTTTTAGGATGTAATTTCCAACAATTTTTCTCTTCATGGCCTTCTCTTGAACAATGTTTACAGACCACTTTTTCTCCCTCTTTCTTGACATATGAATTTTTTTTCCCTTACCTTTTGAGGTCTTCTCTTTGTTTTTCCCCTTAAAAGGTTTCTTCCTACCCTCATCAATAATTTTTTTCCCTCTAGCTTCTAGATGTGTGGCATGAACACAAACGTCATTTAGACTTGTAAGGTTAAACATGAGGATAGTATGTTTTAGGTAGCTATGTAAGCATCATATGTACTTGAGAAAAGTATATTGGCTCTGCAAATCTACCCCTAATAAGAGAGCTCTTCTCTTAAATTCTTGGGTGTATTCTTGTGCATTCTATCCTTTCAATTGTCTAAAATTTTGCTAGTTCATTATGGATTTTTGCATATGAGTTAATGGATAAAACTATTGTTTTATTGCAGTAATGAAATCAATCCATGATAGGATAATCTTACCATGCTTCTTGATCTCCTCCTTTGTCTTGGCTTCCCACCAAACAAGTGTTGCACCTTCCATTCTCAATGAAGCTAGTTGGATTTTGGTATCATCATCATGAAGGTTCTGAATTCTCAAATAGACCTCCAATTTCCTAATCCAGTTATCAAGCTTTTCTGCATTGACTTCACCATTAAACATTGGCAATTCAAACTTAACATCAAGTTTTAGAAAAGGACTTTTACCAGTGTTCTTTTACTTGTGTGGCTAATGTACTGAAGGTGAAGTAGAGGATGATGATGATGAGGGTGAGGATGATGACTTTCCACTGCCTCCATTTCCTCCATTGCCCTTCTTTGATTTATCTTCGTCATTTTGACCTCCTGATGGTCCCTGACCTTCCTTGTGAAGTTTGGATCCTTCTCCTTCTAGTCTCTCATTCCTTTCTTGATAAAGGACTCTCACCATGTCAATCATGTCAAGGAATGCTTTCCTAAACACTCTTTCTTCTTCTTTGGGATCCACCTCTTCATGGATTTCTTCTTCCTCTGGAGGCATGCTTAATGTTGCTTTCGCTTCTTTTTGAGGTGAACTAGGTGGTGGAGAATGTGGCAATCTTGCCCCCCTTTGATGTGGCTCACTTTGAGAACCTATTGCTTCCACCAATATGCCTTCTCCTCTCTTAAGCTTGAGCCTAGTAAGAATGTGCACACTTGCAAACAATTAAACAAATATTTGCACACAAAATCACTGGAGAATAAACTCTAGCTCTAATACCATCCTGATCTGAAAGGAATGTATTAGTTTGTTGTGCTAAGTGTCCTTTCAGTAATAAAAACATGTACAATTTGTCTCCATTTGTTTGCTTAAGGAATAAGTAACTTAACCATGAAACATAGATGAATGTTTAAGTTTTAAGCATGAAATTAAGCCTAAATAACACTGAACAGCAGTGTATGATAGCGAAAAAACATCACACATAAGTATTACACAACAGACGTGATGAAGCAGTTCACCCCTTCTGGGCTACATATGCTGGTCCAGCGCCCAATGGCATGTTCCTCTTTGTCGTTATGCTCAAAATTGAAAATACATGTTTACAAACCTCTAATGGTTGTTTTCTCTGCACCAGTCGCTCCAGAATGCTCCAATTAGTCTAAATAGACTCTTTTTTCCCCCAAATTGGTCGAAAATTGACCTCCCTAGCCATTTTCCCAATCACAGCTACAAAACCTCCACTAATTGTGGAGAACTGCAGTTAACCGCAGTTAATTTGGCCAAAATCCCAAAATTTAGGGTGCCACTAAATCCTCCGCCAGTTACTAACCACTGCATTTAACATTTATGGTTAGGGGTGGGGGTGGCCACATGTCGACCCCCTTAAACCCCTTAGTCACAGTTTAAACCTCTGCAACAAACATTGGAGCGGAACTGTAAATGGCATAGTTCTGAAACCGCCACATAAAATACCATTTAACCTGCACATGTGACAACGCTTACTTCTAGAAATTGTGGTTTGAAACTGTCACATTTAACATCCCGCAAACATCGCCATGTGACGAGGTTGTATAGACCGTCGACATCGCAGTTATGGAATCGTTGGGGTAATGTTTATGCCACGGTGTTGTTGCTATCATGTGACCAACAATCACATGGTTGTCGGCGGGTTGGGACCACTGGCACCTCCCCCCCTTCCCCCTCCTCCCCCAACAATGAAACCATTAAACTTTATAAATATGCGGCAAACTATACTAGTAAGCAACACTTGATAGGGGAGTTGGTTGGGGACTTGTGTAGGCGCACTGGAGGTCAC
The DNA here is from genome assembly GCA_034641835.2 of Pinus albicaulis. NCBI lineage: Eukaryota > Viridiplantae > Streptophyta > Pinopsida > Pinales > Pinaceae > Pinus > Pinus albicaulis. Next base: position 454,681,849 of record CM076576.1, on the reverse strand, counting down.
GGGGTCAAACCCCCCAGACCCAACAAAATTTTGCATAACTATCTAGGGGACACGTGGCATCCTCTAGGCTGGCCATGTGTCACCCATCCAACAGTCCTCTCAAAAATTCGTACAAACCCATAAATGGCTCAGAAACTGCCACATGGCAAAACCTGATTGGTTTAGGAAAACATAATATTCCCAGAATATTCTACTTTTGTTGACTGTACCTGCGTGCTGACTAGGCATCCCAGTCACTCCTGTCACAAAAATTTAGTTGTTTAGGAAAACGATTAGAACATGATATCTCCCACATATGACATTGGTTTTTCGAACCGTTCACAACGTCGGAATCACAACGACGAGATCTACCTGGTCGCTCAGGTTCGGTACATTTTCGAGCACTTTCAATTTTGAGAAAAATACATGATCTCCTGATCACACTCTTGGCTATATTTTCTGAGCTATGGAGCAAAATGCTCTTGAAAGAATGGAATATCTCTTCCTCCTAGTGCCCGGTTATATCACAGCCCGATAGCCTACTAGTGGTTAATTTTGACTACATCATTTCTTAACTAGAGTTACAATCTATACTCTTCTATATACTTTTACATCAAAAACACGTGGCTAGAACTTTTTCCATGAATAATGGGGGCTGACGCGACATCCTCTTGAACTATAAGTGTGAAAATAGGAAGGTCATCATCTAAGTGGCATAACTTTTGCATACAGACTCTGATTGACGCGATTCTTGCACCGTTGGAAAGATATGTGTGTGTATAATAACATGAAATGGTGCTGCATTAAAGTGAAAAAGTTCTACACCCCCCCCCCCCCCCCACCCTAAAAAAAAAAAAAACGTTATTTGATTCCTCAAAATGCTCCTAGAAGGTTTCAGGCCCCGTTTTTAAAATTGGGTCCCACCGGTAGAAACGGTCTCATGAGTTGATTCCTCCACTTTTTCCACTCCAAATGCATCGAGATGGATGAAAAACAATATAATGATCCAATCTGGATCAGTTGTTGTTGCCATATTCACTATTATGTATTCATTATATTTGGTACTCAATAATTCTTACAAAATGTTCCTATTGTTGGAATGGCCAAATCCAACAGAGATTCAAACTCATGACGATAATTAACCAAACTAATGCCACTATATTTTTAAACCAGAATTACATCAATCAACATAACAATTTCTAAAAACTTTAAACAATGGAAAAATAATTCTCTTTTAAATGACATCATGATGATCATAATTTCAACCTCTTGCATTTTTTAATTTTATTTTATTTTATTTTATTTTATTTTTATTTTTATTTTTTTTTCGAATTTAAGCTAATTTCTATTATAATGTACAAAAATACAATCAAACTTCAGGACAGGGGTTGCTGGATAGCCAATCCCTGTTGGATGAATACAATTCAAAAAGTCAAAATATGGGTTGCCTTTTACGGGGAAACCAACCCTTAATGAGTTCGGTAATTCAAAAAATGGGCTTCCCTTCAAGGGGAAACCAACCATAAGCATAAACATGAGTGACAGAGTTTCTAGGAAGAAATAAAGATAGAAATAAAAAACATAGAGGAGCATATATAAACTAAAAAAGAGGAGCGCCAAGGAGCTACTGGTTCTGGGCGTCATGATTATCCATTTGAGGATTCTCCTCAATTATGAAACAGTCGTAGTCGGACATGGTCTTGATATCCTTATTTGAGAGTTAGGGTGCCAGCGCTAGATTCGAAGTGGAGTGAGCCGCATTGTCCACTTCTACATCTTTTTGTCAAATGTCTAGGTCTTCCGCCAAGTGTTTGACGAGGAGGTCGACGGATTTTCGTAGCAGAGGGGAGGAGGAGCGCGATAATGTCAATTGGCGCGGGCCTTTTATGCTTTTGGAGTCGGAGAGGTAATGTTGCTTCTCTCGGAGGTGATTTGAGAGTTTAGCTGAGAGTAGTTGGGGGTCGAGAACCTCAGGTTTTTCCACAACAACTGAGATGGACAAAGAGAGCGCATACATTGCAGGAACTGGAGGGCATGAGGGAGTGCCTCTGCCACCTCCTCGACGACACCGCATTCGATGTCATCTTGACATTGAATCGACGGGCTGGAGGGTCTGCGGGGCTGGAGAAGAAAGCTCATAGGGAGGCAGATGAGCAAAGAAATGGGCAGATGCGTGATGGAGGTCTGCAGAGAATGAAAAAGGGAAATGCAAATGAGTTTGAAAACTAGAGCCATCGACCATAAATGGCCAAGTTGTAAGTTGCAGGAGCAAAAGTCGAGGGGGAGGAGTGAATGCCGCAAGTGTCGGTGTCCTTCCCTAAGCTTCAAATTTAAAGTCTTCACACGAGAGGCAGGTGCGGCCATATGGAGAGGCCAAGTGCCCTTGCATGGAGAGACAAAGTGGCCACCTATTTTAAACATGTCAATCACCGGCATCCAGGGATTTCAAATCCTTACATTACTTTTGCTGCATTTGTGAAATTAAATACACCAAATTTATAATAATCACTTTCCATAGATAATATGTTTCCATAGCATGTGTGAATGTAAAAAAACATTTGGTTGTGTGATTTATGAAGGGACTTATAGGATTATTATCCTTAGGAATGAATTTACCAATGCCATTAAACAAGTCTTCTGAAGTCATATATCTCACATTTGACTTAGCTTTCCGAATTTCTTGTGAACGAGACTAGCTAATCAATGTCAACTCCGTTGATGCGTTTTCTTTGGCCTTGTGAGGATGGTTCACTCCAATGCTGCAGGACGAAAAGTCCCAACTAATCAATGTCTACTACGTCTGATGCGTTTATTTCATCAGTGACTAGCTATTTCAATATCATGTTTGATAAAAGATTTTCAAATTTAGTCGGGCGCCGAACGTTAGAGAATTTCCCAAAATGGATAAACCGCAAGGATGAAAGTTGGCGGACATTCTAGTGATTGGCTTTGTTGGTTTAATGTCAAAACAGTGTGGCGAATGTGCCTCATCGAATTCTATGCGACATTGGAAATATTTGTGCTCATGATACCTTCATGCTAATGCCCTCTTACAGGTGAGGTAGTGCTCACACAGTCATACGTAGCAAACTAATTTGATGGAGAAAATTCAATTTGTCTGACAACTTCAGGCTGTACTAGCCTACACACTAGTCACAAAACAATACAAAACAATACGAGTTGAACACCATGATTTTTAATCGTTCATATCAAAATATATCAAATTGGAAAACACCATCAATGAGAAAATGACAGATGACAAACTTTGGCCATGGGGACACTCAATAAGACAAGTTACAAATACATCAAGGTTCTACAAAGGAAAGCAATGTTGACGGAGATCAAATTATGAAAATACTCCACTTCACCGAAATCAATTTGATTTTGACTTTTGATGGGGCAGATTTGGTCATCGCCTTTCCGGCTCTCCAGGCTCCTAATTCTCTACTGTTCGCTTTTCAGGTGGCCTTTAATTTTCCATTTTCATGAAGAACACCATTTGGTTTGGGTTTTTCATTCATCGCTCCATTTCGTTTTGAAGTTCCATTAGCATTCACAACTGGAACAAGTGCCTTTCTACACACAGGTTGGCGTTTTAACATCAAATTCGGTAGACAATTTTCTTTGGATTCAGAATCCTTTCTGAGAGATTCCACCTCTGTTTCCAGTTCTCTTATTCTATTCTGAAGACGGATATTTTCGTCCATACTCATTGTGCTTCTGTTCAATTCAGTGAGTAGAGAGTCATTTTTGTACTCGAGGTACTTTTTGGCCTCTTCAAGTTCTGATTGCCGAATCTGTAAATCAGCAAACTGCCTGTCTTTCTCCTCTGCCATTGCCCTAGAAGACTCAAGCTCGTTGTTGAGAGAATCGAAGGTTGTTTTCAGCTCCCATACTCTGCCCTGAAGTATTACCTTCTCTTCCTCTGAAGCTAATGTTCTTTTTTCCAATTCAGATTGTAAACACTTGTTTTCCTCAAGGATATTTTTACCATCAGCAATAGATGAAAGCTGATCTTGTAAATTCGCTAGCTGCCTCTTTTTCTCCTCTGCCATGGCTGAAAGCTCTCTCTGTAGATCAGAGAGTTGACCATCTGTTTTCTCTGCAACAGCTAAAAGCTGACTCCTTAAATTAGCTATTTGTATCTCACCCTTGGAAGTATATACCTTCATTTCTTCCAAAGAGAATATTTCTGCGAGGAATTCTTCTTCAACTGCCTCCTTTCTAGACAACTGTAACATCAAATCTTCATTTTTTGTTTGTAGCTCTGCAAGAGTGCGTTCTAAATTACTCTTTTCCTCATCCCACATATGCCGGTCTTCTTCACTTTTGTGTAGTAATACCAAACTCCTCTGCTTGGACTCATTTAGCTCAGATTCCAATGCATTCAGCTGGCACTTGATGAGCTCCAAGTCAACGGTTAGATCTCGATTCTTTTGGGTCAGTGATACCATTTCACTAGCCAACTCATGTTTTGCTCTTAGCTCTGCGACATTGCCTTCCAAATTACTCTTTTCAGCACCCCAGAAATGTGTGGTTTCTTCAATTTTTCTGAGCAGATCCTGAGACTTTCCCTGGGAATCATTTAAGTTGAATTGCAAATCAATATTTTCTGTTCTATATTGTTGTAAAACCCTCTCATTTTGAACCCTTTCATACTGCATTTGCCTTACTTTCGCTATATTCTCATTCAACTGTGCCTTCAAGAACTCTACTTCAGCGATCAGTGTTCTATTTCTCTGACAGAGGAATCCCCTTTCAGTAGCCATGTTAAAAATCTTTGTTTCCAGCTTTGAGGCATTGTCTCGGAAACTTTGCTTTTCAGAACACCACAAATATCTGTCATCATCATGTTTTTTAAGTAATTCCTCAGTCCTTTCCTTCGACTCATTCAATTGAGATTCCAACTCAATCTTTTCAAGTAAAACCCTTTCGTTCAAAGAAGACTTGTCTAATGAACACAAAAGGTTCTCCTTATTCGCATTCCATGCTTGCTCTGTAATCTGGTTACTTTTAGCGATCTCCGCAGTCCCATTTTGTGCTGCGACAATCTGTGAGAAAAGCTCATCCTTTTCCAATTCCCAAGCCTTACGTTCTTCATCAAATTCTTCAGATATGACCTTAATTTTACCTCTCAACTGCAAAACACTACTTTCCAGAGTTTGTTTATCAGAAAACACTGCTCTGCAGTCCTCTTCTTTATCAGCAATATCTATTTCGAATCTCTCCCTGGCTTCCTGCAATTGTTTCCCAGCTTTAGAAATACCAGCGTCGCATTCCTCATCTCTCTTTACGAGGTGTTGTCTGAATTCGTTGTCAATTTTCACCAAATTGTCACCGAGTTGTTCTCCAATTTTCACTTGTTGAATGAATTGATTATTCATCTTGGAACCGAAATTTGTTGAGGCAGCTTGAAGAATGTGAAATTGCGATTCCATTTGGGCGACCTTCTGTAGAAAACAAGCCTTGAAATCCAGAGGCGAAGTACTGATATCTTTAATAAGCATTTGATTAATCTCCCGTAACTTGGATATTTCACCTTCACATCTTTTGCAGGGCTTTAATATCGTTTGTTCAGCTTTACTGTTAGAGTTGCAGGACGGGAAGAAAGGTGATGAGTGGTTACCATTTTGTGTCTCTCGCCTGCTGTCTTTCCCCATCTTGGTGTTTAATAACAAGAACCAAAAGTGCCGGCTACAAACACAAACCTTTTAAAAAATATAAGCAAAAAGAGAAAAAAGCCACTTTTTTGTGAAATAGTATTGGAGGAAAGAGTTTATTTTTTTTGGAAATTGAAAACCATTTTATTTTAGATTGCAAGAACTTCAAATATAGTATTGGAGGAAAGATTTTATTTTTTTTGGAAATTGAAAACCATTTTATTTTAGATTACAAGAACTTCAAAAACAATAAAATTTATGCAGGTATTTTAGCAGCTAGTTTTTAGGATAATTTATTCAACAAAGAGTTTGTGAAAAAATTGAGATGATTTATTGTAAAACTCCACAGAAAAAACTAAATATAAAAATCAGATAGAAAAACAATTTGTATCATAAGCTATTTTTAACCTCCATTCTACATAACAGGATAAAGAATAAAAAGAAACGATTTTAAGTTAATGAGAAAAAAACATAACAGATAGAAGAATAATGTGAACTATTAAAATTCAGTGAAGGCAGGAGAAGTAGTGCGTTTGAAATAGTATTGATGGACATAAATAGCTGTATTCCTATTTGGGCTGAACCTGCAATACAGTTAAACCCTTTTTATCCCCAACACGAAGATTATTTCTTACTTACAGATGACTCGGTTAATTCTGCTTCGCTTACCGCCTTGTCATCAACTAAGAAACAAACTTTGTTAGAGCTATTTCCTTCCTGGCGGGTCTGATCGATCAAGAAGTGCAAGGTCTATAAATAAATAATCATCCATAGCAGGGGCGCCGACTTTTCAAAAGTTAACTCGAAGTCATCTATTTTATCTTTGTCGTGGGGAGGGGGTTTCTGACCCGATATCCGTGGGGTTTTGTGGTTAACTCTCATTAAGTTATTTATGGCGGTGATTTGTTTATATGCTAAACAAATTATTTAAAATTTGATAATTTTCATTAAAATTTGAAATATGGACAATAGAACTAATTTAAAAATTGGTAATAAATTGAATAATTACTGAATTTGACCAGTTATCTTACTTTGAAATTCCAACTCTTTCACCCTTCCAGGTTTTTCTGATAAAAAATTCCGAATTCACATAATACCGGATCGCCTTTCAAAGAACTTCCTTGTTTAAGGGTGTATTGGAATTGCCCTAGTCTAACTAGACTACTTTTGCACCCTGAAAATCATGAAAATTTCTGTAAGATTTTAAGAAAATCTGATAGGGATTTTTGTAAATCCATGTTATAACTATCAAAGTTTAATATTTTGGGTGCCCTAGAGATTTTTGATGGTGCTGAATCCATTTCTAGCGTCATAATCAAGATTCAAACACTGTTGTTTAAAGGTGTATTGGAATTGCCGTAGTCTAACTAGACTGCTTTTGCACCCTGAAAATCATGAAAATTTCTGTAAGATTTTAAGAAAATCTGGCAGGGATTTTTGTAAATCCATGTTATAACTATCAAAGTTTAATATTTTGGGTGCCCTAGAGGTTTTTGATGGTGCTGAATCCATTTCTAGCGTCAAAATCAAGATTCAAACACTGTTATTATAAGATTTCTTAAAAAAATTTGGCCTAGATTTCGGCCAATTTTGACCGTCCGAGCAATTCCTCCGACTCGTTAGACAACTCCATTGGAATTTAGCACTCTCTTCAAGTCAGAGCCTTTTCAAGTCACCAAAAGTGAAGTGTGGAGGCTGAAGATCGTCCATAGTATTTAGGAGATGTTTTATAGGAAGAACTTTATGGAAGTTATTTTCGAGGTAGGACTTCAGGGAGATGGTCTTTGGAGGGAGGACTACTTCTCCTCCTCTTTTTTTTTTTTAAGAAAACTAAAAAATGTTGTTTTTTATTTATAAAATACAGTACATACACTAACATTATTACATTTTTTACAGTCATATGAATAGATGAGGTATCCATAATCATAGGGAGAAAACCTCCTGTAGAAAGATGTTACTTACATAATGGTCCAAACAAAAAATATATACATTTCTAGCATGCTGCCTATGAGAAGGAAATTTACACTCATATTCTAACTATTATATCATAAAAACAGTCCAGATGGAACCATCGTAATAATAATCCCCAATGGGTCCTTCATAATAAAACTGTCCAGATGGATCCCCAAAAGCTGGCACTCTTGTCTTGATAGAAAACGAGAGAGGAAGAGTGCATAAACCTGTAATCTGTGTGATGAAAAAAGTAAAGTTGGTCTTCCAGAAAAGCAGAAATGATAAGATCATGTACAGGATTACAGGTATGATTAGTGATGAAGCAAAAACCAAATAGATAGAAAAATAGGAGTTTGTCGGCTCACTTGATTTCGCAGGCTCGCTTGCTGATGATCCGAAATGAAGACTATGGCAGAGGAAAAACAAAGGACCTTATCAACCTTTTGTCCTTATAATGAGAGATCAGAAATGTTTCCAAAAGATAGTTTAAGGCCTTTCTTTGACAGGGTGTCTGCCTGAGAATTATTTTCTATGTAGTCATGATGCATCAATGAGTCCTAAAACTTTGTCAATAAATACTTCACCTGGTCAATCCACCCTTGCAGACCATGAATATGAAGATTACAAACGCCCGAGATGCCTTCAATGATGATTTTCGAATCTCCATATATGTGGACAATAGAAAAATTAAGATGATATGCGACCATGAGCCCACTCTAAAGGGCCAAGAGCTCAGCCTTATTTTTGGTACCATGCCCTCCATTCCAACTAATGTGATACCGTTCTGCCTCCAATAGCCTTATCCAAGCCCCACAGCCACATATATCGTCTTGTTGCGCCCCATCAAAACATATCGCTAGGATAGCAATTAGATGAGGTTGATTTCGCACAGATAAGTCCACCATGGTCATTGTAGGAGGGGATTGGCCTACCAACCACTTCATAATATTTACATGAATATATGAAGAGTTCGTAGGAAAGCCTTCAAAAATTAAGTGGTTTCGGGCGCACCAAAGCTCCCAAAAAATATAAAAAGACAGCGATTGATATATTCCATTTGTAGCCCCCCATACCATAATGGTTTGGATGTAGTCAACAGGTCTCCATACAGGATCCACGAGATATCTAGAAAAAAAATTCCAAATGTTAAGTGAGAAAGAGCAATAAAAGAACAAGTGTACAACAGACTCCTCTTGAACGTTACAGATAGGATACCTCCCCGACCCCTGAAAACCTCGTTTCTTAAGGCAGTCCCAAGTCAATATTTTGTTTTTCCATAGCAGCCAACTAAATAACAATATCTTGGTTGAAATATTCCAATGCCAAGCCTGATGGAAAGGTGAGATAGAGAAATCCGTGCACAGTTCCTTAATGATATAGCGATATATGTCCTTAACCTGTAAACAATCACCAAAGACCGTCCCAAACCAATCAGTCTCCCTCCGCACTAAAAGTCAAGCCCACCGCCTATAGCACTTGCACCATTTTTTTCCATTCGGTTGCCTCTCGCCCCTGCAGACCCAACATCTCCGCCGATTTCCAGATCGGTGATCCCAAATTCCAACACAAGATAAGTTGAGATAATAAAAAGATACCCCGGCACCTCAATCTGTGAATTAACTGTGGGTCGATACGAGATGCGACATCCATTCCCATTATCCTATCAAACCCAGCATGATTTTTTGACTGTTTCCAAAGTGCCATACCAACCTTTGGGCCAATAAAGGCATAACTTTAACAAAACTCTGCCATATTTGAGATGCCTTCTTAGCCAATAAAGTGCAGCCCCGATACATTGTGAAAAATTGATCCCCCACAATGTATTTACATGCAATGATATGCGTCCATACCCCATTGCCCTTTAAGGCTTGCCAAAGTGACTTGATGAGGAGCACGTTTGTAAACAATCGTAAGTTTAAGAGCCCCCATCCTCCATACTTTTTCGGAATTGTGAGACAGTCCAGTCTACACAAATGCATTTTTTTACTATTTTGTGACCCAACCCATATGAAATGAGAAATAATGGAGTTAATTTTATCAACAATATATTCAGGGAGATAATACAGATGAGTCCAATAGATAACAAACTGTGATAATACAGCTTGAACCATAATATATCTGCCCCCAAAAGATAGCCATTTATTTGTCCACTTCATGATCCTATTCTTGAATTTGTCAACCAACCATGTCCAATCCCTAACCTTATAAGCACATGGTTTCAATCTAAAACCGAGATAAGTGAAACCCATCATTAAATGATTCTTTTTTTACCCCCATGAACTCTGTTATAAAATTTATTTCATCCATATCTCCAGATTCATATATTAAAAAGGACTTTTCTCTATTAATGCAAAGGCCAATAGCAGCGCCAAATCGTATGAGCATGAAGTGAAGATAAAACTAATGATTCCTAATCAGCCTGCATAATACAAGTAAATCATCCACAAATAATGAGTGAGTAATGCATGCTGTAGGGGAGAATGATAGCCCTTCAAAGTACCCTGCATTTTTTGCCATCCTCAATAAATAGCTGAAACCATCCATGATAATAATAAAGACGAGTGGGGACAGCGCACATCCCTGTCTGAGACCCCTCTCAACCATGAAGAAATTCGACGGAAGACCATTGATTAAGACAACATATCTTACTAAAGATATATAGGCCATAATTCATCTATATTAGGGATAGATAAGCCCACCTTAAGGATAATAAGCCTAATAAAAGACCAATCAACAGAATCATATGCCTTATGAATATCAATCTTCATTATAAGAGCCTCCATCTTATTTACATGTATCAAGTGCATCGATTCTTGTGTGGTGATCGAGTGCATCGCTTCTTGTGTAATGGCCACTGCGTCATGAATAGATCTTCCTTTTAAGAAACCATATTGTTCTTTGGATATACATGATGACAAGACTCCACGAATCCGATTTGCAATGATTTTAGATGAGATCTTGTATACCACATTGCATAATGCAATTGGCCTGAAATTGACAAAGTTTTTTGTGCAAATATTTTAGGGATTAAAGTCAAGAATGTAGAGTTCATATCCCCCGGAACAAATCCCAAAATTCACACCTGTTCAACAACTGAGAGTAGTTCATTTGCCAATATTTCATCAAAATGAATGAAAAATTCAGCCGGCCAGCCATCCGTGCCCGGGCTTTTATCATGTGCAAAGGATTTTAATACTACTTCAATCTCCCCTTTTGTAACTTCCCGCTCCAAGATATCATTTGCAACATGATCGAACATGAGAGGCATGTGATCAAGAACCCATGATTGACATCGATGGTCAATCTCCATATTAGCCTTATAAAATTTGAAAAGTGTTTATATGCTTCCTGCTATATTTATTTTATTGAATGCTTCATTGAGCCCTCCGCTGTCTCAATATGCCAAATTGAGTTCATGTTCCTACGACCATTTGCGCAATTATGAAAAAATTTAGTATTTAAATATCCCTCTTTAAGCCACTCGACCCTGATTTTGAGCTTCCATGTTGTCTCTTGGATCTTTAGTATTTCCAGTTTTCGTGATTCAAGGCCATCAAGGATACTATATGCATTATGATAAGGGGGAACGAGCATTATATCCTTATATATCTGTGAAACGTTTCCTTCAATATCACTCAACTCCAGCCTTAATGCTTTTTTTTTCCCTTTCCCACTACTTCACTATGACCTTTAAACGTCTAAGTTTATCCGCAACATTTTCCCATCCCAATAATCCAGCATTTGATACATCCTTTCTCTAGAAGTCAGCAATCATATTATTAAACCAGGGATCCTCCAGCCAAACATGATTAAACTTGAAGAGTACCCCGAAAATTTTCGGCTCTCTGCGCCATGAAAGAACCACAGTCATATGTTCCGATAAGGATGAAGATATCACCCTAGTCCTCATATTGCCCAATAGCCACAGAGGAGAAACCTTAATCATGGCCCGGTCTAAACGCTTTCCAATGAAATCATTCCCTTGGCGTCTATTTGTCCAGGTCGGAACCAAAGGAGAGAGTCAGACATTTACCATGCCAAAATCATAAAATATTTGCCCAATTTTATTCGCAGGTGGATCCATACATGATTTCATAAGAATGAGGTTATGGGAGAGCTATTTATTTTACGGACATTGTTTTTACTTTTAGGGTTGATTAATGATTTTATAAATTTTTAAGTGTATTTTTATATTATTTTAAAATTTATATGATATGTTTAAGGAATTTGAATTAAAGATTTTTTTTCCTTTTTATTTTTTAAATAAAAAAGGTAAATATTTAGAGATTTATTGGTTTTGGTATGTGTATCGATGTTATATCATATATTTATTTGTGTCAATTATTAAAGTATCATGAAGGTTTTTTTTATATAAATTTTTGGATAGGGGAATATACTATCAAGAAAAAGTCATTCGCATAATGAATAGCTTTATTTATATGATTCTTAAATAATTATGTCGTAAGACATTTTTATTTGAAAACAACTCCCCTAGCTATCACTCTATCCATGTCTGAGCCATTAGATCAAATGTTAGATGATTGAAATGTTTTAGGGCATTAAATCCACAAGTATATATATATATATATATTTTTTTTTAATGTTAGTTTTTTTTTTTTTTAATAAGTTAGATTGAATTTAAGTTTTGGTGACTTTTAAGTTAAAATGTTGTTATTAAAAAATTGTTATATTTTTATATGTAAATGTAAATAGTTTTATATATGTTTTTTTATAGTATTTAATTTTTTCTTTTTAATAAGTTAAATTGAATTTAGGTAATAAAATAAAATAACAATAAACTATAAAAACAACCCATGGTATTGACCCATGGTATTCATGTGGAATATAGTTTATTTAAAGGGGGGAATTAAGACGGCCTAGATCAATCTTAACTCTGGAGTATTTGTTTTTTTCTTTTTAATAAGTTAAATTGAATTTAGGTAATACAATAATAATAACAATAAACTATAAAAACAACCCATGGTATTGACCTATGGTATTTATGTGGAATATAGTTTATTTAAAGGGGGAAATTAAGATGGCTTAGATCAATCTTAACGCTGTATATACCAAGAGTCAAGGGTAATCAAATGTCTTGATATGCAAACCTCTTTTAGAGTGAAAATATCTAAACTAATTATTTAATAAAATTATTTTTAATTGTTTATAACTATTATTCTTTTAAAATTTTACTTAATAAAATGTATCTAAATTTTCATACATCTAAATATACATAGTTTTTCTTGTTCTATATTAGTTTTGTTACAACTATTTTATTATTCCAAAAATACATGCTTAAGTGTAACAGTTTGTAACTACATACATACTTTTTCAAATCTTTTTTGTTAATGAATATCAAATTTTTTCTATTAAAAATAAACTATATACATATCTTTAATTACCTAATTGTGGCTAAAAAATTTACATGTTTTTTACTTTATAATCATAAACCAATTTCACATTATATGATGTCAAACTTACTCAAATTTTTATAAATTTTAAACAAAGTTTTTCACTACATAATTTTAGCTTTTATAATTTTTTTATTTTTCAATTCCAAACAAAACATACAAAAGAAAAAACCCACTGAGTCCTGACTGTAGATTATAGTTTTTAAAAATTGACACTATGTGATTAACAATAGAGTAAGTTGAGACAACCCTAAATGGTGTTTTGTACATTTTTTATCATAACATTTCCCTCCATCCAATATATATTGTAGAGTCTTCTGAAGAGGGAGCCTATTCTAGTTTATAACCCAATCTAGAATCAAAGAAAATGGCTAGGGATTTCACAAGTTATTTGTTTGTAACTTCATCCTTAATCAAAGAAAATGGCTAGGGATGTCACACGTTATCATTCACATAGTGATTTATTGAAGTTCTTAGCTGAAATGGATCCTATTATATGCATGGTGGCCAGAGACACTAAAAAATTCAAAAAAGATATTGAAACTTTCTCAATTGAAATGGATCATATGAGATGCATGGTGGCCAGAGACACTACAAATTTTAAAATAGATATCTGTTATGACATCCATATTGTCTACAAACCATCCAAATTTCCCATATTATATAATGTCAAACTTACAACTTTTTATTCTGAAATTTTAAACAAATTTTTTCACTACATAATTTTATCTTTTATATTTTTTTTATTTTTCAATTCCAAACAAAACTTACAAAAGAAAAAACCCACTCAGTCCTTACTGTAGATTATAGTTTTACCAAATTGACACTATGTGATTAATAATAGAGTAAGTTGAGACAACCCTAAAGGGTTTTTTGTACATGTTTTATCATAAGATTTCCCTCCATCCAATATATATTGTAGAGTCTTCTGAAGAGAGTGTGTGTTCTAGTTTATAACCTGATCCACATCAAAGAAAATGGCTAGGGATTTTACAAGTTATTAGTTTGTAACTTGATCCACAATCAAATAAAATGGCTAGGGATGTCACAAGTTATCATTCACACAGTGATTTATTGAAGTTCTTAGCTGAAATGGATCCTATTAGATGCATGGTGGCCAGAGACACTAAAAAATTCAAAATAAATATTGAATTTCTCAGTTGAAATGGATCATATTAGATGCATGGTGGCCAAAGACACTAAAATTTTTAAAATAGATATCTATTATAACATCCATATTGTCTACAAAACATCCAAATTTTCCATCCTATACAACAATGACTAAAAATAACCGCTCAATTTACTCTCCAATTTTTGAAACCCCCACCCATGTTAGGGAGACCACAGTGTAAAATCAAATGTTCCTGTGGTATTTTTAAAGGGTTCATAAACAAAACAGACAATGAGAAAGTCAATATTGTGGTACAATAACTGATTTTGAAATCATTGTGACAAAAAAAACATTGCATTAGCTCACAAAATATATCTAATGCTTTACCTCCTATCTCGGCTGGTTATCTTTGCTCATCTATGGAACAAAATGCTCTAAGAATGGAATGCCTTTTCCTCATAGTGACCAGGTTATAACATAGCCCGACACCCTACTAGTGGTTAATTTTGCCTACACCAGCCTAGATCCATCTTAACTCTGGATCTTTCAAGACCCGAGAGGGATTAAATATCTCTAGGTGCAAACCTCTTTTTTGAGTGAAAAACTTGAGGAAACGTTTGCACCTCGGGAGATTTAACCCCTCTCGGCGCTTGATAGCTCCAGAGTTAAGATGGATCTAGGATGGTTTCAGTAGTGTGCGTCCAAGGAAAATCTATTGATAATATGAGGCACATATGATTAATTTTATCAATATTATGTAAATACATTTAATATTAATATAACCATTTTAAATATGCTAAATATGTTTGAGATTTATCGAGTCATTTTAATTTTGAATTTGTTTAGTTACCTCAGTTTGTTGAGATGATAAATATTGTAAAATAACTTAATGGTGAAAAATGATGAAATAAAAATTTTGAATGTGAATAATATTGAATGATAGAAAATGTGAATAATAAGAATGTAGTCAATTATAAATAGTCTTCATTGTGATCAATCTCAGACTATTTTCTTCTACTATTTTTATTGTCAGACTTGTTAGTTTTGTCACCTTTTCATATCGATTATATGAAAATGAAAATTGGAATCATAAACCATTTAAATATTTAGCTCGAGTTGTTGTAGTAAACATTTTACCTACTCTCTCTTGCTCTCCAATATTAATAGGTTTAATTACTATAACACAAAAGTCAATGTACATTGTTAGTAATTTTCTGTGCTTACACTGAAATAAATGCACACTATTAATCCAATGACTTTAAAATTAATGTACCATCATACATACAATTACATCAAATCATAAATCAACATATACAATGAATTCATTGCATATAATCAATGCATCTACATCTACACTGAAATCAATGCATCTAATGCAAGTAATCAAATAGGATTAGAAATCAACATATACACTCAAATCAATGCATCTAGTGCAAGTAGGCAAATAGGATTAAAAGCCAACATCTAAACTGAAATCAATGCTTCTAGTGGAAACAATCAAATAGGATTAGAAATTACCATCTACACTGAAATCAATGCATTTAGTGCAAGCAATCAAATATGATTAGAAATCATCTACATTGAAATCAATGCATCTAGTGCAAGAAATCAAATATAATTAGAAATTAACATCTACATTGAAATTAATGCATCTACTGCAAGAAATCAAATAGGATTATAAATCACCATCTACACTAAAATCAATGCATTTAGTGCAAGCAATCAAATAGGATTAGAAATCATTTACATTGAAATCAATTTATCTAGTGCGAGTAATCAATATCATTAGAAATTAACATCTACACTAAAATCAATGCATCTAGTGCAAGAAATCAAATAGGATTAGAAATCGCCATCTACACTAAAATCAATGCATCTAGTGCAAGAAATATTCTTCATTTCCCCCCCTCTATATATATATATATATATATCTCCCTCCATCTCTCCTTTGTCTCTTTATTTCACCTCGGAAAACACACACACTCTCTCACTTTATATCAATCAATTTCTTTGCCCCTCCTTGTCTCCATCTATCTCTTCGTTATCTTCACCTTCCATCTATATCTCTATATCCCTCTGTCTCTCTATATCAACCCCAAAACATACACTCTTTCTCCAATCTATCTATCTATCAGTCCATCCTCCTCTGCCTCTCCCTCCTGCTATCCTCTCTCCCTCTCTCTCAATCTTCCTTATCACTCTCTCTCTCTCTCTCATTCTTACCTCCCTCTCTCCCTCTCCATCTACATCTCTCTTTCCCTACCTCTCTTCATTTATCTCCCATCTTTCTCTCTCTTTCTATCATCACCTTCCAACATTGTTACTATATGCCTCTCTCTCTCACTCTCTCCCCTTCTCTCCATCTCTCCATACCTCCAAACATACACTCTCTCTCTCCATCTCTCCATACCTCCAAACATACACTCTCTCTCTCCATCTCTCCCTTCTCACTCCCTCTCTCTCTCCACTACTCACTCTCTATGTCTTTCTTCTTCCCTCCCTCTCTCCCCATCCAGCTCCAACTCTCTATCCCTCCCTCTCTCCTCCTCTCTTTCAATTCCCCTCTCTTTTACTTCCTCTCTCTCCCTTTCTCTTCTACCCCTCTCTCTCTTCCCCCATCACACTCTCTCTCTCTCTCTCTTCCCCTATCACACACTCTCTCCCCTACAATCCTTTGTCTTCCCCCATCATTCTCTTCCCCTCTCTCAAGTCCTCTCTCTCCTGCCTCCTTTTATCCCTCAAACTTCCAAACTATTTTTCCAAACTTCCATCCCATTTTTCCAAACTTCTCATGAGCTGATTCCTCCACTTTTTCCACTCCAAATGCATCGAGGTGGATGACAAACAATATAATGATCCATAATGATCCAATCAGAATAAATTATTGCTTCCATCTTCTCTGTTATATATTCATTATATCTAGTACTGAATAATTTTTACAAATTTTGCTATTGTTGAAATGACCAATTCCAAAAGAGACTCAAACTCAGGACAATAGTTTGTTTTTTTTTTTCTCTGAATTTGTCTACTCCTATATTAATACATTTTTTTTTTTACAAGGAGGAAATAGCCTCGAGAAGTCTAGCCCAAAGATGCGGCATACGCTCATTACATAGCTGAAGACTGACCAAAAAGACTAACTGAAAACTGACCAGAAGAAATTCAAAGACCATGACCATGTCTAGCCCAGAGATGCGGCATTCACCCATAACGAAACCGAAAACTAACCAGAGATACTTCAAAGACCAAAACAGATTGACTGGGCTCATACAGATAAACAGGTAGGCGCTGCCCATTTCAAAACTTAATTCTGACCCATTGAACTGCTGTAACCATAACAAAAATTCAAATACACAAACAGTAGAGTGCTGCCCACGCAGGGGAAACCGACAGTTGAACCTTAGTGAAAAATCTGAGCATGAGAATTGTAAAACAAGAGGGAATTGAGCCCAATTCAAGCAACAAGGAGTCAGAAAACTTGGAACGCAGACTTGATTAAGATTCATGAGAGGTGGAAGGTGACTCTTTAACGATGCGGCATGCATATTTGTAGGGGTCTTTTTCCTCAGAAGGATGGCCCTCCTTGTCTGTAGAACCGCCACTAGTTGGGATGCTCGGACCAGCTTGATAGCTCACGTCCTGGGTTGCAGTGCCACTGGGATCCTTACTCTGCTTGGTGTCAATATGAGAAGTACCATGCTTATCTTCCGCCCTCGTCTCCAGAGTCACCCCTGGTGTCGCAGTAACCAAACCAGAAGAGTCCTCCTGAAGCTCAATGGTAACTGTTTCTATGAAGGAGGAATTGCTAAAAGTGTAGGGGAACTGAAAACGAGCGGTGTGAGATTGAGCAGGGGAGGCGAGATGAGAGTGCGCTGCTGGATTTGGCTGCCCTCGACCTCGTCCACGACCACTCCTGGTGTCGGGATAGCGGTCAGAGCAGAAATCTGAGGAATAAGACGAGGAATCAGAAGTAGAGGAGGATGGCTGGCGGATCACACGCCCACGAGAGCTTCCCCTCCTGCAGCGCATTCTCTGGCGCAATCTTGGCATGATGTAAAGAACAGGAGGTGCAGAACAATCAACCGTGCTATGGATTGTGTCTGTTGTAATCCAGGCTGCGATATTGTGGATTATTATGATTATTTACATGACTCACTAATTGGATGGCTGTGACCATACCTGAGTCTATTTATCAATCCTCACTGGATGGCTGCGTCCATGCCTTGGATCTAGATTATTGTAAACTCTGTTATGGATGGTTGCGCCCATACCACGTATATATATCATGTATCTGAGACATCAGTTGTACTTCGCTCCACGGGTTTTCCGATGGTGGTGTTTTCAATCGGCATGTTCTCGTAAAGCATTTCACCCCTCTCTCTCTCTTTCGGGCCTCATGCTTTAGGGGGCATCTGTTACACAACAATTTGTCACTGTCCCTACAATACCCATCCCGCACATTGGAGGACTCATTTCGTGATCTGTGAGCAGAAACAAGACTTGAAAATACTTTCATTGCATCCCTCTGAAGATGAGCTTTAATTGCCCTGAAGGTATCTCCCTGCAAAAAACCCTAAAAATAGCTCTTTTTCCATTGGCGCGGTTCCATAGTTCAGCCCTCGCGCCAAGGGGGAAAATCCTCCAAAGAGGGCGCGCCAATTGGCGCTCTGTCATAGAGCCGCACCCACGCCAACCATATTAAGAGATGTTTTTTAAAAATAAAAGGCGGAAGTTTCATCCTAACAAATTCCTGGACTGATATCTATCTTGAGTTGGGTGGTTTGGCTACGGATTTCCATAGAGAGGAAGTGGTTTTTCCACCTCTCATGGAAGCTTCCTTGATGATAGGGCCAATCCCATAATTATAGGGATCCCAACTTCCCTTCCTCCTTCTATAAAAGCTTGCCCATTTCCCTTGCAAGCTAGTTCCAGAATCTCCAAATTCCCAAGAGCTTTCAGATCCTTATGCTGCAAGAGCCTTCTTGATTCCCTAAGGCCAAATCCAAGCAAGGAGACTATTGCCAAGTATCCGGAGAGAGAGAGGCTTGTCCCATCCTTGACAGGCTTTATCGAGACATGTTCTGCTGACGACCCGCCAAAGGAGAATTCGGCGTCGAATCTTTGGTTGTATTCTTCTTTTTGACTCATTAATATTAAGCGACTATTGGTTATGGTTCCACTCTTGTTCTTCATCATGTTCATGAGTTATGTCCTCTTCGACTGACATATAGTTGTATATACTGGATTTTATGCTTGCGTTTGTGTTGTTTCTTGCATGTACAGGTGTCCGGTCACGGAGATCGTGAGGATTGTGATCTGCCAGGGAAAAGGAACGGTCGCACCACCTCTTCTACAAACGACAGCGTTGGATTCCAGGTAAGCCTTCCTCGCAAGTCGGTTTATTTACAATTAGGAACCTACACTGTAGCGTGTTTGATTGTTGCTAGACCCGATCTGGGCTAGTAGGGATCGCCTCTGTCCGCAGAGGGGATTTACCTCCTCAATAGCAGCAAATGACAAATCTATGTTAATGTATTTTTCTGCGAAATGCGATTTGCGATATGTGCCATCGCATATCGGCGATTTTGATATTTTCAGCATAACATATGACATTTGAAGCATGCGATGAGATGAATGTTCTTTTAATGCGTAGTTTCGTATCGCGATCTCGCAATCTTAGAATTCCGCTTGTAAGGAAGTATTCATTACTTTCATGCAATGCGATATTTCTTTAAAGAATTATTTTATTCTATCCTATTATAAAACTTAAGTTTTTATATTTTTCAAGGGATATTCTCCTAAGTTTATGATAGTAAGTTTTATTGAAAAAGGAAATACAAGCACTAATCGATTTTTAAAATATTTTGACTAAGGGTTCCCATTTATTTAGTATTAGTGATAATACTAAATAAAAAGGGAGGTTGTTGCTGGCCACAACAATTGGCGATTCACTCGGAAGAACCAGTTATCTCTGCTTTTCTTTTGAATTTTCTAAACTTTCAAAATAGAAAGTTTTTCAGAAAATCAAACTTTATTATAGAAAGACAAAGTACATTATGCTTCTATCTATAAATGATATTTCGTTTCTTCTATATTCAACTTTGACTGTTTACTTCATCAAGCTAGTCCTTGTATCTACATCAGTCATTACTTAGTTTATAAAGATAAAAACAAAGGCTTCTCTGTAAATAAGTTTTAAATATGCTCATTTGTCGTAGGTAGAGCCTCTGCTGCCAGCAGGCGTTTATAGCCTCGAAAGGGTTACCTATTACCCAACAATGATCTTGTATCCTACATAGAGAAATATACAATTTTCAAAGAGAAATCCATATCCACACTTACTGTTTTTATTTTCTTTTTTATCCTTAAAGAATAATGTCTTGGTTTGGTAGCCAATTTATGACAGTGCCATTCACTTGATTTATAACTTTGCTGAACAAGCTGGCTCGTGATGAGACCCCTTGTCTTTTGATTGCAACAATCTTGAGTCATTGCCCTGTTGTGGTATGCAGTATTGGCAAATTCAGCAAGCTATAATATCTATGATCATGATAAGTCGGCTCGTGATGAGACCTCTTACTCTTTAAGTTAAAGTGTATCATTGGATTATTCCCTGAACATTGTAATTTCCTAGGTAGGGAGGAAGTCATTGTTTCCTTAAGATAGTTCTGGACGACAATGGTAGAATTTTTTGGAAAGAACTTTTCTACATAGAATCTTTATTTTGTTATTGATACTTTTCATTAGATTGATATAAAACAATTTCCCACTAAAGGTTTCTTTTTAATCAAAATTTACAAGGTTGAAACTAGTATCATTTCTAGGCCTAAAGCCTTTAACTGTATCTTTCAATAATAATGATCAATTTTCTATAAGAATTCTATTTATACAAGTGAAAAAACAAAATCTAAAAGATAATTTGTATCTTTTTCATGAATTCCAAATGTAACCATTTACAACTGGTTTTATTATAAAAATAAAGAAAACTAATATACAAAAATAGAAGAATGATCTCCTATGGAAAATATTTTTTGAGGATCTGTCCGTTAACAGCTAAAGACTCTCTTTTTCCTGTTAAATCCTGTAACATAAAAGTAGATGGACCTATGATTTCTGCGATTTGAAAAGGGCCAAGCCACATTCGTTGAAATTTCGTATGTTTCCATTTTTCCTCATGAACCTTGTCCCATTTTAAAACTAGGTCTCCGATCTGAAAGTCCTTTCTGGATATCATGTTTGAATCAAAAGAAGCTTTTACTAATGCTTGGTGATGAGCATGAGTTATTTTGGCCTTTTATCATTGTTCTTCCATCTTTATTATTTCCAGCTGTCTTAGTTGTAAAGAAGAAGTTGGTGCTTCATCAATATATTGAACTAAGGCCAAAGAAGGAATTGCTAGATGAGTTGGAAGAACCACTTCTTTCCCATAAACTAAATTAAAGGGAGAAGTGCCAATGGAGGCTTTCTGCGTTATTTGATCTTCCCATAAGGCATATATTAAAAACTTATGCCAATTTTTATGATTTTGATCAATGGTTCGCTTAATGATTCTGATTAAGTTTTTATTTGTAGATTCAGCTAACCCATTTCCCTGTGGGTAATAATTGGCAGAGTATTTAAGTTTGAAACCTCTTTTGAGTGAAAATTCAGTCATAGCATTACCAGAAAAATACGATGCATTATCAAACATTAAAGCAGAAGGTAAACCAAACCTAGTGATTATTGTGGAGTACTAAAAAGGTATGATTTTGATGATTATTTCAATGGCTTTTTAATAGAATTTGTGAACCTTTTGTATCATGAATTTGGAAAGTAATAAGGAACCATAAAAAAACATGTGAGAATTAATGTGCATAACTTAGCCACTGATAATGGTTATTTTCTACACAGGAAGAGGAGAAAACGAAGAGTTGTCGCTCCAAAGGAAAAGACAAAGTGGAGATAACTGCTGTCTCTCTGGACGAGAACCGAACGCAAACAAAGAGAAACAGATCAAGGCAAATCGGCTCGGAAAAGAAGGAGAGGACACCATCTCAGTGCACAAGAAAAGACAGGATGAAGAGTTAACAGTTTGGCGAATCCCTCAGGATCGAAGATCCTGAGGGATCGCTGCTTTATTTATCTAGTTGCTTGGACATCTCCGCCGTCGTTTTTATAAAAAGAGACAGCACTGTTAGTTTAGGGATAGATGATAGCGAGATAGGATACGTTTTATGTAAACTTCTGTAAGACATCAGATTTGGTTATTAAGTTTCGTTGAAGACTGGTTTGATGTATTTTTGATCAATGCGTTAATGAAAGCTTGGTGATTATTCCATCTTCGCGTCTGCGTTAACTTAAAGCGGTGTATCCTTGGAGGCTAAGGGCCCGGCCCCGAAGGACACTTGCTTCTGTACCATTACAGCTTCACTTCTGTGTGGTTTGTTTATTCTTGTTATTTGATCATTTGATATGCTTTACAAGTTCATATGATATGCTCTGTTCAAGTTTGAATCATTGAAGTTTCTACAGATAGAATTGTATGTTGACTCTGTATCAAGTTATTTATCCTTTTAAGAGTTAATCGCACATTCTTACTGTTATATTACAGAGCTGTTATACTAAAACATTCGTGTGGTGTGCGTTCCTAATTTATCAGTACTGTTCTATAATTCAGTCATTGCTTTTGTTGTTCCATTAGTGTGATCTGTGTGAATCGCCTTTAGAGTGACAGAATGATCTTTGATTGCAAAGAGTGTATAGATTGAGTTTGGTTATAACCCGCGGGACTTAGTTATTCAATTGCTGTTCCATTTTAGAGTTGCTGTTCCATTTCAGAATTGTGGTTCAATCCTTTATTTACGTTGCTGTTCTATTTATCTGCATTTGTTGGTTTGTTGTGAGAGATGATCTAAGGCTGTAGTGAGCAGTAGCAGTCACTGTCTAGCTCCCAGGCTCGTGATCTATGCTCTAGTCCTTTCCCATCAGTTTCCGAAGGGATGGGTTATCATTGCCGCACCCTTGACTGATAAGTTATTGAGTTTTCTGAGTGTGTGATTTATTTCTTTAAAGTAATTTGATTTCAGTTAGCATCCGTTTACTCTTGTATTTCTTAAGCACTGTACTACTAGCATTACTCTGACAAATGAGCCTCGGATTGAGTCACTCTTTGTAATGACAAAACGCTCTCGGGTTGACATATTAATGTGAGTTAATTAGAGGTGAAAGAGACCCTTTTTATAGCTCTACATTTTGGCGCCGTTGCCGGGGAAAGAGTGAAGCCATTTGTCTTTTTCAGAGTGGTGTACAAGCCTGCTAGGGAGGAGTTGGATCCTAAAAACGGAAGGTAAGAACCTACGTGCAGAGCATGTAAAAGACCTGCTCACTATCCGCTTTCCTAACAGATTTGTTTTTGCTTGCTTGAATAGAAGTTGGTAGTTCATTTTTTTTGAGTGCATGACTAAGCAGAAAAGACCAGAAAAGAATATCAAACCCCCATCCAAACCTGAAAAAGCTAAGGGGCCGGTGACCCTTGGCCGAACGACCTTCATAGACGAAATCTATAAGAAAACAGAGTCTCGGCCATCGGTAGGCTTCAAGAAAAACACTTCCAAACCGCCTACTAGTTCCCTTCAGGCCACAGGATCACCATCTGTAGCCTGTGCTGAGGTGCATAGTCAAACTGAGGAGCAGGACTTTCAAGAAGTTGAAAATTCCACTCCAGAATTATTGCAGGAAGGGAACTCTAGCAACTTGTGTGAAGGAGAAGGAGAAACAGGGGAAACCGAGGAACCAAAATCTCCTCTTGAAACGAATCAGCCATTAGATAGCCCAGATAAGGGGAGTGCTGCGAAAATCATTGTTGAAGAGATTCAATCTCCTCAAACACCTGGTATTCCCATTATTCCAGATAAAGGAAGCGCTATCAAAAAGATCCCTGTCAAAACCGTTCCCACCCAACCTAGGAATACCCTCCTAGACATCCCAGAAGGTTACTGGCATATATTCGATCCCATGGCTCAAAACCAACCAAACGCTCAAAACCAGCCAAACACTCAAACCTCTACATTACAATATCCTATAGTGGATTCCGCAACAAATGCACCCATGAAAGCTATCCCTCTTCAGCATATCCCTACATTTCACGGACTCACATCGGAAGATCCGGATGCATTCCTATTCGAATTCGATGTGTTATGTCGGGGGTACGATTACACCACCGATCCCCAAAAATTGAAATTATTCCCCTCTACATTGAAAGGGGATGCTTTAAGATGGTTTATGGGGCTAGGTGGTGGGGTTATCAACAATTGGGATCAAATGAAAGAATCCTTCCTAAAGAAATACCAGGATTATTGTAGGTCTAGAGAATTAAAAGACGAAATATTTCAAATGACAGCCAGACCAAATGAAACATTAGAGGAGTATGTGGAACGTTTTCAGTATAATCTACAAAGATCTCCTTATGCATCACTACCTTTACCTGATAATGTGTTAAAAACTGCATTAATGAGGGGCATGAAGGAACAATGGATTGAAACATTAAACATTATGGGCAAAGGGGATATTTATCAAGATAATTTTACTGACATCCTTGACTTATGTATCAGGAGTTCGAGAGGAAGCACAAGAATAAAACTGACAGAATATGATCGGTTTGCAAGAGATAACAAAGTATCAGCAGAAGGAGTAACACGTGCAAAAATTGGAAATTTATTAGAAAATTTTAAAACTGACATTATGGGGACACTAACTACACAACTTGATATTGTGCAAGCTAAACAGAAGCAGCTGGAGGCGGAACAGAATTTGGCAATCTTCTGCCCCCGATGCAGAAAAAAACATAGCCACAAGGAGTGTCCATTGGATAAAGTCCAAACATGCGCCATCTGTACAAAAGATCACCTTACGGAGAGCTGCCCCTCACTTTCTGGATTGAAAGCGGTATATAAGGAAGCAGAAGAAGAACCAGAATCGGTGAATTCGATCAACCAGCGCCGCCCGTGGCAGCCAAGACAACCTGGTATGTTTCCGGACCCAACCTCTTTCTTTCAAAACCCACAGTATAATGCTCAACAATATGGTATGTGGCAAAATCAATCTCAAAACCCATTTACAAACTGGTCACCACAATCATTTCCTTCTTCAAATCCATGGCTGAATCAAACAAGCCAAACTGGTTGGCCGAATTTCCCTTACACTCCACCATATTGGCAAAATGGCCCGTATCCTTCACAATGGACTCCCTCTACTTCACAAAGTTCACCCTGGCAGACAAGCTGGCAAAGACCAATGTACCACCCAGCTGGAACTATTCCGCTCCCTCAACCTACTTTGCCAGCTTTACAAAAAAATCCCCAGTCTAACTTGAGGCCGCAACTCCCAGCCCAACTCGATCCCAATCCAAACAACAGGCAGGTCCAATCTATTCAAATCATAGAATCACCAGAACCAGGACCCGACTTAAGGGAGTGCAATGACCTTCAGTTAAGATCTGGGCGTATAATTGAAACTGAGGGAGATAAAATAGTTCATATTGAAGATCAGTTACCCAGAGAACATCAGTCACAACAAGAGGATGAAAATAATCAACAAACTCATAATCAAGCAACCACATCCTCTCCTCCGTTCCCAGAACGATTAGCCATACCGCGATCCATACAATATCCTGACTTTGACATTCTGGGAGAATTACAAAATTTGTACATAAAAATTCCATTCCTCCAAGCCATTCAAGACATTCCCATATACGCCAAAACTATCAAAGAATTGTGCATAAAGAAACCAAGGAGGAATATAACAAATAATCCAAGAGTCCAAGTAGTCGGAACTTTATCTGATCTATTGTCCGGAAAAGAAACACCCCTTAAATATGAAGACCCCGGGAATCCAATTATAACTGTTCAAATTTATGATCAGACCCTGTCTAATGCCTTAGTTGATCTAGGGGCTGCAATTAATATTTTAACAACCACAACTTGCCAAAAGCTCGGCATTACATCTGTAGAACCCACCTCTACTCTGTTAGAATTGGCTGACCGATCTGTGGTTAGACCAGAGGGCACTCTACATGATGTCATGGTCTGTGTAGAATCCTGGGAGTATCCAACTGATTTCCTGATAATTAATCCAAAAACCCGACTTGATGGACACCCGCTAATTTTAGGTAGACCTTGGCTCGCTACTGCCGATGCCTACATTGGCTGTCGGCAGGGAAATATGACCATAACCAGAGGACCGAATAGCAAAAATTTAGTTATATATCCTCCAGCGCAGCCAAGTGTCACAATGATTAAAACTAATAAACACCCTGTATCATACCTTACTGATAACATCAGATCTCCATTAACTATACAAGAGGCACTCGATTTCAAAGATCAAACAGAAGACGAAGCCATTAATAATTTCATTACTCAAACTGAACCTCGCACACAGTGTCACATGATAGAAGCAGCATTTGATAATGAATTGGAAGAAGATCCCCTGAAAGATATTCATGATCAAACAATACCTGTTACTTCTGTTGCAAATAGTAAAACTGTGGAAATTGCACCGGGGAAAACTTTAAACATCAATGCTAATCTCACACCTGAACAAGAAACAAAGCTCATCCATCTGTTAACAAAATATCAAGAAGCATTTGCATGGGACTACCCTGATATGAAAGGAATCGATCCCCAGTTATGTACACACCACATTTACATAGAAAAGGATGCCAGACCTGTGCGTCAGCCGCAAAGGAGACTTAATCCCCCTCTAAAAGATGTCGTTAAAACTGAACTTCAGAAGCTTTTAGATGTGAATTTTATCTACCCTATTTCTGATAGTAAATGGGTCTCTCCACTCGTGGTGGTACCAAAAAAGAATGGGAAATGGAGAATTTGTGTGGATTATAGGGAACTTAACAAGGCAACACAAAAAGATCATTTTCCTCTTCCTTTCATAGATCAAGTATTGGACACTTTAGCAGGGAAGAAGTTCTTTTCTTTCCTGGATGGCTTCAGTGGATACAATAAGATTCAGATTGCCCCTGAAGACCAGGATAAAACTACCTTTACTTGCCCCTGGGGAACATTTGCCTATCGAGTTTTACCTTTTGGCTTATGTAATGCTCATGCCACATTTCAGAGGGCTATCCTTAGTATTTTTGCAGATTTAATCAATGATGGACTTGAAGTTTACATGGATGACTTTACACCATATGGAGATGACTTTGATCCAGCTCTAGACACCCTAGAGAAAGTCCTACAACGCTGCATTGTTACTAGGCTTTTCTTAAGCAATGAAAAATGTTTCTTGATGATGACTGAAGGACTTATCCTAGGACACTATATCTCAGCAGCCGGCATTCAGGTAGACCCGGCCAAAATCCAAATACTTTTGCTTATTCCCACTCCTACTACTCAAACAGAGGTACGCAGTTTTCTTGGATTTTCAGGTTATTATAGACGATTTATAGAGCATTATTCACACATTGCTGCTCCTTTATATGCACTGACTGGTAACGTTGATTTTCTTTGGACGGACAAATGTGATCGTGCTTTCGAGGATCTAAAGAAGCTGGTATCCACAGCCCCAGTCCTTCGAGGACCAAACTGGGACCTACCATTCCAGATATCATCTGATGCCTCAGATACAACCATTGGTGCAGTCCTTGGGCAGGAAGAGGATAAAAAACCATATGCTATCTATTACATCAGCAAAAATTTATCCCCTGCTGAATTAAATTACACTGTTACTGAAAAAGAATTCCTAGCTGTAATACATGCTGTCAATAAATTTAGACATTATATCACAGGCTACCCTGTTATCTTGTATACAGACCATTCTTCTATAAAATATTTAGCAAATAAGCCTGTCACAAATGCCAGAGTAACTCGATGGTTAATCTTATTGCAGGAATTCGACATCACTATCAAGGACCGGCCTGGCAAAGAAAATCCTGTAGCCGATTTTCTTTCAAGAATACCAAAATCAAGCGATGCAGCAGCAATGGAAGATCAATTTCCAGATGAGCACTTGTTTGCTGTTGCTATTCAAACGCCCTGGTATGCTGATGTTGCCAACTACCTTGCAGTAGGTAAATTACCAAAACATTTAACTCCTAATGAGCGTAAGCAGATTATTCAGAAAAGTTCTCGATTTTCGTGGATTGGAGGTTATTTGTTTCACACAGGAGCAGACATGCATATCAGGCGATGTGTTAGAGAGGATGAAATCTTTGACATCCTAAAAGCCTGTCACGATGGACCCTGTGGGGGGCACTTCGCTGAGCGTAGAACTGGACATAAAGTATTGCAGACAGGATATTACTGGCCTACGATCTTCAAAGATGCGAAGAAGTTTGTCCAAGCCTGTGACAGCTGCCAGCGAGCAGGACGACCTGGTCAAGCTGATGAGATGCCTCTGAAACCACAGTTAGTCATCGAACCATTCGAGCGGTGGGCTCTTGATTTCATTGGACCCATCAACCCTTCATCAAATCAGAAAACATATATTTTGGTGGCAACAGAATATGTCACCAAATGGGTTGAGGCAGAAGCATTACCAAGAGCCACAGAGGACTCTGTCATACAGTTCCTGTTCCTTTTATTTGTTCGTTATGGCCTTCCTAGGGAAATAATTACAGATGGAGGACCACAATTTGTTGGGCATAAATTAGCTGCAACACTTAACAATTATCATGTCCAGCATAAGATCACTACTCCATATCACCCACAGGCGAATGGGCAGGTAGAAAGTAGCAATAAGATAATCGAATCAATCCTAACAAAAACCATTGCGTCACATAGGTGTGATTGGGCTACCCGACTGCCTGAAGCACTCTGGGCATATAGAACCACATGGAGGAGCACCACTGGTTACTCACCTTATCAACTAGTGTTTGGAAAACAACCCATTTTTCCCATAGAATTCGAAATCCAAACACTACGGACAGCACAGGAAGTTGGCCTAGATCTAACTGAGGCACAACTCAATCGACTACAGCAAATCAACGAATTAGACGAAATTCGGCTCTCTGCACTACAAAATACAGCATTGATTCAACAGCAGCGAGCCAAATGGCATGATGCGCTCATCAAGAACAAAGTCTTCCACGAGGGAGACTGGGCTTTGTTATACGATTCTCGGTTTTAGGACTTCCCTGGAAAACTTCAGACTCGATGGTTGGGACCATACGAAATCCAGAAGGTACATGACAACGGAACCCTTACTCTAATCACCATTGACGGTTCTGGATATGCATTCAAAGTAAATGGCCACCGAGTCCGTCTCTACCGTAAACCACTTACTCGGGAATCCTTCTGTCAACAGCTACGCCGAGATACTGATCTGGAGATCTTAGGAGAGGAAGAGAAATCTTCCTCACCTGTAATTCATTAAGGGTCTATTTTCTTTTTGCAATTTGTACATAAGTTCTTGTTTTTGAGTGATTCTTGTACATAAGTTTGATTTGAATATTTCCTTGTCTTTTTCCCCAAAGTTTGATTTTTGCTCTTTTAATAGCATATGCATGTTTTTTATGATGTTAGTTTTGCTTGTTCTGCTGTTCCTTTTCTAAAGGAACAGCATTCGGATCTCTGCTGTTCCTTTTTCAAACGAACGATATTGTTATGTTTCTCGCTGTTCCTTTTGGGTTACCACTGTTCCTTTTCCTTCAAAGAAACAACGTTCTCTTATTTTGCCTTTTTCAACGGAATGGCATGTTGAGTGTTTTCTAGTACTATTGCCGTTCCTTTTGCCAAAGGAACGGCATTCGCATTTTTGTTCCTTTTCCTATTATCCATCGTTGTTTCCTTTCCAACGGAACACCATTAGCATACTTTTGATCTCTTTTGCTGATTTAAATTGAGGATGCTTTTTGCCCGTCTTCTTTCTAGTCTTTAAAGCTTCAGCTATGTATTTGTGCAATGAAATATAAAAACACAACATACCGAAATCTGCAAATCATAAATCGCTATATCTATAAGGCTCTGCATTAATAAGAGGACAAATGGAAGGACATACTTATTTCTTACCTTTTGTTGACATGGTTTACTAATTTTGCCCTGATTGGTTATCTTTATCATGCTGATTCCCTTAAACTTTTTATTAGCACTTGGGAATAAGAACAAAGAGTTTATATCTTCCTATTGAGATAATAAGACTTCTTCCGCCATTCCTACTCTTAAGGAGTGTTGAACCACCCTTTGTGTATAAATAAGGATAAAGATGAAAAAAATAATAAAACATATGTGAACATGATATAATGTCAAATGCAGGATAGGGGGTCTCATTGAGAGCCAGCCTACCATGATCATGAGGATGGAAGTGAAGTGGCATTCCCATTATGGCCACCACACCAGGGATATGGTCCAAAAGGTATATCAAATAAACAAACCTTGGAACAGGAGGTCTCATCATGAGCCGGCCTGCCCACGTTTCGCTCTTTCCTCGTGAATGGCATTATGGTTAACTGGTCACCAAGCCAGCATAGTGGTCTACATTTTGACATAACAACATTCCTAAGCATACACAAAGGATCATGGTTCCAAGGGTGAAAAACAACTCTGCCAAGGTTATGGACACCTGTTGGCAGCAGAGTAATGTTAATGGTATCGAAGTCACCTTGCTTACACCAATAGGTAAGGTACTAACACTCTTTTTCCTATATCCTAGGCACTAATAATATGTTATTTCCCGATTTATACACCGCATGAATATTTATCATTACCAATCATGGCAACGGAGGTGACCATGACCGCTTAAGATTTGGCAAGTACGATACATGCCCTATCCATCAGCCTCAACTCATAACACAGCAGCCTCTCATATCATATGCGATCGATTCTCCGCCTCGATTTCGGTAATCTGTTGTCCTTTTTCAACATGGCATAAATCCACATATTGTTCCTTTCTGACTTGATTGCAGATGGGTGCCGCTCCTTTATTTGCCGGCTGGGACAGCCTATCACACTGCGGGGGGGGGGGGAGGTTAACCTCATCATTCCTGTATTACGTGTCAAGCCACCATTCGAAACAATTAGTTTACGACGGTTTGGCATGGTTTCACGGCATGGCATATTTTTATTTTTATTTGCACACAAATTGTTTTTGCTGCACTGTTGCATACTCTGTGTTTTCTTTCGCGAAACCTTGCTCTCTGTGTTTCAAACCGAAAATGTTTTTGCTGTTCCATTTAGAAATCACAGTGAAATCATGGGTGGCAGAGCAATTAGAAGTGAGCCTCAACAGCTAACGATCTCTGCTGCTGCCCGAGAAATCCTGGAAAGGGCAGGGTGGTTGAACTATTTCAATCGCTTACAGGAAGCTAATGAAACAGTGGCAATGGAGTTCTTGCAGAATTTACAAGATGACCACTCCACGATAAGAGGGAAATGGATAGCGGTCACTGATGCCATAATCGCAGAGGTTTCAGGACTACCAGCTACTGGACCGGTATGGACATTCAAAAAGGAACGATTATAGAAGGTCATCGACATCTTCCAGGATGAAGGTCAGAATTTGACGATCAAGGGGAAGGGAATCCTGCCAGCGACCCTAGGAGAACCCTGGACAGAGCTAGCAAGAATAGTACAGAGTTATATTACTTGCGAAGGAAGAAAAGACGTGGTAAGACCACGACACCTTAAACTTTTAGCTGTTCTAAAACAGAAATGCTCTGTGAATTTACCGGCACTCCTAAACTCGTTATTGCATGATGCTGCACAAAGTATGAAAAAGGCACAGCACATAGAGGAAATTGTTAGTCACCATGGGTTGATTCGACTTGTTGTTAGTTATGGTCTTACCCAGCAGCAGAGCAGCTGGGAAGAGCTCATTGCAATGATTGAAGGGGGATCGACAGAACCATCCCCGAAACGTAGACATTCCATAAGCCAACCAGAACAACCGGCAAAACGCAGAGAAAATGTTGCTAGTACATCACAGCAACCAGAGACACACCAAGAATCGGCAAAGCGCAAGCATGCCGTTGATCCACCCGAGCAACCGGAGGAACCCAGGAAGTCGGCTCGGTTAGCTCAGATGAGAGGAAGCATAAATAAGCCCAGAAAGTCAGCCCGGTTGGCTCGAATAAGGGGAAGGTTGGAAACGCTTCAGGGAAGCACCAGCCAACCAGTAATAATTGAAGATGAGCAACCCAAAAAAGAAGTACCCGAGCCTTTGGGAACAGAAGCAGAAACTGAACAGGAGGAAGAAATGGGACAGCAGGAGAATAGCCCATTACAAGACCTACTGGGAGAAGATGACTTGGCCGCCATCCTAACCAATATGAGTAAGTATGGTCAACCTTCTAGTTCAGAGGACCCCCACGATAAACCCCAGGAAGAGAACATGCCTGTTCATGATGAAGGGGAGGAAAATGCTGAACGGGAACAATCTGTTCCCATGTCACAAGAGGAAGATCCAGAGGAAGTAGGAGCAGAGACAGCATTGGCTCAGGAAGAATCAGAACCAGTCGAGGTACATACCCCAGAACAGCCGGAGCAGAGCAGTGAGGAAGAACCCCAAGAGGAAGAATTAGCAACTGGTCATGATCCAGTCCACCATCGACAGACTGCCGTTCCTTCAAACGAAACAATAGAAATTAAGAAGTTGTGGAAGGAACGAACTAAATTGTTAAATACGATAACCCGGCTCAGGCAACAAATTAGGATTTTGAAAAAGAACCAGAAGGTAAAGAGGAAGAAGAGGGCCAACAAACGGCCTGCTGACCAAAACCCTGAGGATGCAACTGCCGTCCCACATGATGCTGAGGATAGGGAACAAACGGATGTTCGTGTTAAAACAGAAAAGGATGATAAGCAAATACAGACAGAGGCACCACCCTCAGGGGTAATAAGGGTTCTGAACTCCAAACAGCATAACAAGAAAGTTCAGGTAAAACTCCCGGCCTCCACTGAAGTATGGAAGAAAGATCCGAAAACGAAATCCTTGCACAAGATGATGAAACAAGCACAGCAAGAAGCTGAGCAACTTAAAGAGCAAACGGTCCCCCTAGAAAAATATGAAGAGTTGCAGCAGCAACTAAGGGACGTCAGTCAATCTAAAAGACAGGCTTTTGAAGGATGGATGAAGGAACAAGAGGAAGTCACACAGGTAACTTATAGACTAGAGACTGTTATCAAACAGATGAATGACTTGTGTTCTTTATATAATAATGTTTTAGCATGTAGGGCACCTGCTAAAAACTATGCTCTGTTTTTATTAGAACGGTATTTACAATTGCAAATAAAAGCTGTTAAGGCAGGCACCCCTATACAAATCAACAATGTCAATGATTTTATAGACTGTTGCAAACATTATGGAGTGAAAGTCCAGAGGTTGTTGTGTGAACTTTATTTGCACGACCTTGTGTTAAGTCAGGAGACTGAATTGAACCCTGGCCCCTCCATTGGCGATATTCAATTCCAAGCATTCATTTCATTCGGGGTTAATCAGATTAAGTGGCTCAAAGCCTATGATACCTTCCAGAGTCAAGAAAATGGTCTAGACTTACGGGTTAGGGCTGAGCCTAGGAACCCAGTACAGCTATGGACAGCTCACATAAACCATATAAGGACTCCGGGTGTCATTGAAACATTAGGGCCCATGCATGAGGCACTCATTCGAGAGAATTTAGAGTATTTCCTTTCCATCAAAGACTTGGCCATTAATGCAGCCAAATTTCGATACCGAATCTCTGATCCACACATCCAGCTCAGAGAACCATTTAAGTATGAGAACTTTGAGTTAGCTGCTGACCGTTTGAATCTCTATGGCCAGAGCATTCTGAAAGCAGGGTCATCTTGGTTAGGGTATATATTTCGCGCTCCAATTATTTGGCATCCTGCACATGGATACCAGGCCCTGTATGATATGCCTGAGGGGCAAGCAGGTCAGTTCTTTGATTATTTAATCACTCAACATGGTTGTAGGCCTCCGCAGGAGACTCCTTCTCCAGCATACTCTCTCACTGCATTACATGTCAACTACAATGTTTTCATGAGGACATGAAACAAGGTAAGCAGGGGGGTGTGTGGAGTACTAAAAAGGTATGATTTTGATGATTATTTCAATGGCTTTTTAATAGAATTTGTGAACCTTTTGTATCATGAATTTGGAAAGCAATAAGGAACTATAAAATAACATGTGAGAATTGGTGTGCATAACTTAGCCACTAATAATGGTTATTTTCTATACAGGAAAAGGAGAAAATGAAGAGTTGCCACTCCAAAGGAAAGGACAAAGTGGAGATAACTGTTGTCTCTCTGGACGAGAACCGAATGCAAACAAAGAGAAACAGATC
Source organism: Pinus albicaulis (assembly GCA_034641835.2). Classification (NCBI taxonomy): domain Eukaryota; kingdom Viridiplantae; phylum Streptophyta; class Pinopsida; order Pinales; family Pinaceae; genus Pinus; species Pinus albicaulis. The sequence goes on along the minus strand of CM076576.1, from coordinate 454,647,466 downwards.
AAGGCAAATCGGCTCGGGAAAGAAGGAGAGGACACCAGCTCAGCGCAAAAGGAAAGACAGGATGAAGAGTTAAACAGTTTGGGATCACTGGGATGAGATGTGAAGGATCATTACTTATTATCTGAATTTGCTTAGACATCTGCGCGTGGTTTACTAAAAAGAAACGACCTTTGTTGGTTAGGGATAGATAATGGAGAGATAGGATACGTTTTATGTAATCTTCTGTAAGACATCAGTTTTAGTTATTAAGTTTCGTTGAGAACTGGTTCGATGTATTTTTGATCAATGCGTTAATGAAAGCTTGGTGATTATTCCATCTTCACGTCTGCATTAACTTAAAGCGGTGTATCCTTGGAGGCTAAGGGCCCGGCCCCGAAGGACACTTGCTTCTGTACCATTACAGCTTCACTTCTGTGTGGTTTGTTTATTATTGTTATTTGATAAATTGATATGCTTTACAAGTTCATATTATATGCTCTGTTCAAGTTTGAATCATTGAGGTTTCTACAGATAGAATCGTGTGTTAACTCCGCATCAAGTTATTTATCCTTTCAAGAGTTAATCGCATATCCTTACTGTTATATTACAGAGCTGTTATACTAAACATTCGTGTGGTGTGCGTTCCTAATTTATCAGTACTGTTCTATAATTCATTTGTTGTTATTGTTGTTCCATTAGTGTGATCTGTGTGAATCGCCTTTAGAATAACAGAATGTTCTTTGATTGCAAAGAGTGTATAGATTGAGTTTGGTTATAACCCGCGGGACTTAGTTATTCAATTGCTGTTCCATTTTAGAGTTGCTGTTCCATTCCCGAATTGCTGTTAATTCTTTATTTACTTTGTTGTTCTATTTATCTGCATTTGATGTGTTGGTGTGAGAGATGATCTAAGGCTGTAGTGAGCATTGGCAGTCACTGTCTAGCTCCCAGGCTCGTGATCTATGCTCTAGTTCCTTTTCTATCAGTTTCTGAAGGGATGGGTTATCATTGCCGAACCCTTGACTGATAAGTTATTGAGTTTTCTGAGTGTGTGATTTATTTCTTTAAAGTAATTTGATTTCAGTTAAGCATCCATTTACTCTTGTATTTCTTAAGCACTGTACTACTAGCATTACTCTGACAAATGAGCCTCGGATTGAGTCACTCTTTGTAATGACAAAACGCTCTCGGGTTGACATATTAATGTGAGGTAATTAGAGGTGAAAGAGACCCTTTTTATAGCTCTACAATTATGAACTGATCTATGAACTCGATGATATGCTCGGCATTGTCCATCTTGAGAGGAACTGCTTCTACCCATTTAGTAAAATAATCAGTTGTTGTAAGGATATACCTATGTTGCTTAGAAGAGTGAGGAAAGATCTCACCTATTATGTCCAATACCCATTGATCAAAAGGCTGCTCAATGTTTGACTGGTTGCAGTGGCAATGATGGTTTCTTTTGTCTCCCAACAGCGGTTTGACAAACTTGACATTTCCTTACGTAGCTATGTGAGTCTTTGAATAGTGTGGGCCAGTAATAGCCTGCATGGAGGATTTTATGTGCAGTAGCATCTCCAGCATAATGTCCGCCTGCTGGCCCATCATGGAGTTCCTGCAAGACTTTTTCAGCTTCAGATTTCTCAAGACATCTAAGGAGAACAGAATCATAATTCATTCTAAAAAGAACATTATTCACAAGCTGATATTTTTTAGCCTTCAAACTTAGAGCTCTTTTCTTGGTGTAATCGAGATTTGGAGGAGCATATCCATTCTTTAGATAAAATATGATATCAACATATAATGATTCAACATCGTTTAGGCTTACCTCATACATTTGTATCTCTGCAGATGGCTTTTCAGAAATAAGCGATGCTCCAGCTAGTATTTTGCAAAAGCCTTGACCTCTTACAATACTTGCTGGTTTGATTTCTAAATCATATTCTTGTAAGGCAGTAATCCAATTGGCTCTTTTCTCACCCACATATTTCTGTATTAGGATATTTCTTACCGCTAGAAACGGTACTGTGATTTCTGTATGGGTTTTAAGTAAAAAGGGTCTGAAATATTTAATTGCTTTGAAAACAGCATAAGCTTGTTTCTCTACATCTGAATAATTCAACTTAGCCCCTTGTAAATTTGAACTGAAAAAAGCAATTGGGGCTTCTGCCTTGTCTTGATTTGCTTGAGTGAGTATCGCAGCATATGATTTATCAGAGGCAAATTTATACAAAATAAAAGGATCAGAAAAATTTGGAGTTGCTAAAGATGGAGTATTAACAATTGCTTGTTTGATCAGATTGAATGCCTCATATTCGTCTTGACCCCATTTGAAGTTTGAATTCTTTTTAATCATTGCTTGTAAAGGAGATACAATTCTTGAAAAATCTGGCACAAATATCTTTACAAAATTAATCTGGCCAAGGAAAGATTGCATAGCTTTCTTGTTATGGGGTAGGGGTATTTCGGAAATCTCCTTGATTCTGTCAGGATCAATATGAATTCCAGATTTTGACACTATGAATCCAAGGAGTTTTCCTTCACTTAATGCAAAAAAAGATTTTTTTGGGTTAAGTGAAATTCCATACCTTTGACAACGTTGGAAGATCTGTTTTAAATCTCTAAGATGATTGCTTCGCTTCTTGTAATATACAGTTATATCATCCAAGTAATTTACCACTGATTTTTTAACTAATCCCTTGAAAGCAATGTCCATGGCTCTCTGAAATGTGGCACCAGCGTTGATCAGACCAAAAGGCATCTTTTGATATGCATAAGTGCCCCATTTGGTTCTGAATGTGGTTTTCAATTGATCATCGGGATGAACCAACACTTGGTTGTAACCAGAGAAACCATCTAAGAAAGACATTAATTCTGATCCTGCAACTGCCTGCAATATTTTCTCCATAGGAGGCAAAGGAAAATTATCTTTTTGCCAGGCTTTGTTAAGATTTCGAAAGTCAATGCAAATTCTAATGTCTATGTTCTTCTTTCTAACGGGAACCATATTTGAAACCCATTTAGAATGTCGAATGGGAAAAATAATCTTGGCTTTCAATAACTTATTGAGTTCAGATTTGATCTGATTTTCTGGATTGGGATGAATCTTTCTCAGCTTCTATTGGACAGGTTTTTCATCGTTTATCATTGGGATAGTATGTTGGATGATAGAAGTGTCATAATTTTTGAGTTCATCGTAGTTCCAAGCAAAGACACTTTTGTATTGTTTCAAAATACGAACATACGCTAATTTTTCTTTAGGAGCTAGGCCGAGGCCTAGGTTGGTATTCTGTGGTTTGGTATCAGTTCCTAGATTTACTAATTCATAATTCAAAGTTGAACTTTGCAGTTTTGAATTGGTAGATCTTTTGAATCGATCTTTCAAATCATAAAGGTCTTCTAACTTGACTACTGGCTTTGGCATAGCATTATTAGTGCTATCTTGTTGCAATTGTCTGTCATGTTGGTCTTCATCAATTATCTGATTGGTGTAAGATCCTTCAGATGTGAGAAAACTTACAATATCAGGATCATCGTTGAAAATCCTCCAATTGGTAATGTTATCAGGAATTGAGGGTCTAAAGATTAATTCGATTGAAAATAGATCAGGGCTATAGTCTTCTGCAGGAATGAGCTTGGAAGCTACGTTAGCTAGAAGGTCCGCACTAGCATTCTGGATTCTAGGAATTGATGAAATATTAAATGCTATAAAGTGTTCAGTCAGATCTTGAACTAAAGATTGATAATGCTTTAAATGACCTGATAAACAATGTATAGTATTGCATACCTGTCTTATTACAATTTCAGAATCTCCGAAAACTTGTAGATATTTGATATCTAATCCGATTGCTTTATATAATCCTTGGACTAAAGCTTCGTATTCTGCTGTATTATTGGTGCAATCGAACTTGAGTCTGCAAGTTAGCATAATTTTGTTTCTCTCTCGACTAATCAACACACATCCTGCTCCTGCTCCTTCATTAGACTTAGAACCATCAAAAAATAGCTTCCAAAATAAAGATTTATTTACAGGAGTATCTATAAAATTAATACATCTAGAACTATTTGTTTGAGAAAAATTTTCTATTTGAGATAAAACAGAATGTTCTAAATAAGGTGAAGTATGAGCATTAAAATTTCCTAAGAAAGAATCAACTGAATAGTTGCCAATGATATTATTGTTGTATGCTACCGGTTCATTTTCTCCTTCCAGTTCTATTACTATGTATTTCTTATGTTTTTCTCGCTCAACCTTTATCTGATTTGGTTTACCATTGTAAGGAAGCCACATATGCGACCAATCAGTTGCAAAGTATCCATGAAGTTTTTCTAACCAATATCTGATAAGAATTAAGCCATAAAATTCTGGAATATCTGCAACTAAAATGTCGATAACTTGACATACATTTGGATTAGATGATAGCCTTATGGTAACCTGATTTAATTCGCCGATCACTTCAACTTGCGATCGATCTAGCTGGACTATGCGCACAGCAGATTTTTGTGGTTGAATGTTCAATTTTGCACATATTGATTTTGGTATAATATTAGATGAAGCTCCAGAATCCACTAAACAATTGTGCAATTTTTTATTGAAAACTTCATAAGTAAGAAGAAATGGAGGAGTATGAGATCTCGACCTTCCTCCAATTAAAGCGATATTTTCTAGATCAACTTTACTAATCACATTAGTTGGAGGTCTTCCCATCTCGTTGGAAGCTTGAGAGATTACAGGATCGGGCAAAGGTTTTTTTGGTACAACATGTAATTCTTTCAAAAGTACCTTTTGCTGGTGTTTTAACTTGCTCAATTCATAAAAAGTGATGTTAGCCCTAGTCTTCTTCATGTCTTCTATGATATTATACTCCATTTCATCCAAAACGATCAGCGTTTTTGATGGAGTTGATGAATCTGTTTGGACTGGGCTAGTTTGAGTTGCTTTAGATGTCGTTTTCTTGGGTGCAACTTTATCCTTAGTCATTAAGCTTGCGCTCTTTGGCTTAGGAGTATGTTGAGGAGGATCAAGTTGATTTCTACTTTGAGTGCTAACCGGGGATGCTTCTTGATCTTCTTCATTTGGGAGGATGAAATCCCACATACCTTGTACTTCTACAACTTCTTCTTCATCGGTAGTTTCTTCAATAGTAGTCTCCTCTTCTTCTTCTTCTGATTCAGCACTTGTGATAGCATTTGGCGGTTTTGAATCAGTTGAAGGGTTTCTTCTATAAGGCTTGAAAGACTTTTTAGAATATGTTTCTGCCACTTGTTTCTTAATGTCAACCATTTCGTTAGACATGGTTTTCAAAAATTTCTGCAATCCTTCTAAATCGAATGGATCTTTTGATTGTTTTTTCTTGGGATCTTCCTTAAAAGTAACATTCTTGGATTTTCATTCTTCTAGCACATTTTTCTTTTCTAGAGCGATGATACGTTTCTCTACTGTTATTGCTTCCTTCATATTGTCAGCTAAAGTTGTTTTGTTAGCCCTATCAATGAAGATTGCTATGTTTGATGGTAAAGTTGAGATGTACCATTCACTTCGCACTTCCTCGCTAGGCTTGGAAGCAGTAGGAATTTTATTTAACAGTTTATTGAAACGTGAATTAAAATCCTTGATAGGTTCTTTTGACTCAGCCCTAAGATTAGACAGGTCATTGATCAGTGTCGTTGTAGACCTGTCATCACCGAACTTAGTCAAAAATTGATCTTGGAAGATATCCCAACTAGTGATAGATCCAGATGGTAATGAGAAATACCATGATCCGGCTGCTCCTTGTAGAGTATAAGGAAAAATTTGGACGACAACGTCTTCATTAGTAACTCCATTGAGATTTATGGACAACATAAATTTATTTATATGTTCTTCCGCTACCATGCCTGCTTCAGGATTAAACTTAGGCAACCATTTTTTAGGATGGGCCGGTAATTGACTCAAGGGTGCAGGCATTAAGACTGCCCCTGGATTATTCCATGGCAATTGGGCCATCCCTGAACTAATAACAGAAGAAAGCACAGAAGATGATATCTGCGATTGGGAAGATGAGGATATTATGATTCCAGATGTTTGAGAAGGAGATGTGGAAGTTCGAGTGGATTGACGGACAATAGTTTGAAGTGGAGGGGTGGATGGTTGACTTCACGGTGAAGAGGTTGAGATGGATGATGATGATGAAAGAGTTTCGCTATCAGACCCTTTAGGTGATTTCCTTGCTCTCTTCCTTGTAGGTAGAGGTAATTCAGTTGGTTGAATGCCAAGATTTTCGCTCTGTACTCTGGTAAGAGGATGAGCAGGATTATATTGCGAAGTTACACTGCCTTGAGATTTATCAGATATTTGAGGTGATATTGAAAATCGCTGAGGTGTATGGATCAAAGATTCAACTTCAGGAGGTTCAATAGCAGATTCTTCTGAAAATTCAGGGTTTGTGACAGTGGCTGATGTTCTTTCAACTTCTGGCTCTAGATTTAAAGATTCTAAGTGCGATGGAGAAGTCAGGGGAGATGGTGAGGGCGATTTACTCTCAGAATGGTATTTAGATTTTGACTTACTTTCCATTCATAGTTCAGGGCCCTCCTTCTAGCGCCAAATATGTTGAAGCCCCGCAAATCGGGTCTACAACAAGGGGGATACCCACCTGGTCCGGACCTTGGTTGGCAGCTCCTTTTCCGTTTGGTATAGTGGGTTTGACTGGGGATAATGGGACCAGTTTCCCAATATGTGTGTGTGTTGAGAATTGATATTTTGTTTCTAAAAGCTTCTAAGTAAAATGCTTTTATTCTAACTCTAATCTAATAAGATGCAATTGTATTCTAATTAAACAGAAATATCTAATTCTAAACTAACCCCGGATGTAATCTTTTCCTTATGCGAACTAAAATGATTTCAAATAACAATTGGTAATAAAGATCATTCAACTGTTATAAGAAAATAATTCAATAAAGATAAACCACTTCGTATAAAAAGTTAGACGAAACAGTTGTGAAAAACATATCGCATAATAAGCTGCTCATATATTAAGCATAATAAATAGCTATCACCGTACAAAAGTGCCAAATGATAACTCAAACATTCAAGCATCAATATAAACAACTGAACATAAATATCACTTTAACACAGAGGCAGAAATAGTTAAGAGATAAAGGTACCATTTATAACTAGTTCTAATCATGAGCTTCAAGCAATAATGACTTATCTCTTCTTAATCCAACATCCACTAAGAGTAAAAAAGTGCAACATCAGTAGCAGATATTAAACGCAGATATCAATAAATCTTGTTCCATTCATTCATCAAAACCTCCTCGGAGGGTGAAAAAGTGCATGTTCTGAGGACAAGTTTTTGACAAATTTCAGGACCCTTCTCTACATGCATGAGAAGGGTTTAAATACTACTAACTAAATATAAAAATAATTTGTTACAAAAATGTAGGATACAGTTTAAATGACCGTCCTTTTTTTTAGGCAAAAATAAAGCAAAATTAATACTAAATCTAAAATTAAAACTAACAACTAACTACTTGTGAATCTGTTCTTTGAAATTGCAAGTGTTCAACATTTGTTTGAGAAGAGTTGGTTGGCCGACTTTTGACTTTAATTGTCCTGTGAAAACGGAATCGGCAAGAGCTGGCGCCATCTTCTCTGCAGAATTGATGATACATTTGAGAGTCAGCACTGGCTGTGTCGTTTTACCAAACACGCCCAGTAAGAATCCCAATTTAACTTTGTTAATCTTTTAATCAATTATGCCTTTTCTTGAGCCTTCTGTCTCCAATCTGTCTGCGGTTGCTGTGCTTTCGGTAGATACCCTAGAGTAGTTTCTGAGATCAGATTTTCCTTGTGAAAATTTTCATTTATGTAATCAATAACATTATTTACTGCTGTGGCTGCTTCTTCTACCGCTTGCTCTGCTTTCCTGATTTGTGCATCCCAATTATTAAAGAGCATTTCTTTGTGATTGTCATTGATTATTGGTGCATCTGCTCTTTTCCCCTCCTCTGTTTCTTGCCAAGCCAAATAGTCAGTAACTCTTTTATCAGTTAAATCATAATCATGTCGTAAGTCTACGACTTGAGTAGTGATTTTATCACTTGCTTCACAATAAGAGTTCGACTGTGATATTATTTGGCATAACATTTCCTGTTGCTGCAGTAGTTGATCATTTAAGGAAATAGATGCTGTGATAAATTCTGTAAGCTTGGGATCATCTTTGTGCATCTCTTGCATAACCTGTAGTTGTTTTTCTTTTTCAGCCAAACTGTTATGGTATCCTATTTGCATTTGTTGGAAGTCCTGTTGTAATTTTTCAAGTTGTTTCTGTGCTTCATTGTTGGCGTTGGCTTGTTGCAGTTGTTGTTCCAAAACCTATACTTGATCTTCTTTCTCATTCAGTAATTGCCGTACCTCAGATGCTTTATCAATGGCTGCAGAGGCATATGATCCTGTGATCTGAGATAATTTAGTGAGATTTTCATTTGGATCAGTGGTAGGATCTTGCCATAGGATATCTAATTGTTCTGTATCATGAGAGAGAACATTTTCCAATTTTCTTTTCTTCCTTTGTCTTCTTACCACTGCCTTGTGTTGTGGACTCTAAAATACATCAAGAGGAGGAATTTCCTCTATTTTGAGCATAATTTCAGAGGATGGGGTAATGGGAATACGTTCCATTTCTGAGACATTGCTAGTTATTCCTGTGATTATATCTTTTTTTGTTTGTACATTACTCACAGGTGTCTGTGTGTTTTGTTCTTCAATATTGATTAAATCATTGAATGTCTCCCATTCTTTATCTAACTCAATTCTGACTGATGGTTGTTGTACAATGAGAGGGGGAAGATCTAGCTGAGGAGAGGTCGAAACCTATTTCTGTGAGAGCTCCTTTGACTGGGCAGTATCTCTTACTGACCCTTCACTTTTATCATGGTCATTGTCAGACCACTTAAAGTGTTCAGACTTTTCTCTCTCAGACTTCGATTTAGATCTATCTGTACCTGAACTTCCACTAACACTAATACTGGGAGTTGGTTCCCTTATGGGTTCAAAGCATAATTTATTCAAAGGGACAGTAGTTAACCTCCTTTCCCTGTATATCTTGAATTCTTGAAATTCTGCTGGAGGAAACCGTATTTGGGCCGAATGTAGAACCTCTTTAAGTGTGCCTTTTTCTTGGAACATGTCATTAAAAAGATCATCTTCTTTAGAAAACACTCTTATCTTGACTGCAGTAGTGAAATTTTTAACAATATCATAGGGGTCGAACGGTCTTCTTGGAAACTTGAACAAACGTAAACATGTAATGTTGTTTACTTCTTTGAATGCATGGCCAACATTAAATAGTGAAAAGGCCCCATAGGCCACAGGAAATTGTGGCCAAATAGCCTTCTTTCTGTCCTTCAAATCTTTAGTCAAACCTCCTTCTCTGCAGGTTTTATAAGCAATTTCTCGTGCCATGAGTTTATCAGGAACATACAAAGGTAATACATGAGGGGAAGAAAAACTTCCAAATACCCTAACATATGTAAACAATTCTTCGCCAAACCATCTCGCAACAGGAAGTATCTCTACCTCTGCTTCAGGAGAAAACCTTGGAGCATCTTTATCATATAACATTCTGTACAGGGGCAACATGATTCCATGGAAAATCTTGTAAAAATAGGGAATGAACTTGGAATCCCACAATTCTTTGTGATAAATATGAATCGGTAAGGGGTCTTGAGTAGTCCATTTGCAATCCATTAAAGGAAATTTGGAAATATAACAAATTGAATCCATCACATATGCAGATAAGTAAAAAGGGGGATAAATTCTCTGAGAAACAGTTCTTTTAGACCGGTACGGCTAAGTTGTCAGATAATATCTTAGCCCAATCCACAATAGTAGCATTAACAACAACATTCAATAATGGTAGTCATTTAGATGAAAACTTATTAATGTCTGGCTTTCCAGAAAGCCTACAGAGCATAGCAGCAGCAAAGCAATACGGAGAAGTGAGAGAACCAGTACTATACATACCGTGTTTATCCCTTTTTAATGGTTCGTCTCTCCTCGACCAGTCCTTCGTGCATTCTGCCAGGTTTTCATTTTCTTTGGAAAACTTCTCCATGAACTGTTTGTTATAAGTTTCCTGTGGCTCTGGCAAATGATACATGAGTCTCAAATCTTGTGGAGTAAATGATCTGATGAGTTCTTGACCTTGAGTCTTAAACTGTCTGTTTGTAATATCAGTGTTGTCCAGTACCCATTTAACCATATCTGTGTATGGAATAATTTTGGGCCTTGCTGCTATCTGGTGCAAGAATGAGCAAGATAGCTCTGTAATAGATGCCTCAGAAGGCCCATGTGAGCCTGCAGTAGCTGAAACCTCCATTACTCTGTGGTTCTCTTCCTCAAGTAGATTATACATGCCCTCCCAAGTAGTAATACCAGCATCTTTGTTACAGGTGGTGTCTGTATACAAGGGCGTCATTTCTTTGTCTTCAGAACTCAGAGCCTTGTCTTTCTTTCCCATAATACCCTGAATACTGCTTTGTATAGTTCTCTGTTCTTCGCTCCTGCAGTTTACGAATTAAGTGAGAATAATGATAGGAAAAAGGTGACGGGAAAGTTTTAAATGTTGAAGACGTATAAAATATATCACCTTATGTGAAATAGCTCTTCAATCAGAATGAAACCATATTTCATTAATGAGTGACAACCAATTCATTAATTAGCGCATAACCAAGTCTCGATTTATGGAAAAAAAATTTCGTATAATGGGCCTTAAAAATCTGCGATAAGGCGATCTGCGATTTGCTTTGCAATATCGCAAAATCGCATATCACAATCTCGTAAAATTGCAATATCACAATACTACAATATTGCAAAATATCTGGATCGCAGCAAATGACAAATCTCCGTTAATGTGTTTTTTTGCAAAATGTGATTTGCGATATGTGCCATCGCATATCGGCGGTTTTGAGATTTTCAGCGTAACATATGAAATTTGAAGCATGTGATGCGATGAATGTTCTTTTAATGCGTAGTTTCGTATCGCGATCTCGAAATCTTAGAATTCCGCTTGTAAGGAGGTATTCATTACTTTCATGCGATGCGATATTTCTTTAAAGAATGATTTTATTCTATCCTATCATAAAACTTAAGTTTTTAGATTTTTCAAGGGATATTCTCCTAAGTTTATGATAGTAAGTTTTATTGAAAAAAGAAATACAAGCACTAATCGATTTTTTAAATTTTTTTACTAAGGGTTCCCATTTATTTAGTATTAGTGATAATACTAAATAAAAAGGGAGGTTGTTGCTGGCCACAACACATCCATATAAGGACAAAGGTGAATAGGATGTTTCCCTTCACATACCGTACAGGAAAATTTGAATTTACCCTTTTTCCCATGGACCTTACTATCACTATTTTAGGGTTTTTCACCAGCATGATCTCCAAAGGTCGATGACAAAGGCCAATTTGAGCCTGTGGACCACACTTAGACTATCTTGGGAATAGAAGTACAATCTCTAAGAAGGTGTTCACCCTTACATAACCTGCAAGGGAATTTAACTTTATGGGGCTAATTGGAAGGTTTGTTCGCATTAGTTGCATCTGTAGCAATGGTTTCTTGGCTACCCCTTTCCTTATTTTGATTCTTCTTCTTCTTCGACCTTTTCTTATTATTCTTAGTTCCCTAGTTACTAGAATCACGATTTTCACCAATTGAAGAGGAAGAAAGGGAGGAAGAAACAACAAGTGAAGAAGGAAAAGGGTCAAATTTAGAATCAACATGAGGTTGACAATATTCAGGTGGAGGAAAACTTGGTTGAGAAGCAATTTGGACATTAAGAACCATGGGGGTCGAAAATAACCAAACTGGAAAACCAATGGTAAATCTGGGAAGGGACAACATTATCATATAAGGAGCACCAAAATTTCCAAAAAAGGAGGAAAAGTACCAAGATTCCCATCAAAGGGGTTTCCTTGATTGGTAAAATTAGGAACTGCCATTAGTCTCAACCTAAGATCCACTAAGGAATTTTTCTACGGGGAGGATGTTATTCCGCGGCCAATTAATTTATTTAATAAATTAAAGAAACGAAAAAAATAAAGGGATAACTAGGCATAAAGGTTTACCAAGTAACTGTGAGATGTAATATGCCCCTTCGCGAACAGAGGACTTAACGTATGACAACCAATCTCCCCAAATGTTGTGCTCGGTGTATCATGATATATACAAGGCGACAAACTCAGTTACCTATGGATGGATAACAACCTATAAGGAACTCCCAAAATATACTCGACGGTATGTGGGAGTGCAGTTCGTAGTAGTGTTGTCTAATGCATAACCGTTCGATGAGAGCATTCCCATATATTTTCATGCGTGGAGTGTCGTTCGATATACTCAAAGGTACACGAAGAACAATCCTATACAGTTCCGTACATGGAACGGTATTTCACCCTCGGGATGCAACATTGTAAAACAATGACAACTCATACGTTTAATGACACTAGAACACATCTCTAGACTAAATCTCTAGATGTTTCTGTTAATATTCCAAATGCTCCTTAGGTTAATTCAGATAAATTTTAAATTTAATCTTGAATTATGTTTCAATTTCAAGGCTCAAAATCGATGTCACCTGAACACACCTATGATGCAACTAATATGAGAAAAAGACTCTTTTCATTTTCGATGAAAGCTATCTAGTATAGGGAATAAGTGAAAACATGAATGCAATAATCAAATATGTAGCAAACACGAGCTTCCTAACTAGATCTTTCAATTTCACAGTTCTGATTCAGTTCAAAGCATTAAAATATGCCAAACCATGTAATGTAATCTATGCACAAAACCCCTGAAAATTATGCAAATGCAATCTATGTACAATTTCCTTTTAAAATGAACAAGGATGCACTTATCAACTTTAAACACTAAGACATGCAATCTTTGCTTAATGAAAATATCAACAATGAATTTGCAATGCAATGTAATCTAATGCACTTTTCGGAAGTAAACTTTGAGATGAAAGTTCAATAGATGCAAATGCAATTCTTTCCGATTTCCAAAAGAACTAAAATGCTCATTAAAAAAACATGAAAGAAGCAAAACAGTAAATTCAATTACCCAAAGAACTTAGGATTAACCTCAAGATCATTTTCACTACTTAGATATGGAATTTTTTTTTTGTAAACCATAAAGAATCTAACAAAAAACCATCAAAATTCTAAGCACACAGATCAGGAAGAAGACTTTAGAGATCAATATATCCTATAATTTTTTGTCAAAATCCTAAAAAATCTTGATATTTTGGACCAATGCTACTTTACCCTACAAAATTTGTGCTGACAGGGTCGTCAATGCTACTTTACCCAACAAAAACCGTGCTGACAACACTCTTTTTTTCAGAGAAAAACGTGTTGGATAAGAAATTGGACCAGCACGGGTGGACAATGGATGACAAGGTCTTCAGCGTGACTGTATTAAGAAAAATCTTTGCTCTGTTTTCCAGAGAAAACACGTTGGGTGAGGAAAGCTTAGGAAAAGACAATGAAAATAAAAAAGAAGTCCAGAATTGAAACTCTAAAGAGAATACTACTCAGAATGCAAACTTATTAGAAATCAAAATGATGGATTATAAGGCGGTTGAACAAACTAATCAAAACAACCCAAAACAAAAGGAGGTTTGAAGGGTTATTGGCTCCCTAGTGGAGTTTCCATTTTGTTGTGCAGGAAATCGTTTCTGTGGACAGAAATGATCCCTCTAGTCCTATGGGAGGATATAGCAATAAACAAGACAAATATATGCAACCTTTCCTAACATACACTAGAAAATACGAAGGAGGATAAACTTCCTACCTCTTTCTGATGCTATCGCTTTTGCTGTCAGCCTTGATTTTTTCGCTTCCACGCTCACAATCACGATCTCCTATCCATTGGCATAGATGAGTGGTTACAAGGAGAGACAAGTGGAGACAACAAATGTATACAAAGCATAATAGTTTCTAGTACAAGTTATGCAACAGATCAAGGGAAACTACAATAAATATACAATAATTGACATATTTATGGAAAGGAAACACATAATGTATTATTAATAGAATGATAAAGGGATCAATACAACCAGAAGCATTGATGTTGGATGCCTCCTCGGGTGAGACTCTAAGTCCTAGCCTTCGCCTTCAAACAACTTCCTCCTTTGAAAATGGGAAACAATTGAGCATGCTTCAACTCATAGGATGACAAACGACCATTAGTGGATGGTAGGAGTTTCATGTATAGGGAAGGAGAGGGAGTTGAGGATCCATAAAATTTTTGAGGAGTTCCACATCTTAAGGGAAAGATCCATGGAAATAGGATCCATGGCCATGAATGGGAGGTCTTGTTCCTATAATAAAATCCTGAAACCACGTTGCCATTCTCTAGCCTTCTAGTAAGTGAAGCTTATCCTCCATTTTGGGAAGAACTACCTGAAGAGGGCCACCGCAGATTTTCCAGACAAAATCCGCACTGCCAGAGCTAGACATAAGTGGTGCAAAAGGTGACAAGCGCGAGTCATCAACTATGAAGAACATGCTGGGCGTGTAAAATAAGGTTCTTGACAAGCTTTTCATAATATTTTCAAGTCAAGTCTTCTTCTACTTCTTCAGGGATGTTTTAGACATGTTTAATGAAGAACATATTTTGTGAAACTGGTGGCATGATGACACAAAGTGGAGTATGAAAAAATACTGTATAACAAGAATCAGGCGATGATGCTCAAATTGTAGTAGGTTTGGCAGGTAAATCTGATTATGGTATTGATTTTGATAATTCTTGTGATACGAAGAGATGCAATTTATTTCACATAAGAGTCATTATGAAGCATACTTAAATCGACACTTTTATTCATAGTGGATATCATGTTAACCTAATTTCTGAGGAAGTAGTTAAGTAGTTGGGATTAAAAACTAAAATGAATCATAAACCTTATATGTTGAATTGAATGAGTAAAAGTCATAAGTTGCAAGTAACTAAACAATGAGTGTTACAATTTGTAATTACATCTCAATTTTTGGATAAGGTAACATGTGATGTAGTACCACTAGATGCATGCGGAATTGTCTTAGGTAGTCCATATTTATATGATCGGAAAATAATCTTCTAAAGGGAACAAAATCAGTATCACTTGTTTAAAAGGGGAATTTAATATATTGTGTATTCACATCCTATAAAGGAAAACAAATAATTTCAAAAAGTGGAACAGTTAAAGAGGTCAAATTATGCAAGTAAAACAATGTGTGTACCATCAACAACGCTTAAGCATAAAAAAATTAAAACAACTCAGAAAAATGTTCTTAAGGAATCTGAAATTGTACAACAAGTATCGATGCATGATAAGTTGAGTTGTGTCCTAGTTATGAAGAGTCAACAGGGTGCAATTTAATTTATGTCAGTCAGTTCAGTGTTGTTATTCAACTTGTTTATATTCAGCAATATGTGGATGATAACAACAGACATGGATGTAGATATGGATGAAAAATGGAACAATTTGCTTTGAAATTTTTATGTTGTACTGATGATTTTTTGGATGAGTAACATGTACATATTCAAAAAAAGTTGGCCCAAAGATATCGGGCAAGTGGAGAGACATTTTCTTCACCTTTAAAGATTTTAAACAACCTTTTGGTAGTCCAAAAGGTCTTAGTGCGAGGAATGATCTGAAATGATCAAGGAGTGATCTGAAGGATCCGAAATATGCTCAATTTTTTGGAAAATGCTCAAAAATCAAAGTTGTTCGATGCTTTTCTAACTAGTTCCATTGTGTAGATTTCGTTGTTTTGAATCCAATGCAACTTGAACGAGCGAAAAAATATATCGTATGACAAAGTTACAGCTAGTCAAAGTTCTGGTCCAAGTAGGTAAAAAATTCAAAGTTCAAGAGTTTGAAGTCAACTCTTAGGGTTTCGACAATCAACGGTCAACTCATGGTTCCGAAGGTCGGGTTTCTAGGCTCATGGTTTCAGCCAACACATGGTGCTTCCCGAGCTCGACAAGTGTCACTGTATGGTTGGTGGAATGTGGACCAATGGATTGGAACCACACGACCCAATCAAAGGGTGACATGTGGCCCAATCCAAGGAGGTCATGTGGCCCTGTGGTGTCGAACAAAATTTATGGAGTGTGCTTGGAGAGGGTCGAACCTGAGAAATTCCAAGCACAATTCTCATGTTTTACCACTACACCATGGTATTCACTTGTTATGTATAGCGGAGATGTGCTATTTGAAGGTTATTTGCCAAAAGATATGGGGGAAGGGATATTGTGGGAGCTTGCCATATCTGGTGGCTCCACCATATCCCCTGACATACATATCTATCTGCCAACATATCATACACCTTCGTGCTATGGTTAATGCCTAAGGCCATAAATATTAATGTATACGTTCTATGTGTTTACAATATGGTGATAAACCATATCCTTTTAAAAATTAATATATGCCAAATATGTAATATCACCTCTGACATATCACAAAAAATCAAGCTCATTGAGGATCTAACACCCAAACTCCGCCTTTATAAACTAGGCACTCAAACATTGAGCCACAAGTTCATTTTTTGAATATTTTACGGTCCCAAGTCCTTTTGTGTGCAACAAAGAGTGTTTTTGGCTTATTGAGGTCATTTAGAGACCATTTTGAGCATGGGAAGAGTCAAAATAGGGGTTTTGAGGCCTTCTGAATGCATTGTATGCATTATTTTGATGATATGGAGATTATATTTTGATGTACATGCATTTTAAGCATTTTTAATAAAGAGGCCTCCCCACTAAAGACCGAACCCGGAGACATAGGCTCGAAGATAGCCAAACTACGTTATCAACATGCTGGTGTATTTGTCTCTTGTGTGGTTTGTTGTTAATGTTTATTTTCTACAATTTCCTTTCAAGTTTCCTATGTTAATTTAAAAATTTAATAAACTAGTATTAATTTCGATCAGGATTTTACATCAATTGTTATTAGAGCGGTTATTGATATTTTGGTTAAGTATGCATGATCACCACAAGAAAATCATGGTGTGGTGAAGGAGAACTTGTTGAGGGATATCCAGAAGTTTGCTCGAGAATAAGGACAACTCAAGGAGAAGAGATTGTTGAAGAAGGAATATGTGATCATCCTTTCAAATCTGATGTAGGATTTGTGGATGCTTTCATGATCTTGCGATCCATGGTTGAGGAGATGTACCATGAGTTAAAAAAGGTGAAAGAGGAAGATAAACCCAAATATGAGAAAGAAAAGGAATCACGTTTTGAAAATCTCGAAGATGAAGGACCATCTGATTCAGGTAGAAAGATAGAAATTGGTGATGATAAAAAATATCCTTTCTCTTCTCTTTTTGGTGGTCAACCTGAACCATCTTCTCCAAAAAAAATTCTTAAATTGGACATGAAATTCGAATTACCCATGTATAATGGTGAAATATGTTATCACCCAAAAATTTTAGCACATCATTGTGACAAGCTTACAAAATTTCATGGATCAAATTTGGGTTATTGGAGTCAATTTAGGTTTGACCAAGGGTAGGTTTTAGATTTGTATAGTTTAAAGCTCATCCTTAGGTTCAAATAAAGTCTTCTTTAAATTATTTTCATGTCAAATATTCATCATTTTCATTTGTGGGTTATTTCCTAAAGTTTCAGGTCAAAATTGTTCAATTAATCAAAAAACCATGTTTTCGTAGCGCCACCCGTTGAAAAAAGTTGTTTTGTGCTACGAAAACGCCGATATTTTCGTAGCGCAAACATGAAAAATTGCACTGCAGGAGCTACAAAAGCGTGGATTTATAACTGTCTTGTCAGTTGAGTTGGTAGATGTCAGAAACCGTTGGGATAGGGTAAGTTAGTGGCATGTCGAGTCATGTAATGATGAAATTCGATGTACACACCCACGTTTGCAGTCATTATTGTCATTATAGGTTATGAATGAGGCATCATTTAGTTATGAGATGACATTTTAAATTTCAAAATATTTCCTAATTGGTCATTCTCGTTTCCTTCTGCCTCCATTTGAAATGTTTGAGCTCTAAGTTTCAAGCTAAACCTATGACTGATTCATACAAACGGTTACTACACCCATATCAAGTGAGGCTGATACTTTTTCAAGCGAGTCTGTTGTTACAATTATTCAAGCGAGGTTGTTGTTACTTTTTTTTCAAGCGAGGCTGAAATATTTGTTCAATAACATGGCAGAGGAAAAGAAAATTCACATAGGAGGACACTGCTTAGGGCATGAACCTGAAGACATGAAGGCAATAATTGAAGACCCAATAGCAATGGAAGCGTTCATAAGAGTAGGTTGCCTTCGGTCTTGTGAAAATTTGCAAGGCTATCACACACAAGTATCCAAGGAATTTTCCATGAACTTCAATGGAATAGCCATAAAGGTCGGGATGCTAACTGTGTCTATTACACCAAAGGTCATTTATGTTGTTACAGAGATACCAAGAGGACAAGAAACCTGGTTCAAAAGTTTCAAATTTGATATGGAGCAATGCAAAGAGTTCATGAAGCCTGAGTACACAGACATGGACCTTAACAATGCTATCCCTAGAGGCTGCATCAAAGACACTTATTCAAATCTGCTGCTCAACATTCAGAAGTATTTTACATGTGAAGGTAGATATCACAAGGTTTACTCATATCATTTCAAGTTGCTTCTGCACTTTGCTGGTAATATTTCACTTGATTTTCCTTTTTATCTGCATAGGAGTCTTGCAAAGATGGCTGATAAGGTGCAAGAAAAATCTGAAGGGAGTGAAACATCCTTATTTCATCATGGTTTAATGAAGTTATTGATTTTAGATGAGATTCAGAAGATAGGTAGAGATTGGTCATCTCTCTTTTTTATAAATGGATTTGAGTTGGAAACCCTAACCCCTGCAAGAAACCCTAATCTAAAGGAGTTCCATCACCACCACCAGCAGAACCAAGTCAACCTATGGCTGCAAACCTAAAAACAACTGCAAAAGTGAAGCCAAGAAAACAAACTGAAAAAGGGTTAAAGCAGGTGCAAATACTTGATACTCCAACTCTCCCACCTGCAAAACATAGGTCAAATATTGTCAAAGATGTAGAACAGAAACAAGCTGTCAGTAAGGAGACCAAAAGAGTAACTAGAAGCCAAGAAATGGCATTAAAAGTAAATACAATTGCTACAGAGGAAATCCCAGTAACAAAGGGGAATCTAGAGGACATTCTTCATGCCATTGACATAGAAGAGACACCCATTGTCCAAGCTAATTTCATTGGGGAAGATGAGCATAAATTGAAGAAGGCCAAGTCTACAAAGAAGCTAGAGTTTGAGGGGGAAGATGCAGCTTTCATCTTTCAAGAAAGAAATCCTATGACTAGGTAGGCTAGGAAACTGAAGCAAGGCAGCAAGCAAGTTCAAAAACCTGTTGAGACAACTAAAGCTCCTAAATAACTTGTTGATATTTCATCACCTATAGTGAAGCATACAATCAGCAGAACAAAGAGGGGAAAAGAAGAAATGACAGAAAAAACAGAGTTTCATCGTCTTGAGGAAAAATTGAGGTTGGAAAACTAGGAAATTGCTATCATGAGAAAGAGGGATAGAAATTACAGTGTCGAGAAAGCACAATTTAAAAGGATGAAGGCACTGTGGGAAGGGAAAACGGATTCTATTTCTGAAACTCCAAGTAGTGTTGAGCAATTTTTCAAGTGGACAGTTCCAGCAATAAAGGAAGCAAGTTTGTCAGAGTAATAAATACTCATTTGAGAGCTACTAATAGAAGACTCAAATATAAAGTGGAGGACTTAGAGTAGCAGCTAAAGTTGATTCATGATGATTTAAAGAGCAGAGGCATTAAAGTTACAGTCATAGAAGAGCCAATAGCTAAATCAAGTGAAAATGAAGAAGGGAACTAAAGAAAGCTGAAATGACTATGTTTTTACAGTTGATATGATTTTTAAATGATGGAGACAGATATATTTTAAGTTTTTGGCATAGGTACAGTTTTCATTTTCATTTTTTTTTGACAAAACTGCATACTCAGCAGTTTCGTAGCACAGTCAGTGTAAAAAGCAGAAAAGCGCTACAAAACTGTTGTAGCCGCTTTTCTTGCTCATTTTGGTCATTTTTTGAAAGGTTTAAGAGCAATCCAAAAACTATAACTGATATGGGAGATGCATTAAAGGGTAAGTGAAATGATGCAAGTTGAAATAATTTATTTTTTGGAGAATTAAGACTTAAAATGGCAATGTTACAAAGACGCTACGAAACTGCTATGTTTTCGTAGCGCAATATATTACAGCTCTTTTGAACAGTTTTGGCAGTGGTTTTGGACAACTGGAGGCTAGGGATAAGTGATGAGACATGTTAAGATAATCTCCAACATCTAAGGACCACGAAATGAAGTTTAATTGATGATCAAAATGTTCAAAGAATGCAAAGGATTTTATGCCTAAAAAACAGGGTATTGTTTCCTACTTTTGTGGAGGTCAAACAAAGTGGTCATGAAGAGTTGAAGCCCATCATCAAAATTAGACCATGTGATGATACACTTGGAAAATGATGTAATTTCAATTATATAAGGTTGTTATAGATAATGATAAGGATTTTGAGTCCTATTTACAATAGGACTGTTAAGTAGATTAGGTGTCTTTTTGTAATAAATTCCATGTCTTATGGTTATGCAATGTGTCGGTAGTTATAAATCCGATGTATATAGCCTAGAGGTAGATCATCTCATGTTTTAAGAGGTCTATTAAAGGCCAAGAGGTCGAATTAGTAAGGGTTGGACATTTTTGGCAAAACTGTGCTTATTGTAATTGACTGGTTTTCAGCTAATACAGAGATTTTCTACTTAACCAACTTGAGATTCAAAAGGAGTTTTAGTGTGTTCCTATTATATTTGCATCTCTTTTATTATCCTATTGCAGTGGTGTTTATCTATATTTCTCAGAATTCATCTTTAGATGCTCTGACTTCCTATATAAATTAAATGACTGTGTTTTTACAATTCCATATGTGTTTATCTATTGACTAAAAATATGATATGCCTCAACTTCCATGTTAAGTAGATTTGCTGGATTACTGAATAGATTTGACTCCATAAGCCAAATGTGTACATGTTGATGTGATTCTCAACCTACATCTATCATTTATCTGTTTATTACCTAGAGTTAGCCATCTATATTTTTATCCAAATCATTAACCCTTTAGAGAGCCCTCTCAGGCTGAGGAGGCTAAGCCTCAGTCAAAAGATTAGGTTTGAAATAGTTACATGAAGTTGACTGATCAAGTAGCTTATCAGGTCCAATTTTGTGATAACAAAATCAATGCTAACAAACTTTATAACTGGATTATACAGATGGAGGTGTATTATAGTGTGCACTAAATTTCTGATGATGTGGTCAAGATTCGATTGGATTCGCTTCGTATAGAAGGTACAAAACTCATCTGGTGGTAGAGTAAGTTACAACATGAGACTCAGCGGATTGGTAAGATTTTTCCATCATGGCATGATTTTGTTTCTACACTTAGAAATAAATTCTACCCATTGGGATATAAGGAGAAATCCTTAATAGAATGGAAACGTCTTAAAGTGAAGAAAGGACAATCAGTGCAGGAATACATAGATGAATTTTGCAGGATGAAATTCATGCTTGATATTCCCTTACATACACAAGAAAATCTAATGAAATATATAGGATAATTATCTGAATATATTCGTAATACAAAATATTCATTCTTAGTCCTACTAACTTGGATGAAGTGGTTGTTCAAGTAACTTACATTGAAGTAGGAAAATCTAAAGTTGGTGTATCATTCGAATCAATGTCTAGAAAAGAGGGCAAAGGTAAGGGAAAATCCAAGAGGACAATTTCCATTAAGATGGAAGAGGAGAAGCTCTCTTGCAAGCATTGCAAGAAGGAAGGGCATGATGAAGAACATTGTTGGAAAATGCGCCCTGACAAGCGACCAAAGTGGTCTAAAGGAAAGAAGGGTAAGAAAAAAGTTGCAAAAGCAATAGAACCAAGAGATTTGGGTTCATAATTAGGCGACGAGGCTCAAATTGTAGTAGGTTTTGAAGGTAAATCTGATGTTGGTATTGATTTTTATAGTTCTTATAATAAGAAGAGATGCAATTTATTTCACATAAGGGTCATTATGAAGCATACTAAGATCGACACTTTGATTGATAGTGGATCTCAAGTTAACTTAATTTATGAGGAAATAGTTAAGCAGTTGGGATTAAAAACTAAACTGCATCATAAACCTTATACACTGAATTGGATGAGTAAAATTCATAAGTTGCAAGTAACTAAGCAACGTGTGCTACAATTTGCAATTACATCTCAATTTGTGGATAAGGTAACATGTGATGTAGTACCACTATATGCATGTGGAATGGTCTTAGGTATTCCATATTTATATGATCGGAAAGCAACCTTCTATAGGAAACAAAATTAATATCAATTATTTAAAAGGGGAATTGAATATATTGTGCATTCTCATCCTATAAAGGAAAACTAATTTTTTCAAACAATGGAACAATTAAAGAGGGAAACTTATGCAAGTAAAATTATCTTTGTACCATCAACGGTGACTTAAGCATAAAAAAATAAAAAAAAATAAGAAAAATGTGCTTAAGGAATCTAAAATTGTACAAGTAGTATGAATGCACGGTAATTTGAGTTGTGTTCCAGTTATTAAGAGTCAGCAAGTAATCTGTATTAGAAAACTTGAAGGTTTTGTTGAAAGTTTGCAAGTGAAATTTTATGTTTTTTTATGAAATTAGACAAGTTGTCGTAGAACATAAATTAAGTTTTGAACTTAGTTTTGAAGCAATAAACATAGACAATAATACCATAACAAAAACATAAGACAACAAAATGATGAAGGGTTTCACCCCTCCTGGGCTACATCTCTTGGTCCAACTTCCAATTTTGGGCCTTTTTCATTATGTGTTAAAAAATGTGTTCCATCGATTTGCAGGGCTAATAATGCAAAAATATTGTCTCCAAAGGCTCTAGAAAATTAAAAAACCCTTAGTTGGGCTCTTTCTGCACTCAAATTCGTCAAAAATTAACTGATTTATGCTCTAGAACAATTTCCTTGCTAATTGTCCTACAATCTGCACCCACCTGCTATCCATTCTACAAATTCCAGAATTTTTGCCGTCATGGAGCGACAATTTTGCCCTGCATCAGCGAGATTTGCGTTGGTTATGGTGAAAATTGTCGATTGGTTAAAAAAGCGATGAACCAATGATCGAGCCACATGGCGCTAACTCCACCGTAGATCTCAAACCATTCAAAAATACCTCCAATTGTTTTAACTACACCCTCAAACCATGGTTGTGTTACATTGACCATGGGTCGGGTTTGAATTCCCCTCCCAAACATTTGAACATTGCTTCAAACTGTGGTAAGGTTTGTAACCATGGTTAGGTTTATTGTGTGCCAATTGTGACTCCAACACCAAGCTCGGACTATGGTTGCACTGTGGTGTGGTTATATAACTTTCGGGAGTTGAACTTTCCACCATACCATAACTCTAACCATTGAGGCAACTATGGTAATGAACGATGGTTCCACCGGTTCCATTGATTCCATTTAAAACTATGGTTTGTTTTTTGTTCCATGGTTTGGGGTTGGGGTTAACCCTACACCCCTCGTTGCCGAGCTGCGGTCTCGTGGCATTGGGTGGACCAGGGGTCAAGGGTTAACCTTGACCCCGACCCCCAACATGTTGACCATTAAAGTTTAAATAGCGGTCTCCCACTCTACATAATAAGCAACACTTGTGGTAGAGAGGTGGAGCACCGTGCTTCCAATCGGTAGGTCTCGCATTCAAATCCTGCCAGGAGGTATGTTTGGTTGATACCAAAATTTTAACATGATGTCATGAGGCCACGTGGTAGCCAGCCATTGGCCCACGTGGCTCTCCCCCATTGGACCAACTCAACGAACCCAAAACCAATTGAATTGCACCAACCACGAACCAATCACTGGAGGACACTTGTCAAACATATATTGACCAAAAAAAATACAATAAATTTCCCAGTCACCTGCCTAGTCAATGTACGGGTTGCTGACTAGGAGTACCTGTAACCCAACTTTAAAAATTTTAGTTTTTTTAACAAAACGATCAGAACGTGATATCAGGAGAATACAATATCATTTTAGAGCGATTCAAATTGTGTTGGATTCAAGGAGACGAGATCTTCGTTTTGGCGTTGGTTTTGAGCACTTTCAAACACTTTGAATTTTGATCACTTTACTGATCCATTGGATCATTCCTCCTCACTGGAAGCTTTTGGACCTCCAAAAGCTCCTTTTTCAGTAAAAAAATAGATGAGGGTACAGTTCCCTCGCCCTTCCAATCTCAAACCATTTAAATTTTCTTGTATTTGTCATTTTGAGCCTCTCGTGAAGGTACTCCACTTTCCCTTGTTTTGAAGTCCTTGTTTTTATATCAAGGATGATATCTTGCTGAAACTTTTCAAGATATTCAGAAAAGAAAACTGCACTTGAAGGAATTTGAACATTCCCTCCTTGATATTCAATCAAAGGAGACTTACAAAATTTTAAGTTCACTTCACTTTGAAAATTGTAGTCATAATGATGCTTGTTATGCCTAGCATTGTGCTTGGCTTGACACTTTACCAAATGTGATTGCCATCACCATGCACCATCCTTCTTCAAAGAAAAACATTATGAAACCCACAAGAAGATGTATTAAGACCAATATCCACTTTTTCAAATAGATTTTGCATCTGATTTTTTATCCTTACATTCTTTAACATTGACATATTGTTCATACCAATGTTCAACAATGATGCATCCTGCTGCAAATAAACTTCATGTTGTTTTCCTCTTTTAGGAGGCAACATGTTAGAATCCTGAAACATCTTATCACATGGATTAGCAACCTTAATAAAATAATATTTAAAACTTAATTCATATCCTTGAAAGGCTTTAGGTTCCTCGGCATCTTTGTGTTTGATCATTAACAATGCAAAATTTTGACTAACATTAACAAGCCTCTTCATTTTCCCAACATTTACAAGAGAAAAACTCAATTTATTGCTACGTTCTCTAACAATATACTCAATCCCATTTTTAAAAAAATGATTTTTTTTCTCATGGAGATGAAAAATGGCTCTTGTATCATATAGATATGGGCTTCTCGAAACAATACCACATATGTCAAGTGAGACTACATCATGTTCTACCTCATCAATGAAATTTGTAGTGATGGAAAATCTAATTATGCATTTTCTTGTCACTTGCAATTTTGCATTGTCACATACCCAACCTAAAGGATAAGGTTTAGCATGAGGAATGGTTTCCAAATTCAATTTCTTGACAATGTCTTATGAAATAAGGTTTTCTTGTGATCCACTATCAAACAAAGTATCTACCTTCGTATGTTTTGAAATAACTCTAATGTGGAAAAGCTCTATTCTTGTTTTTTCATATTGAGGTTAATTAAGGTTGTTTGAAGAACTATTACTTGAAATAGTGTCCATACCTTTCAATCCCATGGTTGTGATATTTGTTGCATCATTTTCTTTCTCCTTGTTGTTAAAAATTTTGGGTCTCATCTCAAAGTGAAGTTTCCAACAATGGTATTCATCATGGCCTTCTTTGGAACAATGTTTACATGTGAGTTTTTCTCTTTCCTTCTTGATGGAAGCATTCTTCTTCCGTTTTCCTTTGAAATTCCCCTTTCCCTTGTCTCTAAAATCAAATGATTTCTCACAGCTAGTTTCTTCAGAAACATTCCTCCTTCTTTCTTCTAGATGTGTTTCCTACACAAAAACCTCATCTAAATTTGTAGGGTTAAACATGAGAATAGTGTGTCTGAAGTAGCTATGTAAACCCCCAATGTTTTTGAGTAAAGTTTCTTGAGAGGATAAATCTACACCAAAAATCAATGCTCTCCTTCTAAACACTTTGGTATAACTTTGCACACTTAGACCCTTTAATTGCCTAAAGTTTTTTCAATCGATCATAGCTTTCTGCATGTATGCTAAAGGATAAAATTTTCTTCTTAATGCAGCAACAAAATCATTCCAAGAGGATAAAACCTTACCATATTTCTTCATGTCCTCTTGATTTTTGGCTTCCCACCAAAAGAGTGTCGCACTTTCCAACCTTAATGAAGCAAGTTGAATCTTGGTCTCATCATCTTTGATCCTTTGTATCCTGCAATACACTTCAAGTTGACGAACCCAATTATCTAATTTCTCAAGATTTACCTCTCCATTATACATAGGCAATTCAAACTTTATGTTAAGTTTTAAAAATGGAGTTTTATCATGTCCCTTTGGAGAATGTGGAGGTGTTTGTGAAGGGGTTGATGTAGAAGATGATGATAGTGAAGATGAAGGTGAGGAAAAAGGTGGAGGTAGAGGTGGTTTATCACCATTTCCTCCATTCCCTTTTTGAGGCTTGTCTCCATTTCCTCCATTTCCCTTTGGAGGATTTGAGCTCTCACCGTGAAACCTTGTGTTACTTTCCTCATAGATAACTTTCACCCTCTCAGTCATGTCAAAGAATTTTTTATTGAAATCCTTCTCATCCTTAGTAATATTGTCAGGCTCTCCTTCATGTGCCATGAAGGGTGAGGCCTTTGGTGAAACTTGTGGTGGAGATTGTGGCAAATGTGCTCTCCTTGAACTAGCTTGAGGACTTTCTCCCACTAGCTTGAGGACCAACTCAACGAACCCACAACTAATGGAATTGCACCATCCTCGAACAAATCACCGGAGGGTACTTTTCAAACATCCATTGGCCAAGAAAAATTCAATCAACTGCCTAGTCACCTACCTAGCCAGGGTACATACTGCTGATTGGGTGTACTTGCAACCCAACTTTAAAAATTTTAGTTGTTTAACAAAACGATCAAAATGCAATATCGGGAGCATACGATATCGGTTTTGAGTGATTCGAATTGTATTGAATTCAAGGCAACAAGATATTTGTTTTGGCGTTGGTTTCTAGCACTTCCAAACACTTTGAATTTTGAGCACTTTACTAATCCACTGGATCAACATGGTACAATTTCCTTTATGTCATTATATTCAATGTTGTATTCAACATGCTTATATTCGGCAGTATGTGGATGATAACAACATACATGTGTGTAGATATGGATTGAAAATGGAATAATGTGCTTTGCAATTTTTATGTTGTACTGATGATTGTGTGGATGAGTAACATGTACAAATTCAGAACAGGTTGGCCCAAAGATACTAGGCAGGTGGAGAGACAATGTCTTCACCTTAAAACAATGTAGACAACCTTTTGGTAGTCCAAAAGGTCTTAGTGGGGAGGAATGATCCGAAATGATCAAGGTGTGATCCAGAGGATCCAAAAGATGCTCAAAGTTTCAGAAAATGCTCGAAAATCAATGTTGTCAGATGATTTTCTAACCATCTCCATTACATATATTTCTTCATTCTAAATCCAATGCAACTTGAATGGGCGAAAAAGGATATCGTATGACGAAGTTACAACCAATCAAAGTTCTGGTCCAAGGAGGGAGAAAAAAGTCAAAGGTCAAAAATTCAAAGTCAACGTTTAGGGTTCAAACAGTCAATGGTCAATGTTCAGGGTTCAAACAGTCAATGGTAAACTCATGGTTCCATCATTTAGGGTTCCAGTCTCACAATTATAGTTGCCACGTGGTGCTACTAGAGCTCGAAAAGTGTCACTGTATGGTTCCTGGAATGTGGCCCAATGGATTAGCACCATACAACCCAATCAGAGGGCAACACGTGGCCCTGTGGTGTCGAACAAAATTTATGGAGTGCACTTGGCAGGGGTTGAACCTTGGACCTGTCAGGCAAAAATGTTGTGTTTTACCACTACGCCATGGGAGTCACTTGTTATTTATGGCGAATATGTGTTATTTGAAGGTTATTGTCGATGCATATGGGGGAAGGGATATGGCGAGAGTCCTCCATATCTAGAGGCTCTGCCTTATCCCGCGACATACATATCTATCCGCCAACATATCGTACACCTATACGCTATGGTTAAGGCCTAAGGCCATAAATATTAACATATACGTTGTATGTGGTTACGATATGGTTATAAACCATATCCTTTTAAAAATCAATATATGCCAAATATGCAATGTCAACTCCAACATATCACAAAAAATCGCGCTTGTTGAGGATCAAACACTCGACCTCTGCCTTTATAACTTGGGCACTCAACCATGAGTCAAAGGTTCATTTGTTGAACATTTTACAATGCCAAGTACTGTTGAGTGCAACATATAGTATTTTTGACTTATTAAGGCCATTCAAAGACCGTTTTGAGTGCAGAAAGAGTCGAAATAGGGGTTTTGAGGCCTTCTAAACACACTGGTGGCATTATTTTAATGAGATGGATCTTATATTTTTATTTACATGAATTCTGAGCATTTTTAATAAAGAGGCCTCTCCACTGGAGACCAGGCCCAGATACGTAGGCTTGAATATAGCTGAACTTCGTTATGAAGGTGCTGGTGTCTTTGTCTCTTATGTGGTTTGTTGTTAATGTTTATCTGCTGCAATTTCCTTTCAAGTTTCCTATGTCATTTAAATTGAGATCTTTTTAATGGTGATTTTGAATACATGTAAACACTTTTAAAAATTTAATAAACCAGTGTCAATTTCTATCAGGATTTCAGATCAGTATCAAAGAAGGATTCACATCAGAACAAGAATTTCAAATTTTTTCCTTAGGAGGTTCGAATTTGCAGCTTCAGTGTAGCAGGATCTCTTCAGAGTTGGGAGAATGACCTTCAACGGACTCAGATTAGATTATGCCTTGGAATGCAACTCAAATTTCATTGCATGGAAGGATCGCATGGAGGCAGTGCTTGATGAAAATGGATTGCTGTAATATGTTAAGACAAAAAATCCAAAACTAGGATCAAATGATGCTTAAAACCTAGCTCAATGGGAGAAAGATGTAGCCAAGGCAAGGAGAATAATATTGGAGGGAGTGCGAGACCAAATTTTCTCAAAGAAAGAAACTCCTTTCGCAATGTGGAAGGTGCTAACAGAGCTATTCGAGAATAACAATGACCATAGAAAGTTGGCTCTCAAAGAAAAACTTTGAAATATCAAGATGCAGAAGAATGATACTATTCCACAGTATCTCACCATATTTACTCTAGTTTGGGACAAGCTTGGAGGGGTTGGTGTGAATGTTGTAGAAGATGACATGGTGAGCCTAGCTCTTCTAGGCCTTCCCAAAATATGGCATAGCTACCAGGACTCTATGAATGGGAGGGATAAATTACAGAATTTGGAACGCTTATGGTCCGTTTTGGTACAAGAAGAGATCAGGGGAAATACTATAGATGGAATTTCATCCAAGGGAGAGGATGAAGAAAATTTTGCATTGGTTGGAAAGGGAAATAAGGGAAAATGGAAGAAGTTTGAAACCAAACCAGAATCTAGCCAAGGAGGTAGGAAGAAATAATTATCCAAAATAAAATGTTTCAATTTTCATGAATTCGAGTACTATGCTACAAAGTGTCCACACAAAAATTCTAGCAAGAATAACTGATAAGGAGTAGCAGGTGAAGTATTGGCCTCATAGTTTGAGCTAGAATTCACCCTTATCGCATGCATGGAGAACATTGTGATGGGGAGTGTGTGTTACTTGGACCTAGGTACCTCATTCCACATGACAGGGTGTAGAGAGTTTTTCAGTGACTTGGAGGAGAAATGTCTCCAGATGCATATTGAGCTTGAGGACGATTGAAGGTACAATGCTATCGGGATTCGTACAGTAACCTTTAAGAGGGAGTCAGAATCCCCTCTTCGCCTCAAATATTTCATGTTTATGCTAGGCCTAAATAAGAACCTCATCCTTATAACAATTTTGGAAGACCATGGATATGATGTGATCTTTGGTAAAGGGAAAGCCTTTCTGAGACACATAGCTACTGGACAAGTGAAGCAGATCGATGTTCATGTGAAGAATCTATATGAACTTGATGTGGAAAATCGTGGTAAATTAAACAGTAAGGTAAATAAATTGCATTGTCGCGATGTCGGTGAGCTATGACACATGAAATTGGGCCATTTGCATCATGTGGCCTTAAATATTATGTAAAAAATAACCACCAGCCTCCTTGAAGGAGAACTTGAAAATCAAGATTTCTACAAAGGTTGTAACTTGGGGAAGTATGTAAAATACACATTCCATGATCGATACAACAAAGAACATGTAGTCTTGGAAAGAGTCCACTCTAATGTTTTTGGACCCTTCCCAACAACCTCCACTGCTATACATAAGTACTTTGTTATTTTTATTGATGATTTATCAAGGAAGTCCTGGATCTTCTTCATGCAGAAGAAGGACGAGACGATCTCAAATATTGTAGAATTCAAGGCACTAGTTGAGAAAGAGACCAACAAGAAGGTGAAGGATGTCAAGAGTGACAATATAGGTAAGTATGTCTAGAATGAATTCAAGGAATTTTGTGCCAAATAAGGAATTCGAAAGGAACTGGTAGCTCCCCACAACCCACAATAGAATGGGGTAGCTGAGAGGAATAACTGGAGCATTGTGGGAGCTGCAAGAGCTATGCTACATGACCAAAGCCCACCACTGCATTTATGGGTAGAGGCATGTAACAAAACCCTCTACTTGCAGAATAGGAGTCCTCATCATATTCTTAGTATGATTACGGCGGAGGAGGATTTCTCGGGGAGAAAGTTGGATGTGTCTCATTTTAGAATTTTTGGAGCCTCTGTTTACAGCCATGTCTCCAAATATTCAAAGAATAAACTTGAGCTGACAACAAAGTTGGGAGATTTTGTAAGTTACACCAAAACTCCACACAATTACCGAATGTACTTACCTTCCTTTGGAATGACAATTGTGTGAAGGGATGTAAATTTTGATGAGGATAAAGCGATGCAATGATCTCTAGAGAGGGAGCTTTAGATCCCAATAGAAGAGGATATTTTATTTCCAAAGGAGGAGCATCAGGAAGTTGTGGAGCAACCACAAATGGAGAAGAGAGGAGACAAAGTGGAGTCATCCATTAAAGTATAACCATCCAGGGAAGGAAGGAAAAGAACTAGGGAAGTGTTTACAGGCTAGAATTTACCGACAATAGTTAGGGGATCACCTCGATGCAAAATCCCAATTAGACCCTACACCATTTGGTATAGGGATCCCATACGATATTTAGTCTTGGTTTCCATCTTGTTGGTTGAAGCATGCTTCAGACAAAGAGGGGACCTATTGAGTGAAGGAACGTACAAGCTTTAATAAACACAATCAAGTAATTTATGAGTGCCTTAGTAGAACGGATACCATGAATAACAAGAACAAATTTACAACATGAATCTTAAGAAAAGAATTTTTATAAAAACCTTTAATAATATCACACACCTAAATAATAAACCTAAAAACCAAGAAAGAGTTTGTGACCACTAAGTAATTCAATCATAAATAATTGCAAAATACAAAATAATATAATTTCGATATCAATAAAACAATTTATCAACATAGCATGAGGTTATCATACCATATACAATCCATATGTTGCAAGAAAACGTATAACACTAGAAAATACATGAGAGGAGAGTGCACCACAACTCAAAGAAGCTTTCATTTTATTAAGATGAAGATATTCATAACACCACCATACAAGAACCTTTCATCGGATCCAATAGTGAAAATAAACAATTACTCCTTGCATTCATAAAAAGAGCACAAGTTCTCAAAAAACAATGTACTCCAAAAACGACCCAAAGCCAAAAGTTCCATTACAAAATGCCATGAGGGTGTATTTATAAAATAGAGGGTGACTCTTGGTCTACCCATGACTCTTGGGCTTCCTCATGACCTTTGAGCTACCTATGACTTTTCGACTTCCTAATCTTTGTGACTATACTCTATCATGCTATACCAAAAAAAAAAAAAAAAAAAAAAACCAAGTTGACTCTATGCTAACAATCTAGTGATTGACAATTCTGGGGCTTCTATGTTTCGTTGCCCTTTGAGGTAGGTTTTCCATAGCTTGTAATCAGAAACTATCAGGGTTAGCTGTGGCTTTTCTTCACCGTGTCTGCGGAGGAACTCGAGAGTATATGGAATTATAGTACCTTTCTTGGCCTTGATCTGGTTGGCCAAGGTTTCCAACTTTGTGTATATTCTGACTGAATCTGTCACATACCATGCAATACTCTCCTTTGTTACCTACAAATCACCTGAACTGGAGGCTTGCTTGAATAGGTCAAGAAAAATTTGGATTTCTTGCAATACCTCCTCCTAGTTTCTAACTGTCCCCATTGCCCCGAGAGAAGGGACACCATGAACCTCAACCACTGACTCCAACCCACTGAGAATATTATTGTATGAGGAAAGAACTCTATCCAAATCCTTAGCCAACTTATCTCGTGATTGGATCCTAATTCGCAACTGCACTTTGTCATTCTGGGTAGTGATACAATCTTTCTTCGAAAGAGTTGCTGGTGCCTCTGGATACCTATTGGTCCATTAATGGATGCCATCCAGTGCTGTGGCAACCTCCTTTAGCATGGAATACTTATCTTTAGTTTTAGATTGAATGGCTAAAATAGTGTTAGGTCCCCATATTACTAGTGTAGTCCTTTATTGTTGTTAGTGTAGCCCCCATATTGTTATTATTTTGCCCCATAAAAGCCCACTATTATTATTGTTGTACCCTTACATTATTATTGTTAGGTCGGCTAGGATTATCTTGTGACCCCATGGACTCCTATATATGGAAAGGAGGTTTTTTCATTTGTATCATCCAAGAAATTTTCATTTATGTAATGTAATGGAGGTTTCCCCCTTGAAGAGGCTAATTTATAAGTCGTTGATCTTTCTTTTCTTCTATTTTGTGAGCTGGCTTCATAACATTTGGAATCAGAGCTTTGGATTCTAGGGTTTCACTGCTTCAAACAGGTCACCGTGGAATTTTCGCTATAACTTTTTTTCTACGAAGTTTCAAAGCTAACAAAAAAACCCATTTGCGAAGAAATCCTGAGGAACTTCATGTAAAATTTTCAGATCTCGATTCGAAATATTTTCGGAGATATGATCTGTGGAAGTTAGGGTTTTTACAGGCTCCCAAATTTCATCTCAAAGAGGTGACCTTGGGAAAATCACCATAACTCTCTCTCTCAGCATTGGATTGGAATTCTGTAAAAGGTATCCGAAATTACAATTCACTTTAGTTTCCTGTGTATAAATTTCAGAGCTGAAGGAGGAAACAATGACATGTGGAATGCCATGCAAGTTCACTCTACTGAACTAGTTCATAATTAAGACATTGTGGGAGACTGTGAATAACTTTGACTTGAAGAATCCAAATCAGGTCAGACCTGTGGAATTGGAAAGAAGATTCAGAGGGATACAAAAGGAATAAAGATAAAATCTCAGGGATCTGAAATTACAGAGATACATCAGTTTCAATATTGAGCTCCTCAAAAGTAAGAAAAATGTGTTTTTTTTTATAAATTGCATAAGTCTTGTTTGAAAAAACAGTTTGAAGTGATTCCAAGGGAATATTGAAGCATAGATATCAGTATTAGGTTATAAAATTCCCCCTAAAAAGAATTCAAAACCCATTAAGCCCTCGGAAGACTCTACTATGACTCATGAAGAGGAAGAAGTGAAACATGATATATCAAAATTACAAGACCAAGTGCAACAAATTTCGCTCTTGCAAAGAGTAACAAAAAATTAAATGGAAGTTTTGAAGAGGCGTGGAAGCTAAGATGGATGGTTTGAAGAAAGGCATGGAATGTAAGATGGATGGTTTGAAAATTGGAATGGAATCTAAGATGGATGGCATGGAAGCTAAGATGGATGACATGGAAGCTAAGATCGATGAAAAAATGAAAGGCAACATATAAGACATGAAGAATGATCTAAATGCAGACATGGAAGGTTTGACAAAGTTGGTACAAGAAATTATTCTTAATGGTGAAAAGGTAGTAGAGGAAACTCATGATGAGAACAAAATAAATTTTAATCCGGATTTCATAAAATCTAATGTTGGATTGAAGACCCACCATATTCCAAAGATCGATATGAGGAAGTTTGATGGCAGGGATCCCGTAACATGGATACTACAGATGGAGCAATATTTTTATCTCTATAATGTGCAAAACACACAAAAGGTACACATTGAAAATTTATATTAATACATTTGTATGGTATCGATGGCTTTGCTCTTGTAAAAAAATTGTCACTTGGTCAATTTTTATGGAGGAAATGATAACACATTATGAGGATACAAAGAGCAACACATTCTTTAGACAATTGATAAATCTCAAACAAAAGGGTTCAATGGTGGAGCACATTGAGGACTTCCAAAAATTTAATATAAGGGTAACTGATATTCCATAGGAACAGATGATTGATGTCTTCATAGGGACTTTAAAGGATAACATCCAACATGAGGTTCGACTTTGGGAACCTGATTCATTGGAGAAGGCATTCAGGTTGGCAAGAAAAATTAAAAGTAAAATTATGGCAATAAGGAAGGCTACCACTCACATCTATAAAGATGGAAGTGTTGATACTCCTAGACTTCCACAACATACAAGGTTGACACCACAATAATTGGACGAAAAATCATCAAAAGGGCTTTGCTACAGTTGTGATAGCAAATACACTAAATGTCATAAGTGTGCTGAGAAGAAATTATTTTACATAGATTGTGAAGAGGAGGAAGAAAATGAAGAAGAAACTTAAAAAGAAGAGGACATACACCAGGAACCAACCCTAGAGAAAGAAGAAATGAGTCCAACCATATCCTGTAATGCATTGGCAGGAATTACCACTCCTCAAACTCTCAAGATAGAAGGAAATATCAAGAATATAAATGTAATAGTGTTGATTGATTTGGGTAGTACCCATAATTTTATTCATTGTAAGGTAACCAATGAATTTAATTTCTTCCTATACCCAACACCTAAGTGTCAAGTGATGGTTGCAAATGGAGGAACTATAAATTTCTTTGGAAAATGCCATAATATCAAGCTAATAATGGGGGAATATGTATTGAATAGTACAATTCTTTCCATTCCAATGGGAGGTGCTGATGTTGTACTAGGAGTACAATGGTTACAATATTTGGGGACAATAGCCTTTAATTTTAAAGAAATTTTCTTGAATTTTTTTTCGGAATGAAAGAAAGTTGAATTACGGGATATTGCAGGGAATCTGGGAAATATAATAAGCTCTAATGTCATGGAAAAGCTCCTGAATAAAGAACAACAAGGCATAGTTTCAAAATTATGCTCACTAGAAGTTCCAACATCAAAATCATCTATTTCTCCAAATCTCCAAAAATTCTTGGACAATCATTCCAAGGTGTTTGACAATCCCAAAGGACACCCACCTATTCGTGATCATGATCATGCTATTCATTTGATTGCAGGAAGTGTTCCTCCAAACAACAAGCCTTATAGATATCCTTATGTCCAAAAGAGCGAAATTGAACGTATGATTGCATACATGTTAGAGGCTAGTATAATTCAACCTAGTCAAAGTTATTTCTTTGCTCCAGTAGTATTGGTGCACAAAAAGGATGGATCATGGTGCATGTGTTCGGATTATAGCGAGCTCGATAAACTCACTATTAAAGTTAAATTTCCCATTCCTGTGATTCATGAATTATTTGATGAATTACATGGAGAAATTTATTTTACCAAGTTGGATCTCCATTCAGGATATCATTAAATTAGAATGAAGATTTAAGATATTCCGAAAACAAAATTCAAACTCATGAGGGTCATTATGAATTTTGTGTCATGCCTTATGGCCTTACCAATGCACCTTCTACCTTTCAAGGGTTGATGAATTCCATTTTCAAACCCTTCCTTAGAAAATTTGTTTTAGTATTTTTTGATGATATATTAATCTACAACAGGTCTTGGAAGGATCATGTTCAACATGTTGACAGGGTGCTCAAACTATTGGAGGAGAAACAATTATATGCAAAAACCTACAGTTGTTTCTTTGGAATACAAGAAGTCAAATATCTGGGTCATATTGTATCTCAGGAGGGTGTTAAGGTAGACCCTAAAAAATTAAGCCGTTAAGAATGGAAATTCCCCACAACCATAAAGCAATTGTGAGGATTTCTCTGGTTAACAGGGTATTATTGCAAGTTTGTTAAGAATTATGGGAGAATAGCGGCACCTCTAACAACATTATTGAAGAAAGATGCATTTTCATGGACTCCTGAAGCAACTGAGGCATTTGAAAATCTTAAAGAGTAAATGTGCCTAGCACCGGTCTTAGCTACCAGACTTCACAAAAAGCTTTAATGTGGAATGTGATGCCTCGGGAAATGGAATTGGTGTTGTTTTAATGCAAGAAGGAAGACTCATTGCTTTTGAAAGTCGGCCAATCAAAGGAAAGTATTTACAGAAAGCTATTTATGAGAAGGAAATTTTTTCAATACTACATGCACTAAAGAAATGGCGACCTTACCTTATGGGAAGACACTTCAAGGTAAAAACTGATCATGATAGTCTTAAATACTTTTTGGAACAAAGACTATTTTTAGAAGAGTAGAAAAAATGGGTCACAAAGATGATGGGTTATGAATTTGAAATCATCTACAAAAAAGGGAACCTAAATGCTATTGTAGATGCACTCTCAAGAAAGGATAATGAGGTGGAAGCATTGCTTTGTTCCATTTCTATTATCCAACCAGATTGGATAACCGAAGAAAGGGAGGAATGGAAGAATGACGAAGAAGTGTGGAAACTCATTCAAAAGTTGCAGCAAGATCCAGTACATCTAATACATTTAGTTGGAAAAAGGATTCCTTATGGTATAAATATCGCTTATATATTTGTAAGAATTCACAACTAAAACAAAATGTTCTTTTGGAATTGCACACCTCTCCCTTAGGAGGAAACTCAAGATTTTTAAAAACTTACCACAGGGTGAAGAAATGATTTTTTTGGGATGGCCTTAAATATGATATTCAAAATATTTGGGTGGAAAATTTGGTTTCCCAGCAAAATAAAGTTGAGACAATTAAGACCTCGGGTTTGCTATAACCTTTATCCATTCCAAATCAACGTTTGAAGGAGGTTTCAATGGATTTTATCATAGGTTTACCTAAGTCCAAAGGAAAGAGTGTCATCATGGTGGTAGTTGATAGAATTACCAATTATGCACACTTTTGTGCATTATCTCATCCATTTAAATCAAGTATAGTTGCTACTGCATTTATGGAAACAATTCAAAAGCTACATGGAAACCCAAAGATTATTGTAAGCGACAGAGATCTCATTTTCACTGGAAAGTTTTGGACGAAATTATTTTCTTGTTTGGGTACTCAACTAGCTCATAGCTCATCTTATCATCCTCAATCTGATGGGAAAACTAAGATAGTGAAAAAATTTTTGGAAGGATATATTCATTGTTTTGTATCTGATAAACAAACACAATGGTTCAAGTGGTTACCTCTGGTTGAATGGTGGTATAACACTTCCTTCCATGTTGAAGCAAAAATGACCCCATTTATGGCACTTTATAGATATCATCCACCGTCCATCACATCATCTTTAAGAAAATTTTATAAGGTTCAAACAGTTGAAGATCACATCGAGCATCAACAACAAGTTCTCCAACTCTTAAAGGATAATCTAAATTTGGCACAAAATCGAATGAAACAACAGGCAGATCAACATCACAGCGAGAGAAGTTTTGATATAGGAGACTGGGTATTTTATGCCTACAACCATACAAATAAATGTCCCTCAAGCAAGATAAGAAGGATAATAAATTATCTCCAAAGTACTATGGTCCTTAGAAGGTGTTGCAAAAGATTGGTACTATGGCACAAAAATTGGAGCTTCCTTCTTCTTTTCGAGTGCACCCAGTTTTCCATGTTTCATGCTTAAAGAAGGCTATAGGTGACAAACTTCCAGTTCAAACAATATTTCCAAAGCTTGATGAGAAATGAAAAATCATATTGGAACCTGAAGCAGTCACAGAAACAAGAACTCGATAGCTACGAAATCAATCAATTTCAAAGTATCTCATGAATTGGAAGAACTTACCCACTGAAGATTCCACATGGGAGGATGTGAATTTTATACAGAAGCATCCAGAGCTACTCAAGCATTGAGGACAACCATTTTTTGAAGGAGAGGGGCATGTTAGGTCCCTATATTACTAGTGTAGTCCCTTATTGTTGTTAGTGTAGCCCCTTTATTGTTATTTTTGTACCCCTGTAGTCCCCATATTGTTATTATTGTGCTCCATAAAAGCCCACTATTATTATTCTTGTGCCCTTACATTATTATTGTTAGGTTGGATAGGATTATATTGTGAACCCATGGACTCCTATATATATAAAGGAGGTTTTGTCATTTGTATCATCCAAGAATTTTTCATTTATGTAATGTAAAGGAGGTTTCCCCCTCGAAGAGGCTGATTTCTAAGTCGTTGATCTCTCTTTTCTTATATATT
Source organism: Pinus albicaulis (assembly GCA_034641835.2). Lineage (NCBI taxonomy): Eukaryota > Viridiplantae > Streptophyta > Pinopsida > Pinales > Pinaceae > Pinus > Pinus albicaulis. Next base: position 454,609,004 of record CM076576.1, on the reverse strand, counting down.
GTGAGTTGGTTTCATAGAAAATAGGAGCGATTTTATGATGTAACTTCATCATATCTTCATAAACCATTGCCATGGCTCCTCCCAATGTGTCAACTTCTTCCTTGATTGAGGAATGCATGTCCTTTATGCTTGAATGAGATAGGGGAAGGGCTATCCTTTCTTCTTCCATCTTCCTCTTCTCCTTTTCTGCCTTGGAAGCCCTTTGTTTAGATGCATATAGTTTGTTTTTAAGCTCTACGATTTGCTTGCTCATTCTTCCAACATTCAATTTAGTTGCAGTCATGAAATTGGTTCTTGCTGAAGATATCATTTTAGGATTCACCATAGTTTCTAGGATGATTTCCTTTTCCGTAGTCACGAATAAAGTTTTTTTTTGGGTTACTGGCGTAAATTTTTCTCCTCTCCTACATGATCTTGCTTTTGAATTTATCAAATGTGAGCCTGGTCAAGTCTAGAACTTCTTCCTCCACCTCATCTGGAATGCCTAGCTCTCTGAGGGGAAGGTGTCCCCCAGTGATGGGAGTGGACAAAGGAACATCCAATGGAGGTAGCTCCACCTGTTCATTGAGATGTTGTTGGTGTGCCAAGGCCTATTCAACTTCTTTACTAGCCTCCTCTTGCTCCCTTTTGTCTTCCTCTTCCTTTCTCCTTTTCTCCGCTTCCAACATTTTATTTTCCTATTCTTCTTCTTCTCGTTACTTCTTGACTTCCTCTTCCTTCCTGTGTTCTTACCACGTTGTTTTTTCTTGTTTCATATTTTCCTCCTCTTTTCCTTTCCTCTACTCTTCCTCTTGTTTCTTTTGTTGTTTCTCTTCTTGTTTCTTTTATATTCCTCTTCTTGTTTATTTTGTTTGTACTCTTCTTGTTGATTCCTTTGTTTCTCTTCTTCAAACTATTTTATTCTTTCCTCACCTTCCTTTTCTTGCTGCTGATGATCTCCCAATTCTTGCTACGTTTTTTCCTTTTGAGCTCCTATTTTTGTTTTTCCAAGGTCACATTTCTTTTTTCTAGTGTCTCATCGTCTTCCCCTTCACCTTGGATTCTTGGGGACTCTTCCACTTCTTTGCCTTTTTGATTCTCTTACTTCCTTGATGTCTCACTTTGTTGCTTCCTTCGCTTTAGTGAATTCAACCTTTCCCGTAAGCTTATGTTCCCTTGAGAATGTCTATCCTGCTCATCCTCGTCTTCTATTTGTTTGCTCGGGCTGGGCCTTCATTCGACATTATACCCGTTTTTAACTTCGTCTTCATGAGAATGTACAGTTTTCTAGTATGAATTTTTTGAATTTGGCCTTCTTGAAATGGTATGCTACTACTCTGTTGGGGTCATAGGTTTGGTATTTCAATGCCACAAAATGGAATCCCTTTATCTCTTTGGCTTCCGCTTTGACTTCTTTAAATTTCTCCACTATGTACGCCCGATAGTGAGAGGAAATTCTAGCCAAGGTTTCTTCTTTCCTTTGCTTAGTATCTTTGAAAATCCTATCATCATTTGGAAACACACTTCCTGCAATAGTAATTTGTCTGTGACAAAACTAGGAAGTGCATGAGGGGCTTTATAGGAACCAAAAATTCTGATGAACATGCCCTCTCGAATCGGGAACAAATGTGCCACCTTAGTGATATCATCCATGGCTCTTTTCGACATGCATGGAGGATCTTCTCCACACGACAGCTGGTACAACGGGGCGATGAATGCATCAAAGATGGATTCATGTTCCTTCTTATAACACAAAACCCATAAAACCTTCAAATACTTGTGTATTGGCTCTTCTATCTCCATATTCCAGGTATAACTCTAGTGGTCAAATTTACGCCTGACGCATACGACATCTAGCAGATATGATGCCATGTAAAAGTCAAATGGTTAGTTTGCCTCTCGAACCTATGCCATGTTAATGTTAGTCCTTAATGTTGTGACTAGGATATTGGCCTAGTTGAAAACTATTTCTTTGGTAGTGATGATATGCATCATAGGGACCCATGTCCCATGAAAAGTACTAATGTCGTACCTACCGTATAGTATGTTCAACATGGCTGCAATGAGTTGATATATTTCCTTAGGCCTTCCATATTATATAGTTTATCTTTCTTCACCCAGAATTTGGAAGGATCTTGCAACCAACCCTTGATGGTGTCCTGTATTGGAATCTTGTAATATGCCAGCCATCGAGAATTGATAGATTCTTCCTTTTCGGGCAGCCTGTAATATGCCACCATGTCCGCTGAATGGATCGCTCGAAAAGGCTCCATGGCATGGTTCCTTATTACCCATCTCTTGGTTTCTCTGTTAGGAAAAATCCAGTTAATGACCTCTGCACATGGGAAGATAGGCGAGTGTGCAACAATTTTTTGGAGTTTGGACCTCTTGACATTTATGTGTACCATAAAATACTCTTGGTCCTCTAGTATGTATAGCTTGGAAAACTCTATAAAATTATCATACCAATTCCACTCAGTGTTTTTGTTGAAAATGCATGTAGTGTCTCCGTATATGCGAGGCAGTTATGGGATCTTATAAATTTCTTGCGTGCTGACCTCAGGACTATTTTGAGGATTCTTGATCACCAATGGCACCATTCCACCTAAAAAGGAGGAAATCGAGATGCAGTTGAGATCCACGTCATTTGGAATGTCAAAAAGACGATCCCAAGATAAGACATATGGCATGAATAATATAAATATTAGCAACAAAACAAATATTCAAGGCTTTTGATTGCTTAGTATATCTTAGGGAAGAATTCTCTCTGGGACAGGTCGCAGGGTCGCACAACTTGGAGAGGTTGCAAGGGTGAAAGTGAAAAAATCCGCCACCTATGTAACTTAGAAGCTAAGTCACGAGGAGGGATAGGTCGCGGGGGTCACAGGTTCGCAAGGTCACGGGAGTAATGAGGTTGTAAATTGCATGAGTCGCATAGGTCGCAGGTTGCAACAATTCACCTATCACGATTTTTGTCTGTATGACCTGTATGCCAAGGCGGCTCAGTGAGGGGCCCGAAGCTAAATCTTTGGGATAGGGGCTTCTCTAGGACAAAATGACTCAAGAAATGGGTAAAAGAGGTTAATTGGGTGATAAATGGACTTAACTGCTAAGGTAGAGGGGGCGCAATGGTTAGATACTTAGCTAGGAGGGTTTTAGGAACAATAATGGGTTTTGGGAGAGTTATTGAAGTAAAGAAAACCCTCTCCTCAGGGAAGGTGGAAGGCATGGAGTAGGTATAGGATACATGGAAAAAAAAAATAATTACCAAGAGGTGAAAAGCCACCTACCTGGATGAAGTCACGCTCCTGTTGGGCTTCCCAGGCTCTTGAATGCTCCACCGAACTGAACAAATTACAATCAACTCAACCGACTATATATAAAATGATTGCATGTGCGGGCAATAAATGAGGTCACAAGGGTCGCAACTTCAGAGTTTTTCCCATTTGCAACCCTTTTGAGGTCACGAGGTTTCTAGGTCACAGAACTCAAACATCAAATGGGAATTCGACCTTTGCGACCTATGCGGCTTTGCAACTTGTGTGAGGTCGCCAGGTCACAAGGTTACGATAAGGGTGAATGGTCACAAATTTAAATGATGCGACTTAGCGACTTAACCTAGGCGAAATTGAGAGGTCGCAAGGTTTTAGGCTTAAAGATAGAAACTTGATGCGACTTGCAACTTAAGAAAGATGGTCTTCAAACTTCTGAGAGTTAGAATTTATAAAGAGTTGAAGGCAAGAAAAACTACTGGTAAGAGTCTCAAGTTGAGCTTTGGGATGCAGAGGCTCCAAAATTTTGAAAGGTCAGAAATTTTGGAGGGTTGTTGCAGTGACTACAACAATTGGAGATTCACTGGTAGAACCTTAGTCTCTTTGCTTGCACCTGATCTATGGGTTGGGCATACCTCTTAGGAATGTTTCGTTTCCAGACTGCGGGTCCCACTGGCACCTCCTTATCACACTTAGTATAGATTAGTAGGCCTTAGTAATCTTGAATCGACTTGTTAACACACAAGGCAAATACATATCTAACGGTTCGACATAGGGGTCCGAATAACGATATGGGTTGTATATAATTATGATATATTGGTTACATATCTCTGGTGTTTCTCCATTGCCGGTGAGTTTGAATAGTACCCCGACGGAGTCATTACCAAGAAAAGACAAACGTTGCTCCGCTGCCAGCGAGCCTCGACAGTACCCCGACGGAGTCGTTGAATTTCCTTTACGCGCAAGAAGCCTTTCTCTATCCTTTTGCCCTTATTTTATGTTATTTATGTGCTCATGGCACTTTTGATTATTAACATTGATTTGTATGGAATTTATTTACCTAGGCGGATGAGGGATCCTAACTTATTGTGCTTGCAAGAGAGGTTGTTTCTGGTTATTTAGAGACTTTATTGTTTTCCCGAAATATTTTTTTACCTGTTAAAGTTTGTTCTTCCCCCTTTTTCAAGATGCCTAAATCAACCAAGTCATTCAAAATGCATATCCAATTCAATATTTTGGGCTTATCGTTCAAATATAGGGTGTCATGCATGACCAGATTTCCCCACTAAAATGGATTTCGACATTCTGCCTTGGTCGAGACTTAAGGGATGAACAAGTGCAGGAATAGAACAAAATTACAACTTGGTCATCAGTGTCAAGGCTAGCTCAACCCTAAGGTTTCAAATTCAAGTGAAGCTCTAGAATGGATTTATTCAGGGTGTACCCTTTATTGAAAATGGAAAACCAAAAAACATAGAAAACAAAGAAAGGGAAAACCATGGTACACATATGGGGTAAGCAGCTTAGAGAGCCGCTAAGTGAAGTAGAACTTGAGATCATGGCTATTAACAGGGAGGGGTTCAATCCTCCCTTCTAAGGTTTGCAATATATAGGTATGCTATCCAATCTTCTCCCTAATCTGAAAAGGACCAATCCACAGGGCTTGCAATTTGGTGTGCTTACCTTTATCCTCATCGAATTTATCCCATTTGAGGAGGAGCTCACCTACATTAAAATATTTATTCCCCATGGAATTCTTATTGAACCACCTCTTTATTGGAATTTGGTGAAAAAAAAATTATCCCTTGCCTTTTGCCTCTCTTCCTCTAGTTTGAGCAAGGTGTCGATATGGGTCTGCATGGCAAGACAAGGTGACCCATGAGATTCTTGTGATAATTAGAGGGTGGGTAGATAGAGGTTTGGCTGTAAAATGGCTTCTTACCCATATACCAGGAAGAAATATGAGGTCCCAAGAGATGGTTTTGGGGTGACCCAGTGCTCAAGGTGTTATGCCAATTTCGTTGGTGTGAGAGTAAGGTCTTCTTGATGATGTAAATAAGGTTTTTGTTGGTAGACTCTACTAAGTCATTTCCTTGGGGGTAATATTTAGTTGAGTGCTTTAAAACAATACCATTCTCAAAGGTGAAATAATATAACTTAAAATATGAGAAATACATAGTATTATCAAACACATTAAGAGAGGTTGGAATGTCGAACCTGGTTACGATGTGTTGGTTTATAGAAGATATTACCTCTTGATCATTGACTTGCCATAATGTGACAAATTCAACCCAACTTGTGAAGTAATCGGTAGCCGTGATAATGTACCTATGTTGCTTGGATGAATGTGGCACAATCTCCCTGATGATGTCCAAACCCCACTGCTGGAAAGGTTCCTCTACTGATATGGACTAAAGTGGGGCAGACGACCAAGATTCTCTCCCGGAGAATTTCTGACAAAAAATACATTTGCGAGAATATGCGTGAGCATCCCTAAACAGGGTAGGCCTGTAGAAACCAACCCTTATAATCTTATGGGCTATGGTGTCGCCAGCATAATGTACCCCTGCTGGTCCATCATGTAATTCCTTCAACACTCGTTGCACATCATCGAACTCTAGACACTTGAGTATTACACTGTTATGATATTTATGGAACTATCATTGTACTTACTGATAGGACGTGGCTTTAAGCCTCACAACCATTTTTTGTCTTGTAGACAAGGTCAGAGGTAATGTCCAATGTACTAAATAATATTTCAGATCGGTGTACCAAGATGAATAGTCAGGTACAATCGTGAGCTCGCTTTGGTACATATCGATCTCATGATCCCAACATTTTGATTCCTTGTTGTGTGGATATGTAACTTCATCAACTAATTTACACAATCCATATCTTTTGACCATGTGAGCAGGCTTAAAATCCAGGTCATATTCTTGAAGGCAAGTCATCCAATTTCCCCTCTGCTCATGTAGTTCATGCTGAAAAAATAATGATTTGATGGCAAGGTGAGGAACAAATACCATTACATGGTTCTTCAAAATGTATGGTCTGAAATGTTTGAATGCTTTGTATACTACGTGTTACACCAATTTTTGGTCATCTAACCATTTACAATTAGATGGATCGAAGTACACCATGTAAGACCAATTTTACCATAGTAAAATTGCTTTCACTATAAGAAATAATTTAATAAACCATATTTTATTAAGTTGTTTATGGTTCAAACAAGAAACCCATGAGGAATAATTAAATAAATCCCAATTTATTTGATTTTCCACTAGGAATAATTAATTAAACCACTGTTTAAATAATTCTCCTGGTCATATTTAACCCAATTATGAGAAATAATTAGATAAATCATTATTTTTCTTATTTTTCTCTAGGAATAATTAATTAAATCATTATTTAGATATTACTCCTTGTAAATTTGACTAAATGACCTAGAAATAATTAAACAAATCGTTATGTGTTAATTATTCCTTAACCCCATTACTGAAATGATAAATAAATCATTTATTTGTTTATTATTTCTATATAAAGGTATTTAACCAATTTAAATATATTTTCCCTCCAACAAAATATAATAAAATATTCCAAGCGGTTAGATCTAGATATTGGTTAATAATATTTTATTATTCACCATTACCGAGGATAACTCAATATTTTGTTATAACTAGGAGAGTTTTCCATTCGTTATTCACTTTGATCACTTTCATTGTCATGCTTTGATCATTCCCATTGCTTCTACTACTTTCTTTGCTTCTTGAGCTCCCATAGAGTTCAATACATTTTGGGTTTTCTACACCATTAAGAGAGAGAAACTTCTAGATCTGAAGTGTTGAGGACAACCAAGAAACCATCCAATTGAAGGGAACTGGTAACATCATTCTTTGTTCCCTTCCCATGTATTATAATACATATCAAATTCTTTATATCTTGTCTTGCCCATTGGATATATGGAGCATTTCTTATTTCTTTTCACTGTTTAACAAATTTTACTACATAGATATGGTTTCTAGCAGCATTTGTTTTAACTATCAATTGCATATCTAAAGAAGTTAAGCATCCATCTTTGTTGTTAGGGTTGTTTGTCACATGCAACTAAAGTGAGCAATTTTCGTACACTTGCGTTAAGAATTTACGCTAACAATTGGCGACTCCACTATTGTTAATTCAGATCCCTGCATGACCGACATCTTCAATAATTAAGTTTTTTTCTTCAGTTGTTTTCAGTATCTTGATGTTGTTTTTTAACTTTTATGAACTAAAACAGTAAAAATTCTAACTTACATGTATTTCTGGGTATTTTCCGTAGGTAACAGGTATCAGCCACGCCAGAGACAATAACTTTTTCCGCAACCTACCTCCCAAAGATCCTAGATCTAGAACTCACACTTTTTGGCCTAGAACTTGCGATTTCTACCTAAACTCGCACCTGTTAGCCCAGAAACTGCGATTTTCACAGTTTACAGGTTAGTGCCTGCGAGATGCAACTTTTTTATGAGTTTTTTCTGTGATAGTCAGGGTCTGCCACAAGAACTGTTTTAGGTTGTTTGGCCTCTATCTCAGCCCATATTAGGCCTAGATATTCTCATATATTCCTTAAGTAGAACCAACCCCCTTAGGGTTTCAGTAGACTTCCACCTTTCTAGGAGGGGTTTAGCTGAGTAGGTAGTCTGAGATTTTGTAGCGCTTTTAGCCATTCTTTAGGGTCTGATCTATCCTTATTTCAAGTCCCTTTTGATCGATTATTATTCCATCCAAAACCCCCTCTTGAGTTTTTTTTGGTCTCTCCCTTAGGGTTCCCTTGTTTCCCCTAGGTTTTTAACCTTTCACCTCCCATTTTGCAACATTTTTCCCCTCCAATTTCCTATTGTTTTATGCACCTTTTCCAGCATATATGAGTCATTAGATCCTTGTCCCTCAGATCTTATATCTTTTGGTCGTCTTGTGTGTTTTGAGTCCATTTCGCCCGCCTCTTAGACTAATTGTTTGGGAAGCCTTATTTTGGGTTGAATTTATGCATATGTAGCTGTTTATTTTACTGTCTTTTCAGTTTTATTTATAGTAAATCAACATTTTTTTTTTCTTTATACAATTGTCTGGGCTTAATTAAAATTAACATAGGTCTTGCACACACGCACACCTATAGCAAAGAGCGCTTGGTTTACACTGCCAAGCCAAGACATAAACATCGTAATTAATTTATCTGCCTCACTGAGCCTTTGTTTATCGCTCTTCAACCTTGTCGTGTCATTTGTGACTTGCCATCATTGTGCCCCCAAGGCATTTATCTCAGAGACTCCAAGGCCTTCACCCTCAGTTTCCATTAGGAAGACTTACTCCACCGTGTAGAATCCGAGTAAGTCCTTCGCCGAGTCCCCATAACGACTCTGATTCTGGTTCATTGGGTTCTTCCTCTGATTCTAAACCTGGTTCCTACCACCTCATTCTGTCATCATGTGAGGTGCCAATGTAGGTGCTAGTCCTCAAGATGGTGGTGGCCCCAACCCTAATTCTAGATCCCCTGCTAGTGGAGCCACTACTAGAACCATTCTGGATACTCCTTTTCTACCTTTTATGGCAGGTTTAAGTCTTCCTAATGTCAGCCAATTAATCAATGACCCTATACTCCACAATCAAAGTTGGCCGGCTATGCCAACTAAAATTCCTTAATACATTTCTTAGTTTGAAGGAAACGCTGGAGGGGACCCTACTAATCATGTCCACTCCTTTCACATGTGGTGTTCATCCAATTATATTACCAGTGACTCCATCCGCCTTCGATTATTCCAACGTACGCTCACTGGAAAAGCCGCCAAGTGGTATGTCAACTAGGTCACTGCCTCTCATTCCACTTTTGCGACTCTTGCTAAAGTGTTTCTGTCCTAATTCTAGTTACCTCTCTACTATGATACTGGTACCAAGTTTTTGACCGTATTCCGTCAAACTTCTGCCACCTGCCTTTCTGACCATGTCCAAGAATGGCGTAGAAGGAGGAGCTTGTGTCGAGCTCCTACATTCGACGACCATGTCTATATGGATTAGTTTCTCATAATGCTTTTTCCTTATATTCGTAAAGATGTCGCGTCTCACTTTCCTCAAGACCGAGGAAGAAGCTCTCCAAGTCGTGTTGAAATATGACTTGATCTACACCCAGTCTAGTTATGTTTATACCATTTTACCATATCTTCCTAGACCTGGTGGTGCCAACGCATTGGGAGAATCTCACGCCACTCACATTATCATTAGATCTCTTTCACATCTGTATACTCATCCTTCCATGGGTTATGGTTTTCCTCAGGAGGGACTAACTCCTCCAGCACTTATCTGCCTCCCGACAGCATGTATCTGGGCCAAAGCACACCTTACGCATTTTCCCAACTGCATCAACCGATGTCAGGGCCAGTTGTTGCTCAACCTATTTACCCCAATGTTGCTCAACCTCCTTTCTATCCTTATCCACAGACCGGTGCTCCACCCCCTCCAACATCAACACCCCAGCCTCTCGTGCCTTCTCAACCTCAGCCACATCAACCACCTCCCCCTCAGGGTCATGTGTATGCATACCATAGCTTAAATAATCCTCCTAATTCAAAGAAAAATAATAATGGGAAAGGAAACCAAAACCAAACAGTGCAGGGTAATCAAGGGCGCCAAGGTAATCAACCAAACACACCCCAAGGGAACCAGCCTACCACTACAAACCCGCAACAGGGTGATCATCCCAAGAAGAATAAGCCTCTTCGTATGAACAAGTCTTGTTCTTGTTGTGGTGTCCATGGCCATTATACTCATGATTGTCCCCTTTTACCCTAAGTACGTTAGTTTTGGGAAGCACAAGAAGCATGTAGAGGACAACAAGCCACTGATTCGGTTCCTCCAAATACTGCGCCAGCTCAACTGGTTGTGTTCACTAATCCTTTCCCTCAGTAAGGATATGTTGTTTCCCAACCACCTCAGGGTCAGGCCATTCCTCAACCTCCACAGTCTGGTACCCCTGATTACCAGATTCTCATGATGAATTATAAAAGGTAAATACCGTTAATTTCAACCTTCAGACCCAGTCGCGCCAATATGACAAGCCACCTGCTACGTGTGCAACCGAGTCCTAAACCAAAGTTTACACAGAGTCACTACAAGGAAAATACCTCTAGTGGATGTTTTTGAGGAACCCCTTATAAAAATACCCCAGACATCTGTTTCTAGCAGAGGTTACTAGAGGAGGTTGGCAGGCGGAGGTTTTTGCGGATGTTTTTCATCCGGTGCGCTTATCATCATAAACCGCACAGGTGAGTTCAACAAGAGAAAGCATTGATGCACACAAAACATTGGCACACCGGACACCGTGCGCTCCGTACACACCCGCCCGGTGTGTCTTATTACTGTAGTGCACCGATGCTTTACAACTCTTCCGCACCGATGCCTTACAACTCTTCCGCACCGGTGCATCATAAAACACCGTGCCAAAACAGAAACTGCCCAGTGCGGTCTTAATTAACCGCACCGATGCGCCTATAAAACCTCGCACACCGGAACAGGGTTAAATAAATAAATAAAATATTGCCAAAAAATCACATTTTTCACTTTTCTCAGTGCTCCAGAGCTCTCAAGCACCGGTGCAATTTATCCTTGTCTGAGTCGCCCTGACATCGGTGCTCCCATCGCACCCATTACACGAATTGCTGATGTGCATTGCCTACCAATTTCCAGCTTGAATTTTTCAAAATGGTGGATAAAAGTTCTTTTGCAAATTCTACAGCCAATATGCCTCCTCGACAGCCAAATGTATAGGTATTTTTCTTGTTTTTCCATAATTAAGCCTTTTAGTGGATTATAATTTCAAATAACCTTAAAATTAACCACTTGAAAAGAAAAAAAAAATTGTCATGCAGTGTGCTGCACCGCAACCGGTGCTAATGGTATCTGCACTGGTTCCAGGGTGGTACTGAAAATCGCACCGTGTTATTTTAAATTTTTAAAAAAAGTGTGGTGTGGTTGTTTACCCGACTGCACTGTTGACCATGTGGAAAAGCGAAAATTTGGTGCATTGACTTAAATATCCGCCCTGAGGCGTGTATTTTTGTTAGTGCACCGCATTCCGCATTTCGACAGGGTCAACGGTGCGGCCTGGTAAAAGACTGCACCGTTGACTATGTAATGATGTCAGGCGGTCGGTGCACTGACCGAACTATACACCCTGGGGCATAGATTTTAGTCAGCGCACCGCACTCCTGACACCATACATAGTCAATAGTGCGTTGAATATTTTCAGGTGCACCGCCTCTAGTGCGTTCAATATTATCTGGTGCACCGCCGCTGGTGCGCGACAAACAAAAGACACACCGGGACCGGTGCATGCCTATTTTTGTGGCACATCGACTGTTTTTTTTTTCCAAAAAAATTATATATGTATATTCCTAAATACATGTCTGATTTAATAAAAATATTGTATTTAATATGTCAATCATTTAGAGACGTGAAAGGAGAGAAGAGGGGTAACAACAACAACAATAGGCGAACCATGGTTCGCCTGTGGGAGGCACGAGAGAGGAAGACAGATGCTTACCCTCACCCTATTACAACAGCTACCCAAGTGCTCCTAAGGCAGATAGGCCTCCTCAAGTTCTATGAGGAGGCTACTTCCTTAAAGGGCCATGGTGTGTTTTTGAGAAATCTTATCCGCAGGTGGAATGGCCACCAAGAGGCTTTCCAGGTTGGTCCTAACCAGTGGTACACACCCACTGAGGAGGACATATATTTCATTACAGGGCTATCGAGGAGAGGGGTGGAGTTTCCCTCGTTCCCAGAGGTTCCAGTTGGATATGCAGCAGGGATTCAGTTGGTGTACTCCCATAGATACATTAGCGCAGATATATTGTCTCCTTCATATTTTCAGGTCTCTGAAGGTCAATTACGTATTGGTGCATTTGGTAGCCAGGAGGTGAGGTGCCTCTCACTTATGATTTCAACCATTTCACACAACACCAATGACGGGCAACACATTAGTTGCTCGCTTCTATATTATGTTGATTCTTTAGTACAGGAGCCACGACTTGTCATGTGGTCTGCCATTTTTTTGTGGCAGTTATGTACAGCCTTAGATAGATGTCGTGCTCATGCACAAGGGAAGGTCAACTTCCCTTTTTCTTCAGAGATTTTTTGTTTATTTTTTGAGAGGTTTCAAAATACGGGGCCTACTTTTTTTCGGCAGCCTCGTAGGCCGATGTTCGAGGCATGAATGCACATGTCGGGACAGATGATGCCCAAGAGGGGCGAGACTGTGTTTTCCGTGAGGATATCACATGATGCACTAGAGTGGCTAGCCATCGTTGAAGAGTATCCTTTCATTATGGTCCCCTATCCTTATGCTGGTTTGGATTGGCGAGGGTGTGCCAACATCCTCTTCACAGATGATGAGCTGTCGGATGATAAAGGTAATATTACTGTTTTATTTAAATTTATTCTAACATGTTCTTTAACTTTTTTTTATTAAATTGTGTAATGAAATAGTCTAATTATTATTGTGTACTTGTATATATTTTGCAGAAATTGGGTCTTTTGATGGCGAGGACATGCCAGCACCACCACATGATCCAGGTGTGGATCCTGATGACGATCAGGGTATGCAAGATGTTGAGGATCATCAGGAGGCCGGTGCAGAGAGTCCTGCTCCTGTTGGTGCGACGGTACCTCCTTTTTCTAGGCGCGATCGAATTGATAGCAGATATAGGATGGATTTGGGCGACCAACTCACTGCATTAATTGTTGAGGCGGGCATCAAGCCCGCTAACATGAGAGACATACAGGGTGATGATAGGCTGTTACATATGTGGAGAGGCACGCCATGTGACATGTATAGCCTGATGCGACATGTCGTAAGAGCTACGGCCTTAGTTACACAGCTGAGGAGGACCGTTGCACGTTATAGGCATGATCGAGACCCAGCACGTGATCGAAAGTCCGTGAGCAGTGACTCATTATCTGATGATCGTTCACCTCACACTGCACCAGATGAGCAGCCTCCACTAGCATCTAGCAGCAGTCATCATGGAGAGCAGGCTGGACCATTGGCCATGTCCAGTCAGCAGCCTGCAGCATCCAGCAGTACTCATGATCATGAGTAGGCTGGACCATCGACCGTTGAGGCTGCACCATTGACTGAGCATGCCTCGACTAGTATTTCTATTGATGTTGTACCACCAGCTGATCCATGACATTTATATTACAGTTGTATATTTTTTACATTATTCAGTTATATATATATGGTCCATGTATTTTATGTTCATGTTGCAGTTGTACTTAATTTACATGTTGATGATCATCATGATGTGTATATTATTAGGTCATGTTAGATATGTTCATTTAATGTGAAGCTTTCAGATAGATGTGTATGTGATAGCATTTATTTCACATGCAAGGATGTATATTTGATGTTTGTGTTGTGATGATGTTATATAATGTTAATTGTGTTTTGTTAGATGATCATGATCACGATGATGTTAGCGAATTTGAATGTGTTTTTTAGTCAAATATGATGTTTGTATGATGGTTATCATGAACGTGATGTTTATCAATTAATTTAATATTAATTGATCATGATATTGTAAAATTGTAATATTTTTAATTGCAATTGTATGTAAAATTCTAAAATTGTATTTGTATTTGTATTAATTGTAATTGTATGTACAATTTTAATTGTAATTGTAATATTTAATTTATTGTGAAATGATTGTAATTGTAATTTTAATTGTAATTGCATATGTGTAAAATTGTAATATTGTAATTGTAATTGTATGTGAAATTGTAAAATTGTAATTCTAATTGTAATTGTATGTAAAATATTTGTAAAATTTTAATTGTATTAATGTGAAATTATTTGACTAAATTTTTTAAATTTGTAAATTTGTAAAATTTTAAATAATTGTAAAATAATAAATCTAGAATAATATGAATTATTGTAACATAATAAAGTTTAGAAAATAATGCAAATAAATTCATGTCCTTTAGAATTATCATTATTTTATTATGATCTTACATAAAAAAAAAAAACTTTATACAATACGCCATTGTTTTTGAGATCAACATGATTGCAAATTATCAAGTGAAATATTGATTTTAACATTAACACAATGCCCATTACCAATTAATTCAAAATGCATATTATAATGTTTCGAAAAACCCATCTTACAAGGTATAAATATTGTTGAAATAACACATGTACCATATCACTCTCGGTTCTCATGATCACCATCATTATCTTCCAGCTTGCATGGCATGATAACACTATTGTTCTCAAAAATATGTTTTGATCTAGGTTCATGTCTCAATACGAACCACCAATACCTATCCAACACATCTGGGTAAAAAAACACCTGGTTGCAGTGTTTGGGGAAAACATAGGGCTCCTTAGCTTCATCCCACATCTTTCTAGAGTTCATACATATCAGCCTACTATCGCGATCTTCCTTTACATTATTCTGATCAAAGGTGTCCCACCACTTGCACCTAAAAATAACACATTGGAAAGGAGAAATCGACTTCAATGCTCTCTTGTATATTTCCGATGTAACCTAACGTCCCTCATATTAGGTCTTGATCATGGTGGCTAGATCGATTAGATTGATCGAACTCGATTTCTACTCCACAGTCTTGTGTGATGTTTCTAACATCGGCATTTTATGTGTGAAAATGGTGTCCATATGCCCACATAGATGGGAACAAATGCACCTATTATAAAAAAGTTAAAAAAAAATCATAGTGTCATTGTCTTATAATAACCCAACAGTTAAAATATGAAATGTATATGTCTTATAAGTTTCAAATTTACATAAAAATTAAATGGATTATTACCGAGTTGCTACACCCAATCCCTACGTTTAGCGCATCCTCTTCAGCACGCGGGTAACGACCAGTTGCACCGTATTTTTCTCTGACTTGGTCAGCAACCCAACTATTGGGGCATATTTTTGGCATATTTTCTTTCAAATGATTGAGATAAGGCACCCTTCTACCATTCAACCGTCTAAATTCTTTCTTGTCACTATCCTATTTCATCCTATTTTGTTCGTATAATACGACCCACGGTTGTGTCTCTTTAGAATTATAAATAACGAATTTATTGATTGCTTCAATTTTTGCATTCGCTGATGAAATCAAACCGACATTATATAGTACTTAGAGATCAAAATATAAATTATATCGAAGTTCAACATAAATATTTACTTTGTGTAAATTTGAAAAATTGTAAGTCGCTTACTCTTTATCAAGTGCTTTTTTCGATTCGTTTGGAGCAACTCCCCTTCTCTTTTATCTTCATCCCTTTCATCATCCCAAATCACCACACCTGGTCTGTTTTCGATCTGATTGATGTACTCACTGGAATAATAGAAATACTCATACGATATGTACCCCTCTGCCATAGACCCCTCAAGTTTTTACCTTTGTCGAAAAAAACCTTTCAATTTCTTCATGTAACATCCAACGATAAGAAACCACCGCAACTAATTCAACCTCATCTAGTAGGTGGATTAGAAGATGAAATTGTAAGTCCATGAAACTCGTCGACAGTTCCTTCTCAAAAAGAAAAACAATCTCAACTATCTCTTGACACCACCGTGGAATGCTAGCCACATGAATCTTCTTTGACGTGATCCAATGTAAAAATGCAGATAATTTAGATATGGCATGCCCTAGATATTGAGGGAATTCATGTTTCACACACTCACACATGAACAAAGGATAATGACACTGCAAATTTATAAACACGTGCAATAATATACAAAATTAGTTATGTTTTATGATCCCTGCATGGGAAAAGTTCATTAATATAACAAATAATAAAATCATGATTTTGACATTATACGTACTCTAAGAAGATTCAAATGGTCATGCGATTTCAACCCCGACAAATGGACATCCACGATGAAGTTGCGTTTTAGTGAAGACCCGTATGAAGTTGGCACCCTCACACCCATTATAACTTCCTTTACCAAAGAAATATCATCTTTTTTTAAAATCCATGGGACATCACCTTCTTTGAAAAACCATGAATTAGAGGGACCAGCGCCTGCCTCTGATCCTGTACTTGCTAATCTCCTTGGCCAATGTTTATTTTTAGTTTTTGAAGTAATAATATCTTTCCTAACAGCCAATGTGTCACTTTGTTTCGATGATATGTGTCTCCATAAATAATATGAAACATTTTTAAATATATGCATGGGATCTAATAAGTGGGTAATCTTAATATGCTCCCAATATGGGAGGTTATAAAAGATAGATTTCCTTTTCTTCCCAATGGGAAATTTCTCAACATAGGTGTCGAAGAATTCTGGATCATCGAACATAGTCTCCCCATTTGAATTGAACATTTCTATGAACTCCTTCTCCTTCTCTCTCTCATATTATCTAATCCATTCAGTTGGTCTCGTTATTGGAGGCCTTTGGGTTCTCTCTCATTTACCATTGAAAGCGGATGTTGCTCTTCTGTAAGGTTGTTCTTCTAGGAGGAATACCCTGGAGCAATCTTAAACTAGCTTTCATAGGTCCTTGTACCATCTAGCTTTCAGAGAAGGTCCACAACATTTACATCCAAAATACCCTTTTGTTACAAGACCTACGAGATTACTGTATACAATTAATATGCATGGCACGTTAAATAATATCATGAAGATCAGAACAAATATTACAACGAATTAAATAACTAATATGTGAAAGAATATTGTTACGTATATAAACAAATCAATAAATTAAACATGTAATTTAAGCCTAAATAATCATGTGTCGTGTAAGCACATATGCCATACAACGTAAAACTCCTCTCTGATGCGATGGGTCTTGATACATTGTATACATTTATCCCATCCCATAATTCCTTCAATTCATCTACCAGTGGTTGTAAGTAGACATCCATATTATTCACTTGTCTTCTACCAGGGACTATGAGAGCCAACATAAGATGTTCATTCTTCACGGAAAACCATGGGGAGATATTTTTATTGATCACTACTACAGGCCAAACAGAATATTTGGTGTTCTGGAGGGAATATGGGTTGATGCCATCCATGGCTATGCTAAGTCGTAGACTTCGTACTTCATCCTTGAATTTTTCAGGC
The DNA here is from genome assembly GCA_034641835.2 of Pinus albicaulis. Taxonomy (NCBI): domain Eukaryota; kingdom Viridiplantae; phylum Streptophyta; class Pinopsida; order Pinales; family Pinaceae; genus Pinus; species Pinus albicaulis. Next base: position 454,591,636 of record CM076576.1, on the reverse strand, counting down.
CATGTATTCTCTATATGCTTCATGGCTATTGATTCAGTTGGGTTTTTCATAACTCCCAACTCACTTCTGTGTGTGGCATGCCATCCCTGCAACATATCCAATTCTTTGCAACGAAAGAGCCTTTGAATCCTTGGGATTATAGGCATATGCCTCAATATCTTAAAAGGAGGACTAGTACGTGATTTACCCTTCTTTTTTTATTTATCATGCATTTCATGCCCACATTTCAGACATATATCTTTGTCTTCATATTCTCCTCTATATAGAATACAATCATTTGGACATGCATGATATGATATGTACTCAACACCCAACATTTTCAACAATTTCTTTGCCTCTTCGCAGCTACAGGGCAAGACATTATCACTTGAAAGAACCTTATCTTTGAATAACATGTAGTTGGTGATCATGGAAAAATATATTAATAAATGTACATTAATTCTGATATAATTATTAACGTTCATAAAATTTACCATTTGTAATGTTCACTGTATTGTACTGATTATATTTCTCAAATTTATATAAGGGAGGACTTTATGGTAACTTGCCTCAAAATTTCCGAGAAACATGCATTCGAAAAGCCAAACTTTTCTTTCAAGTTGTACAGTAACATCGTTGTCCCCAACTGGGTAGACTTTAAGTAACCGCCAAGTCCAAAGAGAGGGGTGGTGGAAGCAAATTTAAGGCTTTCGAAAAAGGTGTCAGCGATATGAGCATCATCCCCTATCTGATCATCATTTTGGAATGCATCTACCAACATTGTCTCCATGGCAGTCGTATCCCTTAAGTAATCATCCATACCAACCTCTATTTGATTGCCTCCATTGCCAGCTTGTGAAGAACTACTATTGTTGTAGTCATTCCTAACTGGTGAATCTGGACATAGAGGGAATTGAATCAGTGGTTGGTTCAACCATTCTTGGTATCGTTCTTCTCCGATTTTTTTCTTAATTCAGTCTTCACTCGATTTGACATTGTCGTGGGGTGCAACGGAAGATGGTAGGTAGGTCGCTCATCATCACTAGAATCCTAATAATTTAAAAAAAAATAAAATAAAAAATTGAACATGATTAGTACAAAATTTATGATATCGATTAGTAACCACATTGACAATATTGCATGATTAATTGGTTTGATGTTGAAATAATTACATTAATCAATATACCAAACAATTATAATTATTACCATCATTAATGTCCCAGGATTGTGGCTAGAAGATGCAATATTGTTACAATTGGCAGGGTGAAGCGGCTGTCCATTTTCATCTACCAAATGCTCCTTGTGGTATGCTGCTCCTAATAAGAGCTTCCAACATATTGCAGCTGATGTTTGAATATTTTGTGCATTTGAGCTCGATTTTGAATCTCCATGAACCTGTAAATTTGTATACATTATAAATTTAATAAAGTTGTGCATGATTCACATGCATAAAAAATATAAATTCAATTAAACAATGAAAATATAAATAAAATTTGAAGTAGATATTAATTCTCGGGATAGATAGGGAGAACTCCACGATGGACTTTGAGAAATAATATGGAACGAGCTGCATTTTGAAGAATTTTCCATTCGATATAATTATGATATTTTCTCCCTGCATTTGAGAAAAATCAATAATAAATTTTGGTGCACACACCTAAAAGTAATTTCGGTGAATTAAAAATGGACTTCTTGTTATCGATGCTAATATACAGATCACCGCACCAGTGCGTTTTCGTTAATCCGCACCAGTGCTGTGATATAAATGGATGCACCAGTGCAGTGATATTAAGTAACACACTGGCGTCGAATAACCGCAAATAAAAAAAAACGCAACTCTATTTTCTTTAAGTGAAAAAAAAAACGGTAAATTGAAAAATGGGCGGCAAAATATTTTCGAAAATATAATTTCATAAAACAATTCTTTAAATACTAAACACTGAATCTCATTATTTCATTATTTTTGCAAAAAATTTCAACCAGAGATTTGCAAGAGACATACCTGGAGCAACCAAACATGAGAGCACTGTGGAGCAGTGAAATATGTTCGAACATAAGTATTCAGACAATCAGAATTCCAAACCTCTGGTGATTCAAACCCTGTAGCACAGAATTTCAAACGATCTCATGATTAAAGTTTATTGTTTTTTTTACTTTTTCTGTAGTTTTTTTTACGCAGTAAGAAAAAAATTTCAATTTCTTCTTCATTTTCAGAAATAAAATAAAAATCCATTTTTACCCTAAACCCGACATTATTTTTGTTTCTACCCTTTCTTCTCTCTATTTCTGTGATTTCAGAATTAGGGCTTTTCATTTTAGATTTATTGGGTTTTTTTATTTCTATATATAGGTCTAAGACATCCAACCCACAGGACGACTTGCATAGTCAGATCCCAATCCATGTCGACCCTTGCGTGAATTTTTGAAAAAAAAAAAAAATTATCGGTGCGCCTTGCGTAACCTAGTGCACCGGTGCGCTTTATTATCCAAACGCACCGCAAAAGTACTGTGATAAAAAATTTAAAAACAATTTTTTTTAATCAGTGCGCTATATGTAAAATAGGGCACTGGTGCGCTATTTCATTATGGCGCACCGCAAACGTGTTGTTTCAGAAAAAGAAAAAGAAAAAGAAAAAATGTTTTATTGTATTAATTGGTGCACCATGTAACATATAACGCACCGTACCGGGTCTCCTAGTTGACAGAGAGCACTCTATGGTGGTCCCTTATTTGCACGAGGTGTTTATGGTACAAAAACTAACACTGGATGATTTTTATTATTTTCTTTGTGTTAATCGATGCGGTGGTGAATATGTAACGCATCGGTGCTTCTTGTTGACATAGAGAACCATATGGTCTATTATATTATTTGTGCAGTGTGTTTATAAGACATCCACACACCGACGTCGGTGCGTACACCATGAATGGCACACCGATTTCTTGATATATTTTTTTTTACTTGAAAAGTTCACAATTTATTTATAAAATATATTAATGAATGATATGGTACATGTTTCATATTGATAAAGAAATGGCTGACAAGAGATCAAGTAACAAAAATACTGATAACACATCAAGAAAAGAAAAAAATGCAATTTCTTTTTAAATTCTTTACAAAAAAAATTATTTTTGAACTATATGTAAGTTTAACTAATATGTATTATTTACTGTTTCGTGCAGAGCCACAAAATAACGAAGCTCGATAAGATTATTTCTGATCTAGGACCAGAAGAGCGTAAAATCTTGACGTAAAATTTGCAAAAGGATGAATTAGGTGAATGAAAAAATACTATCGATCCAATATGAGTTTCTTTTTTTAATTTTCATTAATAATATACTTAAAATTGTTAGATAACATGTGTCAAACAATATATTAATTCACATCTGTTTAATTTTCTACAGGGACCAACAACTCAGAAAAAGGAATGTTGTTTTAAGAAAAGAAAAATAATAGAACATGCAAATGAAAATGAATTGCTCCTTAGCTCATCTGGAGTGGTGTTGGAGGTTAACGAAAGGGGGAAAAACTTTTACAAAAGTTTGAGGGATCTATTGGAACGAATGTATAGACGTTCTTTCCACTTACAATACAAAAATCAATCCAATGATTCCAAGAACCAAATTTATCTAAACTACAGGAAGAGTTTCCAGAGAATTGGTCAATGAGACATGTCAAACTTTTAATAGCAAAAACGTACAACAACAAAAAAGAAGGAATGAAGAAGTAATATTCCTTTAAATGTTTGTCTAGAATTATTTATAAATATCACTTTTGTTATATTTACTTTTCATATATCATTATAAAAATTAAATAGTTTATTGTCATGTTACATTTTCAGGAAGATTATGAAAATTTCAAAAGATGAACGAGCTGATATCAGAAATATGCCGGTAGGAATGTTCAAAAAGGTGTACAAGGAGATGGTTAAAGAAATGGACAAAATTGCATTGCAGGAGTAGCCATCTCAAAAACAACGTGCTTCAAATGTATTATGTAATCATTGAATTTTTCGATCATTAGGTACAATAAATAAACAATTTAGCGTTAAATATTAATTTTCAAGTATTTTCTTGCAGAAAAGAAAATAAAATGGAACCCATTCAGTGCATAAAACAGGACGACAAGGAAGAAAAGGGTTGATATCTAAGTTTGTGAGTAATTGTTACTTCCTTGTAACAACTTAACTAGATTTCATTTTTGTATTTTTTAGGTTGTTTTACAAAAATCATCATTGAATGTCTTCAAACAGGTGCTAACATACAAAGAAGAACCATCAGATGAATTGATTGACATTGGGTTAAATATGGGTTGTGAGTATATGTTGGCATATCAGAAATTAATTGTGGAATTTGTAAGCACCTATCGATCTTGTTTTACTTAGCTCCGTCTATAATTAATAGAACAAAAAAATCTTTTATATTAAATATATGATTTGTTATGGGGTATAAAACATGCAGGAAACAAAGTATGGAACTGTGTCAACAGATGAAATCTTGAAAGATGGCATACTACATGGTTTTGAAAGAATGTGTATAGTTCATGAGTCAATTGTTGCTATGGTACGTAATTTATTTTCGATTTACATTGATGTATATGATTTAATATTGCAATTTTCATTATTCTCATCAATGTATATACACTCAATACAGTTTATTTTTATGTTTGTAGATGGAAGGTAAAGAAGATCAAGAAAACAATCAACATCGTGAACAAAACATTCCTGAAAATAACCCGAGTCATGGAAGTAGCTCAAGCAGTGACAGCAGTTCAAGCGAAGAATGATGATCACTATGTTTGGATATCAAGGCAAGGCGTTGTATTTTATGAAATATTTGTCTGTGAAATCAGACATTTTGTTTAATGTAATGGACACAATGTCCCAATTTAAAGACAAAGGGATACCAATAAATCTCCCATTTTGTATGACAAATACTGTCTTATATATATATATATATCTGTGTGTGTGTGTGTGTGTGTGTGTGTGTGTGTGTGTGTGTGTTTTAATTTATTCTATTGCGTTCTCCATTGTCGCTGTGAAATGTAACACCACTGATTAAATTTATGGATGCTTAAATATTATAATGAAGAGATCTGAAATTTGATGGTATGATATAACAAATTAATCCAAACATCACATTCAAATGCACTAATATAAATTTAGTTCATATAAATACTGTTATAAGATATGTATCATCTTTTGATGATTAATGAATTTTAAAAAATCACAATAATTATGATATGATATAACAAATTAATCCAAGCATCACATTCAAATGCATTAATAAAAATTTAATTAATATCAATACTGTTATAAGATGTGTTGACTTTTGATGAATAATGAATTTTTTTAAATCACAATAATTGCAGTGTTACAGGTTTATGTTTCTAAAAAATACAAAATGAACATCGGTGCGTGTCAGTTACTGTACACTGGCGTGTTTTTATGATACAGCGAACCGATGTGTTTCTACGACCTATATGCACCACATAAATAACAATACCAATTTTTAATCTCAATGCGTTTGTGAGATACTACGCACCAGTGCATTTATGTGATTCTACGCACCGGGGCATTTGTATGACTTATGGGCACCGCACAAATACCAATACGAATTACAACAAACGGTGCATTCGTCGGATATTGTGCACCGGTGCATTTCTATAACTCGATGTACCAGTGCGTTTAGACAACGTATGGGCACCGCACAAATCCCAAGACCAATTAGAACGGACGCAGGCGTTGTATCACCAACATTACGCCCCGGTGCGGTTTTATACCTTGATGGCCCTGTGCATGCAGCTTCAACTACCTCGGGCCACCTTCTAGATGACACACACTAGTGCATTGACACCTTCGTAGTGCACCAATGAAAAAAACATCCGTAATAACCTCCGGCCGCCTAGTTTTTTTAGTTGTGTTGAAATTCCGTTAAAAGCTCTGCCAAAACCTCAGTAACCATAAACGGATGTTGTAGCAAATGTATTTTTGACAATTTTGGCCAATTTTATAACACTAAAAACCTCCCTTATAACCTCCGCTAGAAGGTCTTTTCCTTGTAGTGAGTCCATTTTGACACCCAATGCTCCCTTACGAATCCCTCAGCCTCGGGCATAGGTCATTCACAAGATCCCCAAAGAGCCATTACACCAAAATGCTGCTTCCGCCAAAGCTGCCCACACCTACAACATAGTAGATGAATTGGAATATTCTCCTATTTCCAAGTCAATGCCAAAATTCCTCCAGTCGTGCCCATCTCAACGAAAATCTCTCCTATCTGCTTTGGGCATTTTGGATCCTTCAGATAATCGTTTGATCGTATTTGATGTTGACAAATCAGAACATCCCCCTTTACCTTCATCCGTCGCCTTCCAAATACCAGTCAAGATTCGTAATGCCAATGTTTCGCGATGTTTAATTGACAAGGGTGCATCCACCTGTGTGATGTCTGCCTCTGTTTGGAATAAACTCGAATCACCCAAATTAGCTCCATCCACCATCACTTTGCGTGCTTGGGATGGTCACCCTTTTCAGCCCTTTGGTATGTTCTGCAATTTTCCTGCCACTCTTGCGGGAAAGACTGTTTGTGTTGACATTGAAGTCATTGATGCCCCCTTGGATTACAATATCCTCTTGGGTTGTAGCTATACCTATGCGATGTTTGTTGTCGCATCTGCGGTTCACCGTAAGATGTGCTTTCCTCTCAATGGAAATATCGTCACCATCGATCAACTGACATATTACAAACCGAAGTCTCATACCTCCCCCGAGTCTATCATATCTTCGATGGCTGATAAACAATCAGTCGCACCTCTCACCAATGTTTCACCAGGAGTCTATAAATATTCCACCTTACTTGGTGCATTCCCTAGTCCCCCCTCCCTTATCATTGACCTCACCAGGAGTCTATAAAGATTCCACCTTACTTGGTGCATTCCCTAGTCCCCCCCCCTTATCATTGACCCCGGCTCGTCGAATTCTTTCATGATGCTGATCGTCTCGGGCTAGCCACAAGTAGTTCGATTCAACCAACCAATAGCCAACCCCTCCGCAACTTGCTGGTGGTCAATTGACGGAGCCTTCAAGACCTTCTCCTCAAGGACCTTCTTCTTCTGCTGGTGTCTCTTCCAACCTTTTTCAACCAGGAACAGTTCCCCCAGCCTTAACCATTTCGCATCCATTCCTCTAGGCCATTACCCTTCTGGCCAGATACCATTTCTAGCTCCTTCTTCTGGATTCTTTTCAGTGCCTGTTATGACTACGTTGAGCCTTCCCAATTTGACCCTGGGGATCCCAATTTGGTGCATCGATCCCCCAGCCAACACTCCACCTGGTGAGCTCAAACCTTACGCTGCTTTGACCCCGGTCCAACCGGTCGCTATGACCCCTCCCTTTGCTTTAGTGCCTCAACCACCTCAACAGGAACCTACTCCTGTTGTGAAAGCATCCGGTGTGGGGGGGAAATCCAAAAAGAAGGAACCTAAGGACAAGGCCCCTCAAACAGTTCCTACTCCTCTTAAGCCTCCAAAGAATTCACCTCTGTGCGCTTTGTGTGATGTTGTTGGGCATGCCACCCATAACTGTCTTGAGATTCCATGTCTCAAAAGTGTGGTCAATGAGACGTTTCCTAAATCTGACATCCCGAAGGTCTATGTTACCTTACCCGATTCAGCTAAGAAACTCAAATCATTGCGCATAAACCACCCCTATGCTTTGTGCGATATTTATGGCCACTATTTTCATCATTGTCCCCGTCTCGATGACTTTCGCGACACCATTTAGGTTGTTTCCCAAATATAGGTTGCTCATAGTGGATCATGTACTCCTCTACTTTTGAGTTCTACTTCAACAGAACCGGAGGATATGTCTGCATCCATTTTGATACCTCCCCCCGATGTCGAGATGACGGAACCTTTGGTCATTATCCTCTATCTGTCATCATCCATGAGATCCATGGTGGAAGACCCCTCAGGGGCATCCCCTTTTGTTTCGACTGAACCTCCTTCGGCGATCACCATGGGCTCAACATCGGTAGATGTTTCATTTACTAGCTCTTCATCTACCCAAAGTAGCGATGTGTATGTGAACCATATCTCTCATGATGATGCGTCAAGTAGCCCTGCTGCGTCATGTGGTATTTCTTCTACCAGTCCTCCCATATTTCATTCTGATGAAGACATTATGGAAGCGATGACCACCCCTGACTTTCCCTGGGATGATATGCACTATCATGTGTACTTCCTTCCGCAACAGACCCATGACTAATATGTTGTGGAGTCCAAAGACTTCATCCATAGTAAAGTCGGTTGGTTATATCCCCCTTTACATTGTACTCATGCATTCGAACCACATACACCTTGTGGCCATTACATTGACACCCAATGTTTAGGTAAGGGGGCACCCATATTTGAGAGTCCAGGAGAAGCAATTCTCCACAACCCTCCTAGTGCATCTGGCATTAGAAAACTTTTGAGGTCTAAAATGGGACTCCTAAGGAAAATGTACAACCAAAATAAACTTTATAAGAACCAATAGGATTTAAGATGATGATTTCAACCATGGGGGATGATTCACCATTTTTGGGGTAAAAAAGTAAAAATATTAAAAAATAATAAAATAATAAAACTAATTTTTCAACTTGTATTTTCAACTTATCTCCCTAAATTTTTACTCAAATTTAGAGCGGGAGTACTCGTTGGATGCAAAATTTAATTCCTCATCCAAGGAGTACCCATGTTGCATACTTTCGATGGACCCTGCTACATGAAAAATAATGATTGCAATCATGTTTTTCATGTATTTCTCATTTTTCATGTAGCAGGGTTAGTTGAAAGTATGAAACATGGGTACTCCTTGGATGAGGAATCAAATTATACATCCAATGAGTGTTCCTGCTCGAAATTTGAGTAAACTCATAGGGAGATAAGTTGAAAAAGTGGGTTTTTTTCCTTTTTCACTCTAAACTTTGATGATGTAATCAAATCTTACTTGATTATTGCCACTATTATTTTATAATTTCCTTAGTAGGCACATTTTAGACCTCAAAATTCCCCTAATGTAGTGTCGACTCTAGTACCATTATTCTTCCCCATTTAGAAGAACCTCTAGAGTCTCATATCACTTCAGATCACTCTAAGGATGATCCACTTAATCATTCCTTCATCTTACATGAACAACCCAGTCCCTCAGACATTGTTGTTGACCAACCTCTGTGTTTTTTAGGTGAGCACCAGTTCATTATATCCAAAGCCACTCTTTGGGATAGTGACACCATGTATGTGAACCTAGAAATTTAGTCCATTTGCTTCACATATGCAATGTCAAACAATATTGGTAATCCACCATTTCATTTCTCTAACTGTATCTATCCCTTGTTCCCATAGAAGATAACCATAACATAAACAAATGGTGAACCACGTCATAAAAATGTGTTTAGAGTCCAATATTCTAAATACATTTGGCATGTCCATAGCATGCTTGGGGGCACCTTTTGGCCCTATATAATTCTAACCATCCCGTCGAGGATTTAGTGCCTATGAAACTGAATGCTTGAATCCATTATTTCAGCATTTGGAACATCATGGCACTCCATAAATCCTCTAGCTAGGGGCATCATTCCCACCTTTAGTGGAAGGAATTACAATGCCTTTACATACATTAATTTCACATTTTGATAATTCGACAAACATACCAGATCACTCCCCTCCATCACATATGCCTGGGGGCTGTATCCCATGCTTGGGGGCATGATGGCACCCCTGGCCACCTTCTCACTTGATTTTCATAAGTCTCTGCCTAGACCCCACCGATCTAGGTATGGTCTATTATCCTCACATTTCCTTGGATAGTTTGTCCTATCGGCCTCTCTAGCAAGCCATATATTGTATATGATTGATACCATACCTTCAAATATTCTACTTTATGTGATACCATACTTACCACTTGGTTCCCATGTTTGACTTGGTGGACACAGATGATTCTAGACCTTCTCTAGCAGTTCATTCCTATATTCCTTTCTTACCTTGATTCTTCACCGGGAACCATCCTTCTAAGAAGCATTAAGGCCACCTTCTTAAAAGTCACGGATCCTGATTCCAATGGTTGGTTTGTTTTCTGCAATTTCCGCAAGATTTAGGGCCTTCTCCTCCTCTCCAAATTCACCACATCTCCACTAGAAAATGAATCAAATTGGAGGGAAATCACCTTATTAAAAGAAAAACCCTAAATTTTTCTTTCGCCAATTCCAACCAAACCGTAGCTCAGTTTGACGAACCGTCCACACCGTTGGAAATCTCTCACCGAGCTCTAAAATGGGTAACTTTTTTTTCTGGTAATTCGATACTTCACCCAGAAGCCATTTTTTTAAGAAAGGTCACTTTGCCACCTCTCAAAATCGGATTTCTTCACTTGCGTTACTTGTACTTGGGGAACCAGCTTTCCTTCATACTTGACAACGCATGTGTCGATTTTCGCCATGAGTAACCATCTTTTCCTCATGCTTTTATGGTCCTCACCGGGCTTATTTTGTGTGGCAACGTCGTCGAGTCACCATCTTCGGAGCATCCGAGTTGAGTCACCATCACATTCATGGTGTATGTCTCAAGTCCTTATGCCTCCTGTTACAATATTCCATCCTTTTATGCCTTATTCCTCTCTCGTGTCACCCATTTTTACCTCTAGTCATATTATCCCCCATCCCCTCAGGAGTTGAGTCAGTCATTTCCAGGTCATCCATGCTTTTCATATTCTGATAAGGGAAGTCGTTCATCCGCTACTCAATATCCCCTATTCCATCACTATCCCTGGTGTTAGTCCATCACTCACTTTACTATGATCCCTCGTGCCTTAGTTGAGGATCCCTCATTGCCTCACCTATGGCGGACCTCCTTCTGTTGACATTAGCACATTCATTCAAGAAGACAGGTCTAGAGGGCAGTGTGCCTTGGTTCCAACTTCCATTCTTGTTCGGTGCCTCAGATAAAGAAAAGGGACTTCTTGTTGCCCTTTGAATTGATTATTTCTCATCCTCCCAGCTTCAGCTCCTTATCGCATGATCGAGATTCGTATACTTGATGGTTCAATGATTCAGCAGATTGTACTAGTGATTCCCGGGTGGGTGTTAGATGTTTCAGACCTCATGAGGGGGTGGCCCTTCAGGTAGCCCCCCACATGCCCAGATGACCTCACATTATACTACAACCTTAGATGCAGCACCATAGATTTAATGGGTTCGATTCCAGCTACTTGCAGTGCCCATAGTATGCATGTATCACTCAGATGATACATTCATATTTTCAGAGACCTTTCCCATTTATCAGGGCTTCTTTGGTTGTTATCATGTTTCATGTACTTAGATATTATTATATTCAGTCCTGGCTGTTGTCCCAGGCGCAGTATATAATTAAAATTAAAAAACCTAGCAGCTTATATAAATTAAGTAATTAATTTATATAAGCCTAAACCAAGGGTAAGATCAATAAATAATAACACAGAAATTCATAAAGGAAGAAGTAATAATAAGTAAGGGAAGATTGTGAGAGAAAAAGAGGAGGAGAGAGGGGGGCAAGGGAGGGGTACAATAAGAAAGAGAAAGGAAAAGAAGAAAATAGGAAGAGGAGGAGAGGGGAAGGGTCTAAAGATAAGGAACAAAGGAAGGTTTAAAAAAGGAGAAATGACTAAATATTATGCTTCATGGCCATTAGGAGTCACCAATTTTTATTTATCTCAAATTCATTATCTCTATTAATATCGTTAGGGTGTTTTTTGATCTTCACGAATTCCCTTAACCTATGTCTATAATAATGGTTTTCTTTGGCAAGGAGTTTGACATTTTCCAAGAATACATGATTCTTTGTGTTCTTAACATGTTCAACAATAGCTGAGTTTTTAATCCTCTCATGTTTAATGTCAACACCATGTTCCTTGACCTTTCTCTTAGACATCACCTAATTTCTCCAATACAAAATTTTCCACAGGAGCATTCTATATTGTAAACACCTTTGTGTTGGAAGTTATCAATGTCATCTGTCACCAATTTCATCATTTTTTTTATGGTAGTATGAGGTTTAAAACAAGTTTTGGTCTATTTTCTTTTCAGAACTTTGGAAATCTTGTCAGTGGTACCTTTGAGGTAAGGTATATAGGCAGTCTTTCTTGAAATTTTGATGCTAGTGTTGAGAGGAATATTGTGATGATTTTTAAGTGCCTTTTGCAAGGCATCCTTCATATCCTTCTTGTTGTAACCAAGATTGTTGAAAACATTTTTTTTTGTAAGCAAGTAATTTTATATTAATAGTTTACTAAAATACAAGGCAAAGCTCTTATTGAGAGTATATTGATATAGAAAAATTGAGAAACTCACAAACTGAAATAGGCATAAGATGTGATCACGAAGTGCATCTAATACATTCCTTTTTTCCTTTTTTCTTTCGAACATCTATCCAACCTATGGAGTTGGGATATGTTGGTGTGTTAACCACAATGACCATACTCTTTGTTGGGTTATCCTCTAGTGCTTTGGTTGCGATGGTCATTGCTTCTTTGGCACTTCCTGAATTTCCAGACTCATGATGCCTCTTTTGCCAACCATGGAGCTACAATAAAGATAATTCCATATTCGATGGATATTCCACTCGAGAGGGAGATGTTGCTTGTTTTCATTTTTACTGTGACGAAGGTCGAGATTGATTATCATATTGTTGGGAATGCTTTGGGTCAAGATATTTTAAAGGAGGTTGAGCGAGAGTGGGAGGCTATTGGAACTATTTACCTATAGAGGGTGACTTCAGAGACTGTTGATTGGTTGTTGATGGTTGTGCTTCTGGAGTCTCTGAAGGAAAATGGATTTTCCTTGATGCTTGAGGGGATTACCAACCTTTTTTATGTCATTTTGGAAGTCTTGAGGATGTGAAAGAGGGGAAATTATGTTCTAGATGTCCTACCTCTTGGTAGGATTTGCAGTGAAAGGAAGTGTTCTCATAGTCCAAAGGTTGGATAAGAGGGTCATCTAGCCAATCTATATATATTTTATCTGGAATACCATCACTAAGATATGTCTCTACATAGATTCTTGCAAAGACGTAGATCCATCTTAACTCCCAATCTATCGAGCGTTGAGAGAGATCAAATCACTCTAGGTACAAACCTATTTTTTAAGTGAAAATTTTGAGAAAAGGTTTGCACCTTGAGAAATTTGATCCCTCTCAGCGCTTGATAGATCTAGAGTTAGGATGAATATACGCTAGTATAATACAAACACGTCATATATTTTATATAATATAGATAAAACACCAAAAAACGATATAAAATAACAAAAAAATAATATATCAATACCAACATAATTTCTCATCCCTTACCACAACTTTAACAACATTTAATTTCAAAAATTATATTTCTTCATTCTTTACCATATAAGTATCAATAAATTTCAAAAATTTATACCAATTTAGATTAATTTTATACCTATCATTTTATAATTTTTTACATGTATTCTTCACTAATTACTTTAATAAGCATGTCATTTTTGAAAAAGAGTTTTACAAATTTTAATTTAATTATAAAAAATTATTAGATAAATGATAGAGATTTAACATGTACTAAATTTTCTTAATAGTTGTTAAAATAGAGAGTTGATATTTATCTCAAAATTAGTTATGTTTTTTAATACTTTTTAATTTAATTTAAAAAATCGTATATACCATTATTGTTAAAATCTTATTCCTTATTATTATTTTACTATATATAATAAAATTATGAGAATAATTTGTATTAATAAATTCTTTTTAATAAATAGAATGATATCAAGTATTTCTATCTCAAACTATTTAGAGTAAAATAATTGTTATATATGAACACCTTCACCAATAATCTTGGGAGTCGGGATATCAGCAATAAGTAGGAAAACCGAGATAAGGTAAAATTAAAAATTCTATTAGAGAAGAATATGATGTTTGATAATTTTTATTAATAAATTCTAACTAATCTTACGTTGGTTGACCAGATCTTTAAACAACTTCCACCTTAAAAACATTTAAAGAAAAATTTCAAGAAAAAAAAAAGTAAATAAGTAACGATGGATATGATCTTTTGATTTATTCGCCAACCCACAATTAAAAAAAAGAATTGTACATGAAATGAAAATTAAAGATTCAAGTACAATAAATCTATTTTATATTTGCACTTTAATCTTTAAATTAAAAGATTCAAGTACAATCTATCTATTTAATATTTTCATTTACAATCTTTAAATTAATTGCCGAAAACATATACATCATCGGATTTGAAGTCCGGTGATTAAAACAAAACTCACATATACAAGTTATAAACCTCATACAATTTAGCAAATAATATCTATTATTGCTATCCAAATCAATTTATTCTATGTTAGATTTGAAATGCATTATAGATTTGAAATGCATTTAGAAAAAAACAATTAATATTAGAACACGATTCATATATACCAGTTATAAAGTATCATGAATAATGTAATTATTTATTTTACGGCTTAAGTTTGGTAAATCATGAGTGGAAAAAAAAAACAAATAGTAATAATATTATTAAATTAGATTTGGTTGATTTATTTTTGAGATAAAAGAAATTGACAATTTGGGAATTCACGGGAAAAAGGCCAAGAATAAGATTTTCCGGTACTAGGAAGTTAAGGCGGTTACTACCCTCTCTTCCTCCCTAGAGAAAGAATCTCAGTGGGAAACATGATGCCAAGGAAAGCAAATGGGAGAAGCTGGAGGCACTGGAAAAGAAGAAGGGGAAGTGTGATTTATCTAGCAGGACGATGTCAGTAAGGTGCTCTTGAGCTAGTCTCATAATCGATGGAAGCCTTGCAAAGAATTCTTAGTTGGGTTGGACCTTGATGCTAGTGAATTGACTTTGGAGGTCACTGTCTACCTTGATGTTCTGGACAATGAATCGCTCGGGGGGAGAACTTAGACGTAATTGTCGGTTCTCATGGCTGGGAGGAGAGGTCGATCTTCGCGTGGAATTCTCCGATTTCCCGTTATTCAGATAAGTGTGATAGTTATATGTTAGTTTTGTAATGCGAGAGTAGATATTGTTATTTTATTTTAATAAGTGTTTTAGGATGAATAAAAAAGAGATTTAACTGTGTATTCAATTGTAAGTACATGTGTTGTATAAATATGGAAAAAAAAATATTGAATAACATGAAAGAAATGTCTTTCGGATTAATCACATCAATAGGATTAGGTCGACGTTTCGAACCAGCTAATTTATATATGATATATCTATATATTTCTTTTGCAGTTAAGGTATATTTGATTTTTCTATAGACTATATAGTCTTGGTATGTAGCCTAAACCGATCTAAAGAACAAGACCTCTTCGGGTAAGGCCATAGGCAGAAAATAGGATAGGACTAATCTTTTCCCTGACACTCGAATCAAAGTGGAAGGAAAGGGAAAAGAAGTCTATGTTGGGTAGGCAAATTCGACGTAGAGGCAAGGAAACTTAGTTGTGTGAGACATGTTTGGTTCTCGGGCCATGTCGTAGGAGACAACCACCCAGGACCCGTTCTGGCCCCATTGGAAACAAATGATGCATGTGGTCGAAAGAAAAAGGGAAATTATATTTTTACAAAAGAATACAACCATTAATTGATACATATATCCCTTATAAGCACTGAACAATTTCAGATTAAGCATTATTCGTTGAATAAATATCAAAATACTAAAATTTTACTATGTAGTCATTCATAATAAAATGTAAGACTGCATTCAGTAGTTAATAACTGAAACCCATTTCAATAATAGTAAACAAAACTTCTGAGAGTATATAATATAATTACATTTTTAACAAAAAAATAACCCAACTCAAAGCTAGGGTTATACTTTCAAATATGTAGAGCCTGTGGATGCTTCTTTAAGCCCTCGAAAAGAAAAAAGAAAAAAAAATGTAAGTAGACAAATGTACTCAAACATAGCACCATGCAACCATGGAAATTGGGTATTATAAGGACCCGTAGAGAAGGGAACCTATCATAAACAGGCCCGAGATAGAGGTGAAACCCTCAAGGTGGTTGTAAACGCCATGGATGAGTAGCCTTAAACCCACTTGCAGTAAGGCGATGCTTGAAACGAGCACCCTAGTAAAAGAGAGGGTTAGTAAAATCATTGCCTTTTAACTAAAAATAAAATAAACTGAAGATAAGCTGAGAAGTGGTACTAGAAAATGGAAACTATACCTACAGGAATATTGTGTAGAAGAGAAGAAAACCTTACAAGAAAACAACACCCCCACAAGTCTTCATGGACAATGCACCAAAGAAACCATTTCAACTCATAGATGAATGATGGCACTCCTGAAATTTAGCACTGCAAGAAAATTCCAAGTTGGATAAAAAAGACACAAGGATTCAAAGTTACTCCTGCAACAAAAATCAACCAATCAAGGTCTGGCCACTGTGAACTTAGTAGAGAAAAAAAACTAATTAGTCAAAATGCAGCTGAGAAAGTTACCTGTGTGTCGAGCAAGTTAATCTCCCTCTCCCTATAGAATTCAAAGCAGAGCCTCCCAGAAAAACAAAAGGAGAAAATGACGGGCATCACCATGGAGGAATTTGAGTAGTTACCAAATCTGGTATGGAGGAAGCCTGGCCGTTAGACATAACCATAGTCAATCGATGGTTGGATTGGAGCCATGTGTCACACTTCATAGCTCGAGAAGGTTCGATTGTGTAAGGGGACCTGGGTATGAACCATGACAATACCATGGTTACCCATTATACCCACAACTATATACTGATCAGGTGATCATGTCCAAGAGGGAAAAAATGCTCAAAATTTGAACTATTCAGAATTGGTAATAAATTGATCGACCGGATAGTGTTCGTCATTGTGATCCTAACGCCGCAAACGGCACTCAAATCTGATGTCGGATGTGGAAGATATTCAAGTTTTAAATTGCCTAGTAACCTTCAAAACAGGACTTTGGAACTTAAAAAAATTTCATCTTCAGAAATCGTTTTTATGGCAAAATTTTCATTTTTTTTATGAAGTATGGATGGCCAATCATAGGGTGCCACATGGCCTGCCCGGAGGCTGCCACATGGCCCCGGGCCTAAAGGTTCACAAGCTGTTCAAAAATTTTGGTTTGAAAAGTTTTTGGGTCAGCCCCGACCCGAGCTGAACGCTACGGGTCAGTCGGGCCCAACCCGACCCGAACGGGCACGGGTCACCCATGAACGAACCATTGTGCAGGAGGTCAGGCGGAGATGAACGGGCATGCAGAGGTGGTTAACAGTGAACGCAGCGTGCAACAGATTTGGTCGAACGGGCGGTGTCTGCACGTAAATTCGAGCGGAGTTTACACGCCTCGTGCAGAGGCTGCACGAAAGACCAGGCGGAGGAAAACGAAACAGCGTGCAGTGTTGAACGTTGAACGCGACGGGTCGGTCGGGCGGAGAACGACCCGACCCGAATGCATTCGGGTCACATGGTAGCGACCAGATAACAATTGTTTGGATTGGTTTGGCTCCAGGTATTAAGCCCTTTAAACATATGTCCCTCCGCCATGAACCCTGGCCTTAAGGCCCGTTAATGCAGAGTTAACAGTTGGGACAACCACTTTATGTGACCAGCACCTTTTTTTTATATTTAATGTTATGGTTAGAGGCGGATAAGACACGACTAACCCGGCGGTATATTTGGAGGACATGTGACCACGCACCCAAACAATTAATGTAACCACCAGCGGTCCGCCGGATTTGGAGGAGCGCGCCCAATTTGGCGCTTTTTACTAAAGTTAACTCCAATAACCCAACTTTGGTGGAGTTTTTTTAGGCCAAACTGGACAAATGTTGTTTTGATCATAACTTTCACATTACTGAACCTTTTTGGATGAAATTTTAGTAAATTTCGACTATTCTGAGCATTCTGAAGCCATTGGAATAGGTTGCATAGCCAACAGAGGTGTCTTTCAGCCATTTTTACTTCAGAGAGGCTTGGAGAGCCATCAGGGCCTTGGGGGAAATGGAGTTGCATTGGACTACACTTCACTGTTTTAGGTGAAACAAGAGTCATTCTTAGCTTCTTTATGCATTCTGAATTCATTTTCATAGTTGTTTTGGTCTGTTTAGGCCTTCTTCTCACTGTATTACCAATTTGAGCATCATAATATATCAAGTACATGCCCATTGGGAGCCTTGCACCCGGCAGATGTAGCCCAGGAGGAGTGAACTGCCTCATCATGTTGTTGTGTGTTTATGGTAAAGTTATTCTGTTGTGTTATTCAGTTTAAAGTTGTTAAAAAGTAAATTTAAACAACACTCCCTCACACCTAAATTCATAAACAGTTACAAAAAACACTTTGTTTTACTTGCAAGACCATACAAACACTTTGCACACTTAAATTAATGGAAAGAAATACTTTGAACAGCAGTACAAATACTTTCATTTTCAGATCAGTTGGTATCGGAGCTAAGGATTAGAGCCTTAGAAGCTAGGGTTTTTACTCAGCATTTGTTTTGTGCAAAAATATAGTTGATTGTTTGCAAGTTTTGATGTTTACTAGGGTTAAACTCAGAGAGGTGAAGGAAACTTGGTTAGTGCACAAACTAATCCACAACCAAGAAGGGCCAGAGAACCACCTCCAAGAGCCATAGAAGCAGCTTCAAGCATGTCTTCAAGAGAGGGAGAAGTTCCTGAAGAGATGGATCCCAAGGAAGAAGAACGGGTATTCCGGAAAGCTTTCTTGGATATGACTGAGATGGTGAGGATACTCTACCAAGAAAGGAATGATAGGCTTGTTGGAGAAGGGTCTAAAAACTAGAAAGAAGGAGAGGGTTCTTCAGGAGGAAAGAAAATTGATGACAAGTCAAAGAAAGGACACGGAGGAAATGGTGATCCACCATCCCCATCTTCATCCTCTTCCTCTACATCGTCATCCTCAACTTCGGTGAATCAATCTCACAAGTCTAAAACCACTATTAAAAGTCCATTTTTAAAGCTTGATGTCAAATTTGAATTGCCTATGTTTAACGGTGAAGTCAATGTAGAGAAACTTAACAATTGGATCAGACAATTGGAAGTTTATTTAAGGATACAAAACGTTCATGATGATGACACCAAGGTATAGTTAGCCTCATTGAGAATGGATGGAGCAACATTGGTATGGTGGGAAGCCAAGACCAAGGATGAAATTAAAAAACATGGTAAGATCACTTTATCATGGGCTGAATTTATTACTGCAATTAAAAATCAATTTTTTCCATTAGCTCATTTACAAAAGGCTATCATGAATTGGCAAAACTTTAGACAGCTTAAGGGACAAAATGTGCAAGACTACACCCAAGAGTTTAGGAGAAGAGCACTCTTATTAGGGGTAGACTTACAAAGTCAAGATACTTTGCTGAAATATATAGGTGGTTTGCATAGTTACCTTAAACATACTATCCTTATGTTCAATCCTACTAGTCTAGACGAAGTTTGTGTACAAGCTACGCATTTAGAGGCTAGAGGGAAAAACACTTTTGATGAGGGTAGAAACAAGCCTTTCAAAGGGAAGAACAAAGATAAAACCTTTAAGGGAAAAGGAAAAAAGAATGCATCTATCAAAAAAGAGGGTGAAAAATTTATATGTAAACATTGTTCACGAGAGGGCCATGAAGAGAAAAACTATTGGAAATTACATCCTAAAAAAAGAACTCAGTTTAACAAAAACAAAGGAAAGAAGAAAATTGCAGCTACTACAACTACACCTCAAGATTTAGGTGATGATTCAGGTGACGAAACAAAAATTGTAGCCATGGGTTTGAAAAGTATGAAGGGAAAGGAAGCTGAAACTAATCCAAGCACTAGTACTTCAAACTGTCATGTACAAGCTCCAAATGAGGAAGAAATAATTGAATTGTTCCATGTGAGGGTAGTCTCAAAACATACTAAAATTGACACATTGTTTGACAGTGGGTCACAAGCAAATCTCATATCAGAAGACTTGGTCAAACAGCTTAAACTTGAGACCATTCCACATCCAAAGCCTTATCCACTTGGGTGGATATGCAAGGATGCAAACTTACAAGTCTCAAGAAAGTGCATATTGCGATTTTCCATTACTGCACACTTTATTGACACAGTTGAACTTGATGTAGTACTGCTTGATATATCAGGAATTGTTTTGGGAAGTCCTTACTTATTTGACAGGAAAGCGATCTTCCATCGCCATGAAAATAAGTATCATCTCTTTAAAGATGGCAAGGAGTTCATTGTCAGAGCACATCGCAAAAAGGCAAATATAGCGATGGTAAATGCGGGACAGGTAAAAAGGCTAGTAAATTCTAGTAAGAGTTTTGTACTTCTTATGGTTAAGCCCAAGATTGATATGAATCATGAGTCATTTGAAAATTGTGATTCCAAGCTTAAATCATATTTATATGATGTATTTGATTCACATCATGAGATGTTTCAGGAACCGACAGTTTTACCTCCTAAAAGGGAGATTCAGCATGAAAACCATTTACATCAAGATTGTCCTCTTCCTAACATCGAAATGTATCGCTTGTCTATCATGGAGAATGTCGAAATCAAGAGGCAAATTAAAGACTTGTTGGACAAAGGATTCATAAGACCAAGCACTTCGCCATGTGGGTCACCGATAGTGTTGATTCCAAAGAAATATGGAACTTGGTGCATGTGTGTGGACTTCAGGGCATTGAACAAAATAACGGTAAAGAATCGTTACCCACTTCCAAGGATAGATGATTTGTTGGATCGGCTGAAAGATGCTACATATTTCACTAAGTTAGACTTACGTAGTGGTTATCATCAAGTTAGAATTGCAGAAAGTGACATTTGGAAGACAGCATTTAAAACCAAATAGGGACTCTTTGAGTGGCTTGTTATGTTGTTTGGTTTATGCAATGCACCTGCAACTTTCATGTGGGTAATGGATGATGTCTTACGTCCTTTTCTTGATGACTTTGTTATTGTCTACTTAGATGACATCTTAATTTTCAGCAAGACTAGAGAAGAGCATGTCATGCATGTTAAGAAAATACTTGATATTTTGAAGAAAAATCAGTTATTTCTTAAAATGTCAAAGTGTGAATTTGGAAAGACTTCTTTGGTTTATTTGGGACACATAGTAGGAGGAGGTTCTTTGAGAATTTATCCTTCCAAAGTAGAAGCCATTGTGAATTGGCCTACTCCCAAATCCATTACAGAGGTAAGAATTTTTTTGGGTGCAGCTCAGTATTGGAGGAAGTTTATTTCTAACTTCTCTGCCATAAAAGCTCCTATGCATGCAGTGACTAGTGTGAAGCGTGCTTTCCAATGGGGAGGCAAGAAACAGAAAGCTTTTGAGTCTTTCAAAGAGAAGATAAGTTCAGCTCAAGTCCTTGCATTACCGGACTTGAGACAGCCATTCGAGATTTAGACAGATGCTAGTGATTACGCCATGGGTGCAAATCTCTTACAGCATGGTAAGCCTATTGCATTTCATTCTGAGACATTTAATCGTGCTGTTGTGAATTATCCTACATATGATAAAGAGTTGTATGTTTTGGTACACAGTGTCAAAAAATGGAAACACTATTTGATGGGCAAAGAAACAACTATTCATACCGACCATCAGCCTTTACAGTACTTGCAGTCGCAAAGTAAATTGCAGCAGTCACGACATTTCAGATGGATAGGTTTCCTACAACAATTTCACTTGGTAATAAGGTACAAGAAAGGTATTTACAATAAGGTTTCTGATATGCTTTCAAGGCCTATTATTAGTGCTAGTACTTTACTTAAGAATGATTCTATTGTACATGAGAGCTACATAGAACAGTGTGCATCAGATGTTGATTTTAAGGATGTGTCTGTTAACTTGAGTGAAGGGAATCATGTTGAGGAGAATGATTATCATTTGCATAATAATTTGTTGTTTCATATGGGCAAGTTATGTATACCACAGGGGGAGAGACTAAGCATCATGAGAGAAGCTCATTCTTATCTTATTGTTGGACATTTCGGGGTAAGAAAAACGGTGGCACATTTACAGAGGTATTGTTATTGGCCTCGCATGGTAGATAGTGTTTCACATTTCATTAGAGGTTGTTCATTATGTGCTACAAGAAATCCTAGAAATAGGAATCTTGGTTTATATATGCCATTTCCGGTACCTTCTAGACCATGGGAAAGTGTTTCTATGGATTTTGTTGGAGCTCTAAAATTATCTAGAAAGCGGCATGATTATCTTTATGTAGTAGTTGATCGTTTCAGCAAAATGTGTATTCTTATGCCATGTAAGAAATATATAACTGATGAACAAACTGCTGATTTATATTTTCAGCATGTATGGGTTCATTATGGCTTGCCTACTTCTATTGTTAGTGATAGGGATTCCATATTTGTTGGGAATTTTTGGTCCAATTTATGGAAGATGATGGACACCAAGTTGAAGAAGAGTACTGCTTTCCATCCACAAACAGATGGCCAAACAGAGGTAGTGAACAGAACCATTGTACATATTTTGAGAGGTTATTGCAGCAAGCATCCCAAGCTTTGGGATGAGCACTTGCATTACATTCAGCATGCTTACAACCGGGCTTAGCACTCTTCTACAAATACTTCACCTTTTGAAGCTCGCTTTGGGTATTTGCCTAAGTCACCTTTAGATTTAATTCTTGAGAAGGATGTGGCCATTGATGGGCATAGTGACATTGACAAAGCTCGCATGTTCAGTGAAATAATTCAGCTCATACATCAGCAGGTTCAAGAACAACTTGAAAAAATTCAATGCAAATATAAGGAGAGGCATGATAAGCACAGAGTTGATCATAAGTTTCAAGAAGGGGATGAGGTATGGCTGCATATTAGTAAGGAAAGAATGCAAGGAGAAGGTAAAAATCTTAAGCGTATTCGTTATGGCCCATTCAAGATCCTTAAACAAGTTGGAAATAATGCTTTTCAATTAGATTTGCCTTCATATATGCAAATGTATTCCGTTGTGAATGTGGAAAATTTACGTTTGTATGAACCTCCTTTAATTTTTTATTATGAAAGTGACATTCAGCTGCCATCCATAGAGGATTTCTCGCTATAATTTTTGGATGAGTTGAAAGAGGATGCTATCCTTGACAGAAGGACACACACTTCGAGGAGGGGAAATGTTGATTATGTTCGAGTTGGTCTTAAAGGCAGCAAACTGAGTAAGGCAAAGTGGATTGAGGTGGAAAATGTGAGGGACCTATACCCTCATCTTCTTAACAAGTAATTGAAGGCTTTTTGGGTCCAAAAGCTTCCCAATGGGGAGGTGTGATCAGGTGATCATGTCTAAGAGGGAAAAAATGCTCAAAATTTGAATTGCTCAGAATTGGTAATAAATTGATCGACCGGATAGTGTTCGTCATTGTGATCCTAACGCCATGAACGACACTATAATCCGATGTCGGATGTGGAAGATATTCAAGTTTTAAAATGCCCAATAACCTTCAAAACAGGACTTTGGAACTTAAAAAATGTCATCTTCAGAAATTGTTTTTATGGAAAAATTTTCATTTTTTATGAAGTATGGATGGCCAATCAGAGGCTACCACGTGGCCTTCCCGGAGGCTGCCACGTGGCCCCAGGTCTAAAGGTTCACAAGCTATTCAAAAAATTTCGTTTGAAAAGTTTTTGGGTCAGCCCCGACCCGACCCGAACGGGCACGGGTCACCCGTGAACGAACCATTGTGCAGGAGGTTGGGCAAAGATGAACGGGCGTGCGGAGGTGGTTAGCAGTGAACGCAGCGTGCAATAGATTTGGTCGAACGGGCGATGTCTGCACGTAAATTCGAGCGGAGTTTACACGCCTCGTGCAGAGGTTGCACGAAAGACCGGGCGGAGGCAAACGAAACAGCGTGCAGTGTTGAACGTTGAACGCGACGGGTCGGTCAGGCGGAGAACAACCCGACCCGAACACGTTCACGTCACATGGTAGCGGCCAGATAACAATTGTTTGGATTGGTTTAGCTCCACGTCTTAAGCCCTTTAAACATATGTCCCTCCACCATGAACCCTGGCCTTAAGGCCCATTAATGCGAAGTTAACGGTTGGGAAAACCGCTTTATGTGACCAGCACCTTTTTTTATATTTAATGTTATGGTTAGAGGCGGATAAGACACGGCTAACCCGGCGGTATATTTGGAGGACATGTGACCACGCGCCCAAACAATTAATGTAACCACCAGCGGCCCGCCGGATTTGGAGGAGCGCACCCAATTTGGCGCTTTTTACTAAAGTTAACTCCAGTTACCTAACTTTGGTGGAGTTTTTTTAGGCCAAATTGGACAAATGTTGTTTTGATCATAACTTTCACATTACTGAACCTTTTTGGACGAAATTTTAGTCAATTTCGACTATTATGAGCATTCTGAAGCCATTGGAATAGGTTGCAGAGCCAACGGAGGTGTCTTTCAGCCATTTTTACTTCAAAGAAGCTTGGAGAGCCATCAGGGCCTTGGGGGAAATGGAGCTGCATTGGACTACACTTCACTATTTTAGGTGAAACAAGAGTCATTCTTAGCTTCTTTCTGCATTCTGAATTCATTTTCACAGTTGTTTTGGTCTGTTTAGGCATTCTTCTCACTGTATTACCAATTTGAGCATCATAATATATCAAGGACATGCCCATTGGGAGCCTTGGACTCGGTAGATGTAGCCCAGGAGGGGTGACCTTCCTCATCATGTTGATGTGTGTTTATTGTGAAGTTATTTTTCTGTGTTATTTAGATTAAAGTTTTTAAACAGTAAATTTAAACAACACTCCCTCACACCTAAATTCATAAATAGTTACCAAAAACACTTTGTTTTACTTGCAAGACCATACAAACACTTTGCACACTTAAATTAATGGTGAACAACAGTACAAATACTTTCGTTTTCAGATCATATACATAAATATATGTTCGAACCTTATTATATGTAAAAAAAAAGGGTTTGTTCCCCAATATATATAAAATTGCCAAGGAGTATAACCAAAGAAGTGATGTTGAAACCATTATGTTAATATTGTATGCCTAGTCAAATGATAAACCGCATTCCTTTATACTTTATAATAGTTACTGTTGTGCTAGGTGCACAATATAAGGTAGAGATAAGTTATGAGCCGTTGATTTTTTATTATTATTTTAAGGGGTAGAAATGGGTAATGTTTTTTTTAGTGCTTGTTACATGTTACAAGTGGTATCAAAATGCCACGAGTTCAACATTGTAGCTTGTTTAGATGCACTAGATTAACAAATTTGTAACGATGCAGAAAAGGGAGATAGGATGAGGTGAGGATTAGGATTTACGTGACCGACAATGTGAGCATGATTTGATCCTTTGACTGAAGGTAACCCATAAATTTGGGTTCACTTGGGGGAGGAACCACACAACACCAATGATATTTTATTGGAAACTGTGGGAAAATTACAAGAAAAAATGGAAACCTTCAGAAATGATAATGAGAGAATGAAGATGGAATAGGAAATAATTCAAAAAAGTCTCTTTGTCATACAAAACCAAAGGAATCCCAACCATAGTCCTGAAGATGAAAACATAACAAAAATGAATCATCAAAGAGGAGAACATTAGGAATTTGAAGGAGGATGAAACCATAATGTAGAAGGATCTGATAATATCTCTGGGGGTAAGGGAAACAAAAGGCATAAAGTTGAACTTTAGAGGGAGTTCAAAAATATTAAACCCCGAACATTCGATGGGGAAGTGGAGGAAACCGCTGAGGCATGGCTAATCAATATGAACAAGTACTTTCAAATTTTTGAATATGGTTATAATTTAAAATCTAGGTTGGCGGTCTATCAATTACAGGGAAAGACTACCTTGTGGTGGGAAGAGATTAAGACTGTGCTGGGAATTGATGGGCAAGAGGTAACTTGGGACAACTTCCAACAATGTTTTAAAGATAAATATTTGACGAAAAGATTCTATGATGAAAAAACTAAAGAGTTCCATGAACTAAAATTAGGAGAAATGTCCATGGATGAATTCGTCACTAATTTTACCTCCTTGTTGTGCTTTGTTCCCTATCTTCGGGAGGAGAAGGCCAAGGTACAACTCTTTGTCAGCAGCTTACCAATATTCATGAAAGAAAAAATTGAATTTGATAACCCCAAAACGATAGATGACGCAATATGTAAAGCTTGAATTTTCTATCAAGAGATGAAGCAAAAGGGTGAGAGTGGGAAAATCCGGTCGAATAAGAAGGGATGTAGGAATTTCCAGAATTTAAAAAATTCTAAACTATCAATATGAAGAATGCACCCAGAGGCTAACAAACTAAATAGTATGGGAGAGAGTAGCATAATTTTAGGCTGCAAAATGGGTATAAGAAGACCGAGGTTTCAAGCAAACCAGAGCCAAGTCAAGCACAAGAGCCTCCCCTGCAGTGTTGGGGCTGTAGAGAACCTCATTATTATAAGAATTGTCCACATCGCAACATAATAGAACCATCTGCTAACATATAGGAAGCTTCCACAATAGGAGAGGTGGCAAGAAGTCTACCAAGGATAAATGCTACATTAGAGGATCATCGGGATGAATATCAACCGACAATGATATAATTAGAAGGTAAAGTTGCTAACTGTATTGTTTCTATTTTAATAGATCCAGGGGCTAGCCTAAGCTATATGAGTCCAAAAATAGTTGAAAATTGTCAGTTACTAACCAAAAAATTTAAAAACCATTGGTTAGTTCAATAGGCCACTGGAACCAAAAGAAGGGTGATTTCCAAGGTGGAGGGTTGCACCATTGAAGTCGCAGGACAACCCATTAAGGTGAGTTTGAATTTGCTTCCTTTAGGCTCTCATGATGTATTGATTGGTATGGACTGGTTAGAAGGACATTGGTTCTTGGTAAACTATAAAGAAAATATTGTAAGTTTCCTTACAGAGGAGGGTTATATGCAGGAACTTAAGGGAATTAAAAGGCCTATTAAGTTGTGACCTATCAAAACTAGTCAATTAGGTAGATGCTTGAGTAAAGGTTGCCAAATTTATGCAGTACAAGTTGGGTACTGTAATGATAAATATAAAAAAAACTACTCTAGAAAACATACCCATCATTCAAGTTTTTGCATATGTGTTTATGGAGGAAATCCCTGGGCTACTACCTAAACAAAATATTGATTTTACAATATAACTAATTTCGGGAGCAACCCCAATGTCCAAAACTACCTACCGTATGAGCACACCCGAATTGAGATAACTTAAGATGCAATTACAGGAGTTACTTGAAAAAGGGTATATACACTGAAGTGTGTCACCTTGGGGAGCCCTTGTGTTGTTCGTAAAGAAGAAGAATGGAACTTTACGTTTATGCATCGATTATGGGAAACTGAACAAACTAACATTTAAAAATAAATACCCATTACTAAGAATCGACGATTTATTTGATTAAGTCAAAGGTGCCAAATTGTTCTCTAAAATTGATTTTCAATCTGGCTATCATCAAATTAGAATCAAGGAAGAAGATATTTATAAGACGACATTTATAACTCTATACAGGAATTATGAATTTTTTGTTTTTCCATTTGGACTTACTAATGCTCATGCAACATTTATGAGTCTAATGAATGGTATTTTCCAGCCCTACCTAGACAAATTTGTTTTAATTTTTATTGATGATATTTTAATTTATTCCAATAACTTAGAGGAACATAAAGAACACCTTCGAATAGTGCTGCAAACTCTGTGGGAGCATCAATTGTACGTTAAGTACAACAAATGCGAATCTTATAATTAAAAAATATAATACCTAAGCAATATAATTTCATCTAAGGGGATAGTTGTGGATCCCGAGAAAATCAAGACATCATGGAGTGTCCCATTCCCAAGAATGTGGTAGTTATTCGATCTTTCATGGGGCTAGAAGGGTATTATCATCGTTTTATAGAAGGGTTCTCCAGAATAAGTTACCCTATAACCTCCTTGTAGAAGAAATGGAAAATTTTTAAATGGACGACATCTTGTCAACCTAACTTTGATTAGTTAAATCATTTATTGACCACAACTTTTGTGTTAAAAATTGCATACCCTATGAAATAATTCATAGTTTGTACTAATGCATGCCAAGAAGGGGTAGGTGGTGTATTGGTGCAAGAAGATAGGGTGATAGCATATGAGTCACGCAAGTTAAAGGATCATGAATAAAGAGATTCTGCCTATGATCTGGAATTAATTGCAATATTTCACGCTTTGAAGTTTGGCGATACTATTTACTAGGAAAAAAAAATATTTTAATGACTCATCACGACAACTTACTAGTTTCTTCAAGCAACCTAATCTCAATGCACACCAAGCTAGGTGGACTTCCTTTTTGAGTGAGTTTGACTTTGATATAAGGCATCTAAAAGGAAAGGAAAACTGGGTAGTTGATGCTCTAAGTAGGAGGGTACACTGTGTGTGAGGTTTTCTACTGTCAAACTGAAATTTATTTTTCTAAGAAAACTAAAGAAGCTTCTTTAAAGTATGTCGAGTACAATTTTTTATGGAAACTAGTAAATTTTGAAACCGGATCAAAAAATCCTTCTAAATATGGAATAAATAAGGAAACATTGTTAACCTTTAACATAAGGGTGTATGTCCCTAACCAGAAAACCATCAAACAAATGATTTTAGACGAATTTCATAGAAGTCCATATGTTGCCCATCCTGGGTATCAAAAATTAATTTCTGCAATGGAGAAAATTTATTTCTGGATAGGAATGAGAAATGATATTCCAGATTACCTCGCGAAGTGTTTGGAATGTCAACAAGTCAAAGCTCAACACCAACACCCAATAGGATTGCTACATCCTTTACCGATCCTAGAATGGAAATGGGATGTTTTTACCTTATACTTCATAATAGGGTTACCCCGCTCTAACAAACATAATGACTCTATCATGGTGGTAGTAGATAAACTAAGTAAAATAACGCATTTAATCCCACTGCAATCCACTGATACAAGGCAATGAAGATTGTTGATATTTTCATGAGAGAATTTTTTTGTTTGCATGGCATTCCCAAGGTGGTAATCTCAGATAGAGATGTGAAATTCACCTCATCCTTTTGGAAGGCTCTTTTTTTAGGGTTAGGCACCCAAGTTTAATTTAGTACCACTTACCATCCTCAGATAGATGGGAAAATTGAACGAGTGAGCCAAGTGTTGGAAGACATGTTACGAATGTATGTTATGCAACAACCAACCAAATGGGAGGATTACCTTCACCTATTCGAATTTTCATATAAAAACAGTTATTACAAATCATTAAAAATGAGTCCATTTGAAGTACTTTATGGAAGAAGAAGCAGAACCCCAACCAATTGGATTAACCCTAAAGATAAACTAATCCTAGGACCTGATATGCTAGTGTAAATGGAGAAGACTATGAAAAAAGTACGTCAGAATTTAAAGGTTGCCTAAGACACGCAGAAATATTATGCTAATAATATGCCAAACTTATGTGTGTTTCATATCTGAGTATATTTCAAAGTCAAGATTGAACACCGAGGACGATGTTCCATATTAGGGGGGGAGATGTAACACCCCCAGGTATCGTGAATAATGTAATTATTTTTTTTACTGTTTAATTTTGGTAAACCATGAGTGGAAAAAAACACAGTAATAATATTATTAAATGATAATTGGTTGATTTATTTTTGAGATAAAAGAAATTGACAATCTAGGAATTCATGGGAAAAAGGCCAAGAATGAAATTTCCAGGTACCAAGAAGTTAATATAGTTACTACCCTC
The DNA here is from genome assembly GCA_034641835.2 of Pinus albicaulis. NCBI lineage: Eukaryota > Viridiplantae > Streptophyta > Pinopsida > Pinales > Pinaceae > Pinus > Pinus albicaulis. The sequence goes on along the minus strand of CM076576.1, from coordinate 454,561,923 downwards.
TCTTTCTCCCTAGAGAAAGAATCTCAATGGGGAAAAAATTCCAAGGAAAGAAAACGGGAGAAGTTGGAGCACTGGAAAAAGAGAAGGGGAAGTATGATTTATTTGGCAGGACATTGTCAATAATGTACTCTTGAGCTGGTCTGAGAACCAGTGGAGGCCTTGCAGAGAATTCTTAGTTGGGTTGGATCCTTATGCTAGAAACTTGACCTTGGAGGTCACTGTCCACCTTGTTGTTCTGGACATTGAATCAATCGGGGGGGGAGAACTCAAATGTAATTGTCAGTTATTTTGGCTAGGAAGAGAGGTCGATCCTCTCGTGGAATTCCCTGGTTGCCCATTATTCGAATAAGTGTGATAATTATATGTTAGTTGTGTAATGGCAGTTTAGATATTTTTGTTTTCTTTTAATAAGTGTTTCGGTCTGAATAGAAAATAGATTTAACTATGTATTGTATTGTAAGTACACGTGTTGTGTAAATAAGAAAAAAATAGGATACTTAATAACATGAATTTAAGTTGTATTTAATTGAAAAAGAGAACCATATATATATATATATATATATATATATATATATATATAATTTTGTAGCAAAGGTATAGTTGATTTTTCTATAGACAAGATAGTCTTGGTATGCAACCGAAACCGATCTAATGAACATGACCTCTCTAGGTAAGGCCAGAGGTAGAAAACAAGATAAGACTGATCTTTTCCCCAACACTCAAATCAAGGTGGAAGGAAAGGGACAAGAAGTATATGTTGGGTAGGGAATTTCGACGCAGAGACAAGGAAACTTAGTTGTGTGAGACCTGATTGGTTCCCGTGTCAGGTCATAGGAGACTCCATGAACCGTTTTGTCCCCATTACAAACAAATGGTGCATGTGGTCGAAAGAAATAGGGAAATTATATTTTTACTAAAGAATACAACCATTATCTGATACATCTATCCCTCATAAGCACCAAACCATTTCATATTAAGCATTACTGGTTGAATAATCAAAAGACTGAAATTTTTCTCCAAAATCATTCATAATAAAATATAAGACTATACTCAGTAGTTAACATCCGAAACCCATTTCAATAGTAGTAAATAAAAATTCTGAGAGTATATAATATAATTACAATTTTAGCAAAACAAAAACCCAACTCAAATCTAGGGTTATACTTTCAAAGATGCAGAGCCTGTGGTTGCGTCTCTAAACCCTAAAAAAAAAATACTGTAAGAAAATAAATGTGCTCAACCTGAGCACCATGCAACTAAGGAAAGTGGGTATTATCAAGACCTGCATAGAAGGGAACCCATCAGAAACATGACCGAAACGGAGGTGAAACCCTCAAGGTGGTTGTAAAAGCCATGGTTGAGGAGCCAAAACCCACCTGTAACAAGGCAATGCTTGAAACGAGCACCCCAGTAAAAGAGAGGGTTAGTAAACATGTTTTCTTTTGACGCAGCCAAAGGCTGCCACACCCACAATATGCATATAAAATTTAAAAATGCATACCCACATGTATATAATCCAATAATTTGGCGCGGAAGCTTCTTATTTAATCTTCAAAAGAAGATTTCCTCACTTTTTAACCCATGGTTATAAAACCCAACAATAAATAACTTCATATGCGAAGGCTGTCCCTTTTCATGATATTGTGGTTATAAACCATAATTACAAACCCGTTCATTTAAATTCTGACTACACAAAATCGACTTAGGCTAAAATACCCAAGCGCTAGCATAATATCATATCCGCTTATGACTTTCAACTCTATGGTTTAAACTCCAAATAAACCACATAAATATTTACGGGCCCACAACTTTATTTCAACATACCTTTACACTGATGATCAGACACGTCAATCCATCCCGTTGACCATTCAAATATTGTAGTTCGACCAGTCTGCATCAACCCTTCATTAATCGGATGGTCATCGCATTACGTTTCCCAATCCGATGACTATCGCATAAAAAAGATTCATAACTTTTAATGTTTCAAACTCACACAAATTGAGTGGTTTTCCACTGCTACATGTCGCTCTCTAAGCACTATCGCATTCGCTTAAGACTTTACCACTTACCACTTTGGATGCACGCGAAATACCACCGCCGATTCGTGAAACCACTCACACTGTTTACGAACACTTGTTTCAATTGTATCCACTCGTTTCTTCATTCATTCTGCATTTCGCCTTTCGATTTAGTTCGTTGATCCTTCAGATCCAACGGTTGTTGTGCTCTCATTTCATTCTACTCCACTGTTCCATAAGTTATGCCGATAACCAGAGATTTATGCTTCTGCCATTTTTTCTTTGAATGTTACATCGTTTAAATGATTCACCATTCGACCAGAACACCATTCATCAAACCAGATTCGTTGTGATTCTCTTAAAGCCTCAATTTCTCGCTTGAATACACATCTTATGCATTAAACCCCGAAATGGTTCCAGATCCTATTTCTGACTTACACAGTGTACTCAGAATATCGATTTAAAATATCATTGTGTCATCGATCCATTCATTGATCGATGACGCATAACCTTCTTCTTTTCACGCGTGTAACAAACTCCTCTATTTTGAAATCAGCACCAATTTCCTTACTATGGGCTAATTTTCCTTACTTCTTGCTGTAACAAACCCTTCTTGCTCCATAATACTTGACTAATTGGATAGCAATCGTTCTAATCCCACTAGGGCCTCCTTGCTTTCTCTTTATTAATCAATACCATGATGTTGTCATGTTCTCTCAAAGCATAATTGAAGGCACCATTCCTTTTTACAGCAATTTATAGAATGTTTTGCCCAATTTCATCCACATATAGATACACTGTGCCAAATTCTAATTTATCACATGAATTATAAACTGAATCAGCCAATGCATAATCATCCACTTCAGAATTGAAAATTCTTTATATATAAATATCCAAATAATTACAAAATTTCTTCTCTTTGGCCTGATATTCTAATTAGTGGCCTTTCTTCTAATTTTCCCGTAGGCTTACAACAACAAATCCCTGTCTGTCTAAAACCTACTTTCTACTACTTCTGTACCTTTAGGGCTTTACAGTTTATACAAAAAATTTTGAGCCAATTTAGGTTCAGATCCTCCATCATCTCAACAAAATCCTCCAAATCCTCCAATTCCTAAAATCTATCCTTTATCCCTAAGGATCCTCTCTAATCCCATAAAATCATGAAACTAATTCTAACTTAAGATTTACAATTAATTCCTAAATCTCTCAATCCCTATGAAATCTCAACTATTCTAATTCTCTCATGTTCTCTAATCATTCAGGAACATTCACAAAATTCCTCTCAATATTTAATCAATTCTTATTCTAAATCACTCAAAACATTAATAATTACATTAATGAACCAATCTTCTTTGAAAACACTAGATCTCTATGTCTATTAAAATACAAAGGATTTTCTGAGCCTTATGCTCATGCATCAGACTCCCAAGGTTAAAATTAATCATGATCTCCTTATCATGTTCTTTTAATCTTTGTCTTCCTGGATCCCATACCTTGTTCTGTAATTTGTCATCTATTTTCGTTGTTTGTTGCTTTTCTCCAGGTCTCCACACTTTATGCTGCTTTGCTCCACTGGTTGTACTTTCACAGTCAGTTATTGTCTTCCTTTTGCTGTTGCTGCTTCTTTTCTTTCTTGTTGATGTCTTCCTCACTTTCATCATTATCCTTCTTATCAGTTCAATTACTCTGTCCAATAAATCTTCTGACTGCTGACTTCTTTCATCTCTTGATTGTTGAACTTCTATTCTTACTGCCACCCTGTCATCCTCACCCTCTTGTTTTCTGCAATTACTAACTTCTTCCAGATTGTCACTTATGACAATTTGTTTGTCTCTTTTCTTCAGCAATTCATTGGACTAGTACATAGTATGCCCTTTACTGCTATCTTCATCTCTTTGCTTTAGTTTGTTGTTGTTGTCCTCTGACTTTTGCATCTCCACATTTTGCATTTCCCAATATTGAAATTGAGATTTCTCTTCCTGTATTGAATCCTAATTCTTCAGCATAATTTCCAACAATTTAATTTCTTTATTCCATGGATTAAATATTTCCACGGAATTTTCTTCCTTCTCCTTTACTTGACTGCCCAACTGTGTCAAATTTTCTCCAGTGTCTGCAACAAAACCTGCATTCACAAAACAATTATTAAAATAAAAACCATAAGGCCTCAGTGCCTTTCTTTCCTCTGGCAACATTTCAGTATGCTACTCTGAAATTTCCTCCTTTATCAACACATCAGTTTGTTGATTCAATCTTCCCAAAGAACTCTCTAAAATATTCTCGAGACTATCAACAAGTCTCTCTTCCATACCATCTATTTTCATGATATTTCTCTGTTCTTGTCCACTGTAGTGAACTCTTTCTTCTGCAATCTCTTTGTCATACTCTGACTTTTCCAACAAATATTCCAGCAATGCAATTTCTTTTTGGCATTCCTTAAGTACTTCATCATCACTGACAATTCCTGCATTTATACACAAATTTCCAGTTTGAAAATTACAAGGTTCAACAGTCTCAATTGTTGCTTCACATATCAGTTCTTCAGATTGAATCTCTTCTCCTTCTTTCATAAGAAATTCTTCATGTGTTGTAACAGCTTCAAATAACAATGTATCATTTCTTTCTTCATTCAAGAGACATTCTTCATCATTCTTTAATTCATATTATTTATCTTCTGAAAGATACTCTCCCATACTTTTGACAGCTTCAAAATATTTCTCATCTTCTGCAAAACCTCTAATCACATCAAAACTATTAGACTCAAAAATATAAGGCTTTACATCCTCTCGCTGATCTGAATTTTCCCAACAGTTCAAGAAATCATCAATAATTTTTCCTTCAATAAGGTAAACGTCTTGTTGTCTTGAATTCTCACAATAATTCATAAGATCTTTCACAGATCTCCAGTCTTCAGCTTCACTCGGAATTTCACCCTGTTCTAGTCTACAAATGGAAACTTCCATTTTCAACTCAGTTTCTCTGAGTGCTTCACATCTCAATTGCACACTCATCATCTGCTCAAGCTTTATCAGCTCTTCTGCTAACCGTATATTCACTTGCTGCTCTCTCTTCTGTTGTAGCCTCTGCCACTTTACTTTCTTCTTCATGGTCCAACCAAGTCTCTGGTTTTCTTCTATCATCATTTTCAATTTATTAAATTGTTCTCTTATCTCAGCTAACTCTTTGTCATATTCTTCATCAGTCAAATACCTCCATATGCCATTTGCCTTGGCATCTTCTTTCTCCTTTCTTCTGTTGTGGTCTCTCTCAGAACCTCTGTTATCTCTTCTATGACTATTAGTATTCATCTTCTTCTCCATTCCTATCTTTAGGAGTTCCTCACTCATTTATCATGAGTTGTACTAAAGCCTCTGCAATAACAAGTCCTCCTTGTTACAACTTACCTCACCAATCCTTTTCTCTGGATTTGGTTTTTTGGCAAGTACTAGTTCTCTATCTTCTGGAACCTCTTGAGCATTCCTCTCTGCTCCTTCTAAGCTTCAACTCATATGCACCTTTTAAGAACACAATTGTCCTTTGTATCCAACCTCTATTGGAATTCTTCAAGGTTTTGTTCCACACGTTACTCGGAAACTCTTACCAGTTTCCTTTATCACTACTCTTAAAGTTGTGACCTTCTTTTGCTGATATTTTCTTCAACTGCTTACAACCTGAATTCTGCAAACATAATCTTCAAATCATAGTTAAAATAACACTTATCAACTCACCCTCAAGATCTCTGTGTGATCTTGTTTAACCTCTCATCAGCACTGTATCTCTATGTGCTACAATCTATCAGATTTAAAATCTGATCTCTTTTTATTTTCTCCATCACACATGCATTCATTATAATTCCAATTTAATTAAAACAAACTTGAACCTTCAAAAGAGTTGTTTCCTTCTTTGATACCAAAATTGACGCAGCCAAAGGCTACCACACCCACAATATGCATATAAAATTTAAAAATGCATACCCACATGTATATAATCCAATAATCTGGCATGGAAGCTTCTTATTTAATCTTCAAAAGAATATTTCCTCACTTTTTAACCCATGGTTATAAAACCCAACAATAAATAACTTCATATGCGGAGGTTGTCCCTTTTCATGATATTGTGGTTATAAACCATAAATACAAACCCGTTCATTTAAATTCCAACTATACGAAATCGACTTAGGTTAAAATACCCAAGCGCTAGCATAATATCATATCCGCTTATGACTTTCAACTCTATGGTTTAAACTCCAAATAAACCACATAAATATTTACAAGCCCACAACTTTATTTCAACGTACCTTTACACTGACGATCAGACAGGTCAATCCATCCCATTGACCATTCAAATCTTGTAGTTCGACCAGTCTGCATCAACCCTTCATTAATCGGACGATCATCGCATTATGTTTCCCAATCCGACGACTATCGCATAACAAAGATTCATAACTTTTAATGTTTCAAACTCACGCAAAATGAGTGGTTTTCCACTGCTACATGTCGCTCTCTAAGCACTATCGCATTCGCTTAAGACTTTACCGCTTACCACTTTGGATGCACGCGAAATACCATTGCTGGTTCGTGAAACCACTCACACTGTTTACGAACACTTGTTTCAATCGTATCCACTTGTTTCAATCGTATCCACTTGTTTCTTCATTCATTCCGCATTTCGCCTTTCGATCTCGTTCGTTGATCCTTCAGATCCAACGGTTGTTGTGCTCTCATTTCATTCTGCTCCATTGTTCCATAAGTTATGCTGATAACCAGAGATTTATGCTTCTGCCACTATTTCATTGAATGTTACATCATTTAAATGATTCACCATTCGCCCGGAACACCGTTCATCAAACTAGATTCGGTGTGATTCTTTTAAAGCCTTAATTTCTCGCTGGAATACACATCTTATGCATTGAACCCCAAAGTGGTTCCAGATCCTATTTCTGACTTACACAGTGTACTCAGAATATCGATTTAAAATATCATTGTGTCATCGATCCATTCAATGATCGATGACGCATAACCTTCTTCTTTTCACGCATGTAACAAACTCCTCTATTTTGAAATCAGCACCAATTTCCTTACAATGGGCTAATTTTCCTCACTTCTTGATGTAACAAACCCTTCTTGCTCCATAATACTTGACTAATTGAATAGCAATCGTTCCAATCCCACTAGGGCCTCCTTGCTTTCTCTTTATTAATCAATACCACGATGTTGTCATGTTCTGTCAAAGCATAATTGAAGGCACCATTCCTTTTTACAACAATTTATAGAATGTTTTGCCCAATTTCATCCACATATAGATACACTGTGCCAAATTCTAATTTATCACACGAATTATAAACTGAATCATCCAATGCATAATCATCCACTTCAGAATTGAAATTATCTATATATAAATATCCAAATAATTACAAAATTTCTTCTCTCTGGCCTGATATTCTAATTAGTGGCCTTTCTTCCAATTTGCCCATAGACTTACAACAACAAATCCATGTCTGTCTAAAACCTACTTTCTACTACTTCTCTACCTTTGGGGCTTTACAGTTTATACAAAAGTTTCTGAGCCATTTTAGGTTCAGATCCTCCATCTCAACAAAATCCTCCAAATCCTCTAATTCCTAAAATATATCCTTTATCCCTAAGGATCCTCTCTAATCCCATAAAATCATGAAACTAATTCTAACTTAAGATTTATAATTAATTCCTAAATCTCTCAATCCCTATGAAATCTCAACTATCCTAATTCTCTCATGTTCTCCAATCATTCAGGAACATTTACAAAATTCCTCTCAATATTTAATTAATTTTTATTCTAAATCACTCAAAACATTAAAAATTACATTAATGAACCAATCTTCTTTGAAAACACTAGATCTCTATGTCTATTAAAATAAAAAGGATTTTCTGAGCCTAATTCTCCTGCGTCACCTTTTAACTTAAAAATAAAAATAAATTGAGGATAAGCCAAGAAGTAGTATTAGCAAATGGAAAGTATACCTAGAGGAATCTTGTGTAGAAGAGAAGAAACCCTTAAAAGAACGCAACACCCCCACACATCTCTAGGGACACTGCTTTCGAGAAACCATTCTGATTCACAGATGACTAAAGGACCGAAAGGCCACTTATGAACTTTAACACTGCAAGCAAACGCCAAGCCAGAGAAAAAAGGCACAAGGAATCAGAGTTGTTCCTGCAACAAAAATCAACCAATCAAGGTTCATCCACTGTGAACTTGGTAGAGAAAAAAAAAATCTAATTAACCAAAATGCAACTCAGAAATTTACCTATGCATCGAGCTGGTTAATCTCCCTCTTCCTGTAGAATTAAGAGCAGAGCCTCCCAAAAAAAAAAAGGAGCAAATGACGAGCGACACCGTTGAGGTAATCAGGGAGTTACCAAATCCGGTATGGAGGAAAACTGACTGTCAGATACAACCCTAGTCAATCGACGGTTGGATTGGAGTCATGTGTCACACTGCATAGCTCGAGAAGGTTCGATTGTGACAGGGGACCTAGGTATGAACCATGAAAAGACCATGATTACCCATTATACCCACGACTATATACATAAATATATGTTCAAACCTTATTATATGTAAAAAAAGAGGTTGCTCCCCAAGATATGTAATATTTCCAAAGAGTATAACCAGGAAGTGATGTCGAAACCCTTAAGCTAATATTGTATGCCTAGTAAATGATAAACCTCATTCCTCTATACTTTATAATAATTACTATTGTGCTATGTGCATAGTATAAGGTAAAGATAAATTATGAGTTGTTGATTTTTATTTTTATTTTTAAGGGGTAGAAACTCATTCCTCTATACTTTATAATAATTATTGTTGTGCTAGGTGCATAGTATAAGGTAGAGATAAGTTATGAGTAGTTGATTTTTATTTTTATTTTTAAGGGGTAGAAATGGGTAAAAAAATATTAGTGCTTGTTGCATGTTACACGTACCTTTACCAATATTCATAAGTGAAGGTCCTAATCTCTATGACAGAGTCTCCATGAATCTTCTATATTAATATATAGCTCTAACACAAACCAAAAAAATAAAACCTCAAATTTGCACAACAAATTTGGTTATTTTTACATGTGGAATTTTATTACTTTAAATAGGCCACCTTAGATCTAAGAATACAAAACCAGGGGTTTTCACCTAGAGTCAAAATATTTACCTAATTGATTAATTCACCACCAATAGTAAATTGATTAATTTATCACTATCCCAATTTTATTTTAATTAATAAATACATTTTTTGTTTATTATTTTCAATACCACCAATTCTCATAAACTTGAGTACCTAAAAAATTAAGAATAATAATTTATTTTAATTTTAATTTTTACATTATGTTACATATCTCTACCATAAATAATAATTATTTATTTTTATTTTATTTTGATGGAGTCAAAAAAAATTACATTATATTACATTACATTATATTATATAAACAATTTGTTGTACTTTATCCTTTTTTTAATTAATTGTTTATTTATTTTTTAAAACATGGTGGGAAAACTTGTCATTACTCACTTGTCAAGACCAGTATTTAAGGAAAATCACCCATTGGTGGTCCATAGGGGGAGACTTTTGCTCCTTGTCACATGGTCATTCTCGAGATCATTATTTAAGAAAAATCACACTACTTGAAATTACCCATTGGTGGTCCATAGGGGGAGACTTTTACTCCTTGTCACATGGTTTTAGGCTGTTAACTTGTTTACGAATGTTTAAGGAAAAAGAGCTATTACCCAAACAAAAGAAATTTTAAGACATACTCCAAACCCATTTTAAATTTATAGAAGGTAAGTACATACTTTTTTGTATAAATCCATAAAGAAATTTTAAAACGTACTCCAAACCCATTTTAATTGTATAAAATGTAAGTGCACAAATCTTTATTTTATTTTTTTTCAGTGGAAAAAAACACTTGGTTTATATTATGTACCAGTGCAAGAAACTTCTGTTGTTTCAGGGATATTACAAGGATATTACCGGATATGTACAATAAAAATTTGAAAATGAATCTCCGTGCCACTTTCAACAATTCCACTCAGCGAGAGAAGCTAAGAGGACCGATGAAATATGGCGGAAACCCTAGGGGCCTACAGGTCTGAGCCTGCATCCAGAGCCAGTGCGCGTGCAGGCAGGCGAAGCGACAGACATACAACGTTGTCAGGGTTCTGTGCCCACCTGGGCCTTCACCGTTTGGCCATGGGGTGCACAGATCGTAGGGGGAAGGTCGTTCCAACCTAACCAGGTTCACGATGGAGATTAGCGGCAAACCCTTGATCATTTGTGCAAGACAGCGTTCGGTGGTTAGGGTTTCTGAAAAGGCGCAAACTTGTTGCGACCGTGGAGCGGGTTTAAGGAGACAGATAGGCTGCAGGAATGGGTTTCGAAAGTGAGTACGTGGACGTAGAGCCTGCACCTGAAGACCTGCTCACTTGTTGGGGTCACGAGGTCTCAGAGAAAAATCTGGACCTGTTCTTCCCGAGAGTTGTAGAGAATTCCCAGAATTTCAGTGAGGTAGGAGGAGTTTGTGGTTTTTCGAACGGGGCAGCACTGCTAGAGGAGACTCTACAGAGTACCTTGAGTGGGAGGTGGAAGGTAGGGGGCTCCAAAGGCCATGCACAGTCGTTGAACCCTCTGGAAGGCTATGGCGGTGGCTTGCAGCATCGCGATCTTCAACCCACATTTCTCTCGTTGGGGTCAGGTATTCTGCTATTTCCTTCCTATACTGGAGGGTTAGAAGACATTGTAGTAAGTTACAGTTTGCAGGGTTTAGCGGGGCTGAAATCCATTGGGAAGGAAAGGCACCAAGGCCTAGATCCCAATAGAGGAAGAGCTAAGGGAGAATCCCTCTTGAATCGAAAACCCTCTCTGAGTCAGGGTTTAAATTTCACCAATCTCCCACTCTCTCTAGCAAACCAAGCAACCTGCTTGGATCCTGCTCTAGGAGGAGGGTTGCCCCGTTCTAGCCGGGTTGAGCCCTAGATCCTCAGCCAATCTAGGGTTTCTTCAAATGATGCAGTAGAAGGGGAGCTAAAAACGTTGTTGGAAGGTGCCCAGGAGGTTGGACAGGGACAGGAATTCGGCCCTATAGCAGGGCAGGAATCTATAAGGGGTTCGGCTTGGGGGGTTTCCAGAGAAGTTGAAGTAGGGCGACCAAGGTCGCTTGTGGTTGAAGTCACAGATGCACCCGATAGACAGGTGGAAGGCGAGGAAGGGAGAAATGAGGTTACGGGAGCGAAAAGAAAGAAGAATAAGGCTATCAGAAGAAAAGAAGAGTGCCCTAGTTGTGTTCTTGGAGTGGACATTCGCATAGACGAAGTCATGGAGGCCACTGAGACCATTCTTGTTGGCAGAGTTCGCGGAAGGAAGTATTTAGCGGATTACATCACGGACTGGGCCTTGTCGGAATGGAAAGAAGCCCCTAGGAACCCTATAGAAATCAAAATCCTGGACAGGGGTTGGTTCAGTATTAGATTTGAGCATAAAGATCATTTGGATTGGGTGTTGGAAAGGAACTGGTGTTTTGGGAAGACACCGATTCTGTTTAGGAGATGGACCCCTCTGTTCGACGCTCAAAAGGAAAAAATGGCAGAATCTCCGGTGTGGGTAAAGCTGTTGGGGCTCCCAATGCCTTTCTGGACGAACTATGCTTTCCTATTCATTGGGAACACTCTTGGTAAGTTCTTAGATGTCGACAGATCCTTTATTCAAACTCGAGATCTGAGTGTTGCGAGAATTCTTGTAAGTCTCAACCCAAGAGAAGGGCTGGCGGATGCTATGACTTTGAAGTATAGGGATTTGGAGTATCTGCAGATCTTGGATTACGAGCACCTTCCCTTTCAATGCCATAGGTATCATAAATATGGACACCTGGCTAAGGATTTTCCTCTTGGAAACTGTCGTAGAAGAAGGCAGAAAAAATTTGTAAAGGAGAACGGTGCATCATTCAGAGCAGAGGAAAAAAAGGATCAGGAGGAGGCCTTGATGTAAGACGCTGCAGGATTGGAAACTGATAGGGTAGGCATAATGTCTCTGGGCCACAATGTCTCTCAGCACAACCTCTCTGAATTGGATCCTATTCTGGTGTCCTCCCAGGTACCCCACTCTGAATCAAGGGCAGTTGGTGCGACTCAGACGAGTATGCCTTTTCTTCCTCCTTCCTTATGCACATCCTTTTGTTCTTATGTTTTGGATAAGTATGAGCCTGGTCCTTCCAGACAGCTCCCTCGTGAACTTTTAAATTTAAATTCCATCCATGACTCTATTGACAGTGTAATCATGACTTTACCACCCCTTCCTGTGTCATCCCCCTTAGCCTCTAAGGGTGAGTCTATCCCTGGCCATTCTATAGCTAGTCCTCCTGAGGCCCCCCCTACAACCTCAGACCTCTTGCAAACAGAACCTGGAAAGGGGTTGTTGTTGGGGGTCTAGCGTCTGATCCTATCTCAATTGGCCCAAAGAAGATAAGAAGTAGGAAATCGGAGTTGTCCAAGGCCCAGTTGAAAGCAAAGATTGATATCGCATATGGGAAGCAGAGGTCTCTATCCGGGGTGCTTAGAGCGGCGCTATCACCCACCCAGGGTTTACGATGATCTTTTTATCTTATAATTGTAGATATTTAGCTAGTCAGCCTAAAAAACTAGCGCTTAGAGAGCTGGTGAAGTCACAAAACCTGGACGTAATATTGATTCAAGAAACACTGGGGTAGGGAGAGGAAGTTAAAGGAACCCTCTGAAGGATGTTCCCAGGGTGGGTGTTTCAAGCCTTATATGCAAATGGTAGATCTGGGGGTTTGGAAATGGGGTATAAATCTAGAAGGCTCAAGGAGCTATCATCTTGGGGTTTTGAGAACACACTGGCTTTGGAACTGTACTCAAATGAGCTTTGTCATACCATTTTTCTCCTTAACGTCTATGGTCCTTGCGATGAAAGGGAGAAGTATTGGAACTCTTTTTTTATGAAATCTTGCCTCAGACACCCTAATCTCATTGTGGGAGGAGACCTAAATTTCTCCTTAAGGGACTCGGAATCGTGGGGGCCCTCGGCAAGATCAGATCATCTTATTGAGTTCTTCACAAATAAGTTGGTTGCATCTCGACTGGTGGATGCTAACTTAATTAAACCAAGGCCAACCTGGAGGAATAGAAGACTGGGAGAAGATTGGGTGGCCAAAAATTTGGACCACTTCCTCCTATGTGAAGATTTGGTAGAAAGATCCTCAGTGTTCAGGCACTGGGTTGGGGAGGGGGGGTTATCGGACCACCTTCCAATTTTCCTGGAAGTTAAAGGAGTCTTGAGAAAACCGGGGACTCCGTTTAAATTTAACTCCTCCTTGTTAAAAGAAGAATCCTTCAACTCTTTGTTCCATGCAACGTGGAGTAAGGACAGCTTAAGGGAATCTGAAAGTAAGAGTCAGCACTTTATGGAAAATTTGAAGAGAATGAAGAAAGCAACAAGGGACTGGGCGAATGCCAAGAAACTGAAGGAGGAGGAGGAGCTAAGGATAGTAAATGAAGCGCTGGATTTCCTTGAAACACCAAAAGGAGATGGATACTCTAATATAGAGTCTAGGAACCGAATAAGGGAATTGGAATCTGTAAGGAAAAACATCCTACAGACAAGAGAGGAAAATTGGCGCCTTAAAAGTCAAGCCATTTGGCTCCAAGCTGGAGATGAAAATACAAAGTTTTTCCAGAACTATGCTAAAGGGAGGAAAAATATCAACACTATTTGGGAGATGCAGAAGGACAATGGTGAAATGGCACATTCTTTTGAAGATATTGCTTTTTCAGGGTTAAGTCATTTCAAATCACTATTCAAAGCTCCGGAGGAGGCATCCATAGCTAATATTATCAGGGTGGCTCAATTTTTCCCTAGTTATATTGATGATGAAGGGAATGATAATATTATAGAACCTGTTACGAAAGAAGAGGTGGAAGACATTCTAAAGGCAATGCAGAAGGACAAAAGTCCAGGACCTGATGGTTGGGCGGTTGAATTTTTTCAACACTTATTTGAATTCTTAGGGGAGGAGTTGGTTGTTGTGGTTAAGGAGTCTCGACGCACTGGATCCATCTATCAGCCTTTTAATGCTACATTTTTAGCTCTCATTCACAAATCTGATCATCCAACTTCTTTTGATCAGTTTCGGCCCATCTCTCTTTGCACCTGTATCTATAAGATTATTGCCAAAGTGATCGCCTCCAGGATAAAACCGTTCCTCTCCAAACATATCTCGTCGAAACAATTCGGTTTCTTGGATGGTAGGCAAACCCATGAAGCAGTTGGGGTGGCTCGAAATTCTTCATAGTCTCAAAAAAAGCAGGAAAAAAGGAGCAATCGTCAAAATCGATCTCTCAAAGGCTTATGACAGGGCAAGTTGGATGTACCTAAGACTCCTATTGACACATCTAGGCTTCAAGTTTGATTTTGTAAGATGGGTCATGGGGTGCATTTCAACTTCCTCAATTGCAATTCTAATAAGCAGAGCAGCTATAGACTTCTTCAATCCTGAAAGGGGTCTCTGCCAAGGACGCCCCCTTTCCCCACTTCTCTTTTTATTGGCAGCGGAAGGGTTGATTTTAATGATCCATGAAGCTAAGAGACAAGGGGACCTCAGAGGAATTGAAGTGGCGGTTAATCTTTGTGTAACCCACTTGCTATTTGTTGATGATATTTTGTTGTTCAGCAATGGCAGTCTGGAGGATTGTCGTTGTTTAAAGGAGATTCTGGATCTCTTCTTGAAAGCAACGGGTCTTTGCATAAATGGACAAAAATCGTCCTTGACAACTTCTGGTCTTTCTAGGGAAGAAGTGGGCAGGATAGAGGAGGTACTGCATTTTGAGTCAAATCTCTTCAGGACTCTTTCAAGTACCTCAGATTTTTTCTAGAACCAAACTCTTATCTAATCCAGGATTGGAAATGGATCATAGCAAAAATAGAGGCACGAATGAAACACTGTAGCTTCAAATGGCTGTCCAGAGCTGGAAGATTGGTTCTGATAAAATTTGTGGCGATGGCCATCCCATTATATTGGGCAAGTCTAATTTGGGTCCCAAAAAGTATTATGGTCTCTATCAATAAAATATGCAGTAGATTCTTGTGGGCAGGGTCAAAGGTGGAACATGTGACTCCATGGGTGGCATGGGAGAAAATTGTCAGACCAAAAGGATGGGGAGGTTGGGGAATCAAAGATCTTTTCCCCTTCTCGAAGTCCCTAGTAGCCAAACTAGCATGGAGACTCATCACAATGGAAAACCTCTGGACCTCTGTCACAAAATCAAAATACATTGATCCAATGCCAATCCTAGAATGGTTGAGGCTGCCTCGAAAATCATCAAAAAATTCTTCTGTTGTATGGAAGGCAACTATTGCTTCAGTTAAGGTTATTGAGAAAGGTTTGGCTTGGCATGTGGGGGACGGTACCTGGGTTAGACTGGGCCGAGACCCATGGGTGGGTTGCTTTGAGAGTTTTGCATTAATAGGAGATCTTATTGAGTTTTTGAACAACAGAGGTCTGTCAGCCTTAACCAAATCGCAGATCATAAAAACTCCTCCATCTCGAGACAAGAATGGCTGACAGGGAATGTTTGGCAGTTGGAGGAAAGATGGATGGAGGAGTGGAGGAATTATATATTGGACCTTCAGAATTCAAACATAAGGCTCCTGGATAAAAGGGATGAGTTCATATGGGTGCACGCCCCGTCTGGGATCTACTCCCCGAAATTTGGTTATAATTGGATAATGACTCAAAATGGCTGGGGGGAACCAGATTGGTGGTTCAAACCTTTATGGAAGCTTAAAGGTCCGGAAAAATTGAGACTTTTCTTCTGGTGCATCCTCCAGAAAAAAGTCCCCACCTGGGATTTCTTGCAACGGAGGGGGAAGATAGGTCCTGGGTGGTGCTCACTTTGCAGAGATAGTCTGGAAACGGTGCAACATGTTTTTCTCACATGCCCTTACAACACAAGTCTCTGGAATGAAACCCTGCACCTACTCAAGATCCCCCAGAGGTGGGAAGGACAGGAGGTGAGGGAAGCTTGGAAAAAGTGGTGGCAGGAAGCCCCAGATGACAGGGTGCACACAGTTCCTTTGTTGATTGCTTGGGGTACTTGGATTGCAAGGAACCAGGTGATATTCAAATATTCTCATTTTCCAATTAGTAAGCTAGCGGCTGAAGGAGCATCTATCTATGATCACATCCAATCCCACCCCATTTTCAGCAATCTCATGTAATTCAGCGGGAAGTTATCAGGGGGGGCATTCCTTGGGCTTATTTCGACGAGGCCTCTGATCCGCACAGAAGGTGGGGAGCAGGGATGGTTATTCATCTCCCATACGGAAAAATCCTTAAAGCCTCAATTGGTCTGGGTCAGGGGACCAATAATTTTGCTGAATTAAAAGCTCTTCATTATCTCCTATGTTGGTTGTCTCTCATGCACCTGTGGGAGGCACAGATCTTTGGGGACTCCTTGAACATAGTGAAGTGGTTCAATGGGACCCAACGTTGCCAAAATTATATCTTACTTCCTTTGCTTAATGAGATATCTCGATTGAAATGTTTTTTTAACGAGATCTCTGTTTGCCACATTTACAGGGAACGAAACCAAGATGCAGACCGCCTTTCTAAAGAAGGCGCTGATCAAGATATGGGGACTTGGATAGCTGTTGAATTGGGGAATGTGTTGGTTCAAGCAATCGAACTGCTCGTTTTTGCTTAAAAGATCTGGGATCTTTTGCTTCTGTTGTTTTTATGCTTTGTATATATGCTGAACAGTTTTTAAATTTTTGGAACAAACTAGTGAAACTTCTTTCGACCCTAGGCTATTTTCCTCACAGAGGAGGCTCGAGTGTTCAAACATCTCTCTTATACTATGATACATGCTGGAAATCGGAACAATGTCTACTACCCGATTTTTGTTTTTGAAGATTCATGCTTCAAATGATATTTGTCTTTTCCTCCCTCTGTTTCGGGTGTTTTTCCTTAAAGGAAACCCGGGAGGTGGAAAATGATGAGGAGGACTCTCTCCGTGTTTTGACCAGGCTGATGGGTGAATCTGCACACACTATTTACCTCAGCTGTAACTACGTTTCTTTTCTGGAAAAGGGAGAAACACAGTTTTCTGGAATGCTTTTGCATATGCTATGTAACTTTCTATATTAATAGATGGTTCGATTTTTTTCTGTGGAAAAAAAAAATTACAAGAATATTACCAGAATATATCATTTCAGAGAGTACTTAGTCACATTTTCCTATTTATCGGTTCATCATCAAAAAACAAAAAATGCTAGAATTTATTGTGCTTTGCATTTTATCAAAAACATGTTATCATTAGTACCATTCTTTTTTCTTGTTCTCATAATTTACGTCATATATCAAGCCACCCTGTTTGTGGTGCGCTTTCTCCATCTAGCCAGTATCAAAAAGAAAAGTCATCAAAATGATGTTCATCTCCATCTATTCCTTTCAAAAGAATTTTACCATACCTCTTGTGCTAGCTCCTGTTCCACCTGTGTGTTTTTTATCTCTGTAGATATGTTTGAAGAGGATGTTGGAGAAAGAAGTTCTGAGTTCTTTTATTCTGTCCAGCCATGCATTGAGGTACCTTGGATTGAGGGAGGTTCCCTTGTTGAGCCGAAAGGCTCATTCTACAATCCAGTATGATAGAGATGTGTAAGTATGTCATTGAGCTGAAAGGTTCATTCTACAATCCAACGTGATAGAGATGTATAAGTATGTCACGTCCTCAAAAAATAATAAGAATAATTTAAACAATTAAATATCCATTAATACAACAATTAACTGTTGATATTAATATATTTTAGTATGAATTTTCTCTCTTTACAAAAAGTGTGTATTTATATATATGTGTGTGTGTATGTGTGTTAAGTTTAGCTGGAAAGGAAAAAGTAATTGAAGGTAAAGTAGAGTAGCTACATTTTAATAAGAGGAAGATGTGAGAGTAATTCAATTTGAGATTTGATCCCTCTAGTTGTTTCTAGAGCCCACTGTGAAAGCTACCTGTAAGTATGTTCATCCCTCTTAAAATAAAAATAAAATATTCCTCTAAATAGAAAAACAATGTCGGCTATAATAAAAATGATAAAAAAAAATATATGCTATGCATTTTTAGTTAGTTGTCCATATGACCTAATATCATGTAGAGTAATTAGAAGTAAAAAAAAAAAATATGCGAGTAACATGTTTAAACCTTATGTTTTTCAAAACTATTTTAATATGTGATATCAACTTTATATAAATCTATATATAGAAAAAAATGTGAAAAGAAAATATTTTAATGTATGATAGAATCAAATATCCAATGTGAGTTATGAATAAAATAATTTAATATGAATTAATATAAAATGACTCAATACGCATGTTATGTAATATCTATAACATTCAAAATTGTAGTTTAAACAATAAAAAATACACAATTTTTTTGTATTCTAAAATAAGTTTGCAACAAAAGAAATTTGATCCCTTTCAGCTCATGTTAGATCTGTGTTTTAGATGGATCTATGCTGGTTTAGATGATCCAGGGGACCCTGTGAGTCTCCAAAAATCCATATTTTGTCCAAATATAACTGAGTTGTGAACCACATAAGACCTCATAGGGCTAGTATTTCAGCTCTCATATTGGTCCCCATACCACCGTACCAATGTATTTTGTAGTGGCATGTAGGGGTGATCATCAGCCAAGCCCCACAACCACATCTCGATTGTTGAGACGCCCCATCAAAAAACCCAACTGGGTAGTCGATTTCGAAAGGTCTCAATCTCTTAGATAAATAAGGTGGGGGCTTCTGTTGTATTTTTAACTTCTCCCATAAGTTAATGACCCTGGAACAAATCTTATCCGGGCTACTGTTCACCTCCTCAAATATCCATTTATTTCTGCAGCACCATACACACCAGTGAAATAAAATGGAATGTTTCTGATAGTCTTACCTTTCTTCAGCGACCATTTGATGAAGCCTTCAGAGTTCGCATGTTCCATGTACGGTATGTTGAAATGTTTACATAAACCAGTGTGGGCGTCCCATGTAAATTTGCATGAATAGAATAAGTGCTTATTGTCCTCATTTGCATTCATACATAATCCACATACGCCAGGACCAATTTTCCCTCTCTTCTGTAAGTTTGTCCATGTCAGATTCTTGTCCATCCATATCAGCCAAAGTAAGATAATCATCTTAATTTGAGCATTTACTTTCCATACATCTGCAAACCAACTACATCTGTCTTTTCCATGTTGTAGAGTGATGAGCGTTTTGTAATTTTCACTAGCTATAATTTGTCCATTTTTTTATTGTTCCACCCCAACCACCTGATCGCCATTGCATCTATGTTTTAAACCCAAACTTCTCAGTGATGTAGTATAATTTTCCCATTCAGCCTTCAAATTATTCTGTATTTCCATTTGACTAGATGATTTCCATCTCGGGATATCCTGAATATATTCCTTTACCGCTTGTCCCACGTCCCTTTACAAATATTTATATAAATGAAATAACATTCTTTATTTTCCCAAATCTACCCTGGAGACACCATGCTGCCATGCAACACAATATAGTCAAACATGATCAAAATAAAACTTTAATATTATATACCACTTAAAATTATGTCATAATATATAAACAGAATTAGAACTTATATCATAACATATAATATGACCGAATTAGAATTTCGCAATGTCTTTAAAAAAGGCTTCCTTAAACATGTCTAGGGTGCAGTGGAACTTCCATAGGTAATAAAAAATTCAACTTTACCATCAAACCAAGCTCAGTAAATTTAAAATATGTATCATTAAGATGCCCTTAAACGTGTTTCATGTTTCCGGTTCACAGACCCAAAAAACAAAAATGGCTGATATGATATGATCTGATCTACACCAAAGTAGCTGGTCCGCCATGGTCCAAATACATTTTGGCAATTGTGGCATGCAAAGCAGCTCCAAGAGGAAGCACATGTTCATCTAAGAAAAAATAAGGAGAGTGAACTGAATGGATTGCGCCGATGCTCTCATTTTTCACTCCAATCATAAAAAATGCACCTGGTATGATCTGTGAATAGAAGGCAAAATCTTCTGCTGCCATAGCCCGACCCCTAGACTTCACATTATGCACCCCAAGCAAAGTTGTTCCAACTTTTTGAACGTGATTATGCATCCTTTCGTCATTGACAGTAGGAGGATATTCAGGGATTTCTCCATTAAAATCAATAAATGCTACACACCCATTTACAGCAGCTTGCTTTTCTATAATCTGCATGAAACCATATGCAGGGTATCAATTGCTTATTTACCACTTCCATATTATTATCAGTCCACTGGATTTTATAAAGTACAACACTGAGTAGGTATTATCCTGCAGAGAAGAGAAACTTGCCTCTTTGATTCTTCTCTTTAGCATAGCAAGTCCTTCATTTGTAAGACTCCGTAACGAACCTCCAAATCTAACCTGGCTCGGAATGACACCGAATCCCTTACGGCCACCTTCAATGAATGTTATTGAGACTACCTTCATTCACAAGGAAAATGGCTTAGCTTTTCTCATAATCATTAAGCATTAGCAGTACAGCTTTTATTACTCACATTGACGTAAGAATTCAGATACCATTGTACCGATAATATGTTACCAGAGAGGAGAAACGGAAACCAAATCAGAAATTTCTGAAACTGCAACGGTAAGGTTTCGTACTCAAAATGAAAAATATATATTTAATTTCAATTTTCAATATAATTTCAACTAAATATACAACTCTAATTTTATTAAGAGACTTGATAAATTGTTGCTGAGCAAATTGACTATTAAATATATACATTCTTACGCTTCCTAATTAAGTGTACACTATAAGTTTTTATGCATTTTGAGCCTTTGCTGATTATGGTTTTGTGAGGAAAATCCAAATGATTATAAAATATAACCCAAAACCAAGATACACCATTTAGAGGAAAACAATAAATAAAATCTGCAATTTAATGTGAACTTATATTTAAGCTATGAATTTTAACAATATACATGTAATATGAATTTTAACAATCTACATGTAATGGAAGTAAATAAACTTATATAAAAAAAAAAAAAAAAAACAATTAGGTTGACAGAACGTCTTTATGGAATTCCCTGAGCAAATACTACAACCCAACCAATCTTCTCGCTCTATTTTCGTCATTCTAGCGTATCAAGGTCGTCTTTCTAACCTATCGAAACTCAAAATTTAACGCGTGGTTGTCTTTCTGACCTATCGAAACTCAAGGCGTGTTTGCTCCCTTCCTCGGTATAGTCTCGAGTGACCATAACCCAAACAGTAATCATAACCCATTAAGCTCAGTCAGAAGCAATGCTGGCATTACGTGGGTTTCACAGGATACGATGAACATTGACATCGTTAATGAGGTTACATGCAGATTCTCTGTTAGCCTCTCCATATTTATGGTGAAGGTCCTAGCCTCTCCAACCCATTACATATCTTTGGATTTGAGCAGCGCAGCCAAATAATTACACTGAAAATCCCAAATCCAAATCCAGCGCAATTTATTCAAAAGCGCTGATTAAACAACGGTACCCATTGGAAGAGTTTCGCTAAATTCTTTGGCATTTGAGTTCACAGAACAGCAGCAATGGCGTTGGCATTGCCATTATGGAAGAAGAAGAAGAAGAAGAATATGGTTTTGTTCATTGGGCTGAAGGCTCAGTTTCAGATCAGAAACACTACCACCATGGTTACCAGAATATAATATAGCGAGGAAAATGGGTTTGTGAAAGGGCTTTGTAAGCAGGGTAAACTGAAAGAGGCAATGCGGGTTTTGACAGTCATGTGCCGCCCTCTGGATTCTTCAACTTACGGTCCTCTATTGCAGGAATGCATCAGAAAGAATTTGGTGATAGAAGGAAAATTGATCCATGCCTACATCATTCAGACATGATTCCAATGCGAAGATGTCATTTTAAGCAATATTCTTGTTACCATGTATGCGAAATGTGGGATTGTAGAGAATTCACACAAAGTGTTTGAGAAAATGGCTGAACGAGACGTAGTTTCTTGGACTGTGATGATTGCAGCGTATGTCCGACATGGGTTTGCCGATGACGCCTTGGATCTGTTTTACAAAATGCGACGAACGCCACACAGACCTTGTGGAGAAGGGGCGGCAATATTTTGATTATATAACTCAATATTATTACCTTACGCCAACAATGGAGAACTATGGTTGCATCGTTGACCTTCTTGGGCGTGTGGGCTGTCTGGATGAGGCTGAAGATTTGATCAACAAAATGCCATTTCAACCTGATGCTACTGTGTTGGGGTGTTTGCTTGGTGCCTGTAGAATTCATGGCAATGTACCGCTAGGAGAACGTGTCACAGAGCGCATTTTTGCATTTGATACAAAATGTTCTGCGCCTTATGTGCTACTGTCAAATATCTATGCTGAAGCTGGTAGGTGCAGTGACATTGAGAAGGTGAGGAAAATGATGAAAGACAGAAAAGTTATGAAAACCCCTGGATGCAGTTGTGTTGAGGTCAATAAGCAAGTGTATGCTTTTGGCAGTTGAAGAAAGATCACACCCTGATAGACAAAAAACTTATGCATAGTTGGACAGATTGTCTGGGTTGACGAAAGCAATAGAGTATATAGCCCATACAAAATATGTACTCAATCACTTGGAGAAGGAGCGAAAGGAACAAATTCATTGCTACCACAGTGAGTAGCTAGCTTAACCTTACTTTTATGTCCATGTCATAATCACTTCTCCCACTCCCGTGCAATCAGTTCAACAGATTGATCAATGGAGCTAATCAATAGTACAAAAACTAGAATTCTTTCAATGATTTCCACTCTAAAGGCAATACAACTTTTCTCCGTTATCCTTGCGTTAGTCTTTCTAGAACCTCGATATCCCCATTACTGTTTTCCAAAATAATGTTCACCATTCATATTGAATAATAGTTGCTCCAACTTTATAAAACCTTGTATGGGTAGTCGTTACCTAAAGAATTTCTAAACCTATTTTAAGATTAATGAGAATATCATATTACATTTGTTTGATTCTCCTAAGATTTTAAACTTTTCATTAACTTAAACTCAAACCAGCTTTGCAGGACACAAGTGTATTTCTTTGTGGACAAATATGGCATGCCAATTGGCTTTGCCATGCATTCACGTATTCTGAATATGGATGTCAACAGTTTCTACTCTTATACACATTTTACAGAAGAACGGAGTCAAACCCAGATAAGGGAAGTTGCAGCATCTCACTCCCCAAGTTGATGGAGTGAATTCATTCAGGTGTCTTCATTGAGGAGAAGTGCAACCATGTTGTCAACAGCCTGGGCAGTATCATTATTTACACTTGGTATGATGTTTTCTGGTGCAATATATTTGACAAACTATTTTAACTCTGTAAAGCTGCAGTGTTCCCTATTGCCATCTTTTTCCTGGAGTATTTTTCTTTCCTTTCCCAAAAGTCCATCCAATTCGAGAGAATGCAACTATAGAATTGTGACAACCATGACAACATTTTGATATGAAAGTAATCCTCTTGAAGCTTGCTATGGTCCACAAAGGCATAACATGTGTTGATCATCTTAGCCCCTTGCTAATTTTTGAAAAACAAACAGGGGGGTCAAGCTGTCTTTGAGTTTTCAAATAATGGTTTCCTTCTGGAAAGACATCATCCTTGAAGCCTTTCATGTTCCCTGCTCTTCAAGCCCTTTCCCTCTACTGTTCTGGAGCAAATGAGCCTCACTGATTGCTAAAAAGTTGTGCTCCAAGGGCCTTGATTTACCCCTTGTACCTCTGCAGAACTCCTTATCTCACCTCTTTTTCCCTCTTTCCAAAGTCCCCTTTCCATCTCAAAACTCCCCTTTTCTCCCTTATCGTTTCCCTTCCTAACCCTTAAAATCCATTAAAAATGGGCCAAAACCCACTTTTTAACATTGCAATAGGGCTTAACCCCTTTCCCGCCAGCCCCTTTCAACCACTTCCCCACGTAACCTTTACCCAAGACCAAGCGTTTATTGCCTTGGGGGCTAGTCGCGATCGTGGCTTGCAAACAAGCGCAACCCTTTGTTAACTCAGAAAAACTCCGATGCGATTGTTTTATTGTATAAGTCCTCCGCTGTGTTCTGCACCGTTGATCTACACGAAGATCGGACGGCCCGCGCTAATCGCAAAACTTCGCAATCGCAACATTTATGTTAACCCCTCCGATCGATCATCGCAAACATTTGCAATGCGATTGATCGCGTCGCATTTCCCCTCCGAACATCGCAATCGCAATTCCCCGTCCAATCGCAATCGCAATTTCCGTCGCGTTTCCCCTGTGCTCCCTCCGATTCTGATTCCCCGATCGCCCGCTCCTCCGATTGGTCGCATCGCAACATTTGCCATACGCGATTGCAATTACTCCCCGCTCCCGATCTCCGATTGCGATTGACTCCTTGGGTCCCACCTCACGCATCCATTTCATTACATTTCATGCATTTCCACTTATAACCAAAGTTCCGTGTTTTGCATTAAAGTTTTAATGTTTCACATGCATTCCGCATTTTCATAATCATTCCACCGATTGATCTCCGCCATTGATCTACGCCTATAGACCATGATTACACGGCCCACGATGCATTTCTCCACCAAACCCTATTATACACCGTATCATTGCATTTTTCACCGTTTTTACGCCTAAAACACTGTTTCACCACCGTCGCGCCATTGTTCTCCCGTCCTCCACAATCACCCCCGTATGCATGGATTTCATGACCGAGTGTCGTGTTCTGCAGGGTTACTAGGTGGGAAGGGCCGCCATGATTACACAGTCCATATTACAGCGGCAAGATTTCATAGACAGAGGTGTAAATGAAACAGCAAAGAGTTCAATGCATAGAAAACTAAGTCAGCAGGGTTTCACATCGGCAGATGATTCTAAAGTACAAAGCGCCCATATAAGTTTTATTATTTACCGTGTTCCTGAAGATTTCCGCCTTGACCACAGTCCCAAGCTACCAGAGCAGCTGTTAATACGGTATGGCAGACCATTCAATCATTCACTTCACCATTTTGTTTATTCACCAGAGCACTGCACAGTACTGCAATCAAAGTACATCAGGGCCATACCTGGAGTAAATGGAAAACTGACGAAGACCATTCTTTCCTCCAGAAAGTACCAAAGATAAATGCGCTGAGTTTAAACAGAATGGGCTTCGGCCCTCTTTTTCTTCGGAGTTTTAATTCTGCATTTAGTTTTCCACCTACCACCTCTGCTCCTTTTTCAGCTATAAAAACCCCCAAAGAACAGATTATTGGGGGTTCCAGATTTTATCAGAAAATTATGCAGTGAAAGGCTTTTTGTATACATTTTGTAGAACTTTTATATGAAGGCTCAGAGCCCATAGGGTCTCAGTGAGGAGGAGTTCCATCTGTTAAAGAGGATTCTGGTCTTTGGTATTTCACAGTCTGTAACTTTCCCTTATGTGTTATTTTAATATATCATTTCATTTCATCCATGTTTCCTGTATCATGTTTTGGAATGCGAGTGGCTCACTGATTTTTGGTATGGATTCATCCTAGTTGATGCCCATGCTCGGATCAGTCAAGCACTTTAAATATGGCTCATGCATGATATTTTGTTCCACTATTCATCTAAACCATGTTTCTGCTATATTAGTTTCTTTGGGAGGGTGTTTTTAAAACACTACTGTCATGTATGGATTCTTAGATTGGTAAGCCCATGCATGGTGGTATTGTGTATATGGATATCAGTTCAATGTTAACTAATATTTTCTCTACATTTCATTCACTACATACACCTTCTAATAACTTATTTCTGTAAAGTATTTCTGAATCGGCCCGCTTTGCAGTAAGTTGTCTCTGAATTGTCTGTTGCTTTTATATTGGAGTTTTGCATGTTGCCTCTGCAATATCCCTGTCTCTGTGTCAGTTTCTGAAGGTCTTGGTCCCATTCAGATTAATTTTCCTTGTTTTACAAGAGATAGCATGAGAGCTTGTTATTGATAACTCCCTCTGTTATATCCTATGCTCCTTGCTATATAAGATGCCCTAGGCACTGGTCTATCACAACTCTAGGCTGTCTCTAGGAACGGCAATAACATGAATATAAGTTTCTTGCTCATTGGATGTTAACCACTGCATATCAACTTTAGGTAGTCCTAAGCATTCCAGCAACCGAAGTTTGGCTTCACCAACATAAACCTTCTTACAAAACCTTCTTGCAACCTCCAAGAATATTCTCTTTCCCAATGGTATAAGTACCAATCAAAAAGAGAGTTCTTGGGTTGAAAGCTTCTCCCTGAATGGCTTCCAGAACAGATTGAATAACTGTTTCCTGCTTTGGAAAGTCATACTAAGGATTACAGTATGTTGTATAAAGGATAAGTGTATGAATATTACAGGAATCAAGAATTGGATTGGTAATCATTTCTTGACAGAATCTGAAGTCCCCTATGTGAAGAGAAGGCTTACCATTAGGTGGTTCAAAAAGAAGGATAACTGATCCAGGGCAATGATTGGCATCAATAGCAGTTACATATAATCCATCTACATCAACTCTCTCATTTAAAGGTAAGACATGCAAAGTCCAATTCTTATATTGACAAGGCCTGCCGTGATTAATGAGCAGTACACTTTACCATGATGGAAACCTCTGGTAAGTTCTTGATAATGATCTGTGTGAAAATGAGACAAGAACCAATAAGAGAAATCTCCTCTTAGATAACGAAAAGCATCCACTTGAAAAGGTGTTCCTGGAATACATAGCCTTTACAGGATGCCAGTGAGTTTTGCAGCACTAGGACGAGTTTTGTTTCTAGCTCTTTTCCTGCCAGAGATCATAGTAGGTTTGT
Source organism: Pinus albicaulis (assembly GCA_034641835.2). Lineage (NCBI taxonomy): Eukaryota > Viridiplantae > Streptophyta > Pinopsida > Pinales > Pinaceae > Pinus > Pinus albicaulis. The sequence continues at coordinate 454,535,016 of CM076576.1, read as the reverse complement.
CTTTTCGTTGATGTGTTTCAACATGACACCCAACTTGTCTCCCTGCAACACCTGAAGGGCTGTTGAAAACTCGGTAATCAGTTTGTTCCCTGATTCTCTGAGCTGGGATTTATCATCCATATTTGCTGCTGCTTTAGGAATGTTTGTATTGGCCTTTGTTGAATTATTGTTTCCTTTTCTTAGTTCATGCAGTGCATGCAAAATCTTCCTCCTTGGACCAAGAGCAGTAATACCTGGAAAACTAAGGTCCTCTTCTGTTAGCCATTAAAGAGACTCCCAATCAATCTACTTCTTGAATTTTAGTTTTATTTACGCTCATAATGTATTGGTTTCTCTGTTGTATCAAGCTTTAGCAATCTTCTTCGTATTGGGTTCTATGATATGTTTGGTTTCAACAGTTTGATCTTGTGCATTATGCTTTGTTCTAATTTGCTTTTTAGGGCTTTGAAATCGTACCTTTTTTTAATATATTGTGCTTAATAGGCTTCCTGTGAAGTTTGAAACTGCTAATCTATCAGTGTCCCACCATGCGCGGATTGGGTATCCAACATCAAATACATTTGATGTGTCAAAAGTGCAGATCTTGCACTACTGCAAATTTGTTGTCATAGACAGATATGTTACACATTTGCTTTCATTGTAATCTAAAGCAAGCTCCAATAGAAGAAGAACATGGTTAGATTTATCTATCTCGGAGGACAACTTCATGTTGACTTTTCATGACCTTACCTCGGCATAACTTAGGCATGTGAACATATTTGCCTCATTGAGTAAGATGGCACAATAAAGGAAAGGTAAATTTCCTTTTACCTTCTATCTCGGGTAAGTTATTGCCTTACTTTAAGCTCATGAAAATAATACCTCTCAAGACCAAAGCATGTATCTGTGGGTCTGTAAAAATTCTTTGCCTGTGGGTATGTAGATATTCTTAACGGTCTTCAGTGGTTGAATCTGGGAATGATGTTCTTGTACTAAAATTATTCATACCACGTAAAGATTTTGGTTAACTGTACAATCACATTATGTGAACCTTATGAGTTTTGTACCTGTGCCATCAGCACGAGAGTTGTAGCAAGAGAAAGGTTACAGAAAACATCTCTAGATAATTGGATTCTCAAGCTAATGTAACGTAAAAATATATAGTTCCGAGTTCATTTTAGGGTTGTAATATGACATCAATCGAGTGCAGATGTGGTGGTAGTTATTTTAATAATAATTTAGCTAAAATCCAATTGGAGTTAGCTAACTTAATATATAAATGATAAATAATGTTAGAATGCTAAGTTCCAAAACATTATAGGGATCTTTTGAGTTTAGTTTTAACTAAATTGTTTAATTGTCTATTTATCAAGTAGACAGAGACTTTAAGCACACAAAACCTAAATGAAGAAATAGATTTTAACCAAAGTTGTGCCGATATTTAGTTTGCTTTAACTTTGATAGAAATCTCAACCTTCATGTGAAAGTGTAAATCGAAATTATATTCCTGTGTTAAACACATCTGCATAACTAAATTTGGAACCGTGATTTAAATTCTCACTTATAAGCAACACTGTTATTTTTTTAACAATTTGCAATTACGGATCAGCATACTTAAATTTGGAACTATGATTTAAATTCCCACTTATTAGCAACACTATTAATTTTCTAACAATTTGCAACTACGGATTGTTGAGGAATTTACTAACCATAATTTCAGTTTACTAACCATATGAAATTAAGAATGTATCACAAATGTATCATGCATGGAGTTTACTAACCCTATGAAGTTAAGAGTGTATTACAGATATATCATGAATTAATTATTTGTGCTCATTATATTCAGTCTGCAAGCAATGAAATACAAACATGTAGATAACTAAGCATTGGATTTTGCCCACATGATTCGACACAACCTTAAAATTTTGTTTATAGAAAGACTGTAAGCAATGAAATACAAACATGTAGATAACCAAGCATTGGATTTTGCCCACATGATTCGACACAACCTTAAATTTTTTTTTATAGAAAGACAACAGAGCTGGTTGCATTAACTTGCATGTGACTGAATCTCTGATGAAGTACTTGGTTTCAATTTGTTTTCCTTTGTAAATGTACGTATTTTTTTGGGTGCTCGTTCATTTTGACGAAGATGGTACTTAGCCCACATTATCTGTGTCAAGATTATCCTTGCATTGATATTTGTTCTATTCACATTTGAAATTATTATGTACTTTGTTTTCCTTACTGTGTTAAAAGGTGACAACTCTTTCGCTGGCCATAAGTTTTCCGACAATTGCAGTTGTTCCACATTCTATCATCAATGATTACAAGAATGTTCTAGCAGTAGCTATCGAACTTGATTACCCTTTTCCACTTGAAGGTGAATTTGGAAAGACAAGGTTAATAAAATAATTCTGTGAACTCATATCATTGAATATAGAAATTGTTGTTAAAATATAGTTTTTTTTTTTATGTTATCTAAATATTTTGATTTTGCTTTGTCAAGTAGGATCCAAGCAAGTTTGCAGTTGTTGTTGTTGCTACAGATGCTGCACCTGCTGCAGCCGCTCCAAAGGAAAAGGAAAATAAACCTGAGCCAGAGGAAGAGTCCAAAGAGGATATGGGTTTCAGTGTTCCTAACTAGATTGGATGTGCTGTGTAGGAAGAGTCCGAAGAGGATATGGGTTTCGGTCTTTCTGACTAGATTGGATGTGTTGTGGAGGAAGAGTCCGAAGAGGGGATATGACTTTCAGTCTTTTTAACTAGACATGATTAATATTTTTAAACAATTGAAATATTAAATCGATTTATAGGTTACATTTTTTTATATAGAAGTTTAATGAATTAATTATGTTGTTACGTTTGGATAAAATGAACAAACATTATTATGAAATAAAACATAAGTTAAATTAAATAAACATAATAAACTATAAGTGAAATTAAGGAAATCCAAGTGTTTGTTTTGGCAGTCAATATAAACATAAGGATGTCAATTTGAAAATGTTTTTAGTTACAAGTATAATTTAGAAAACATTAAATTTATATTTATAAATAATAGGCAAACCCTATGCTACATATGAAAATTTATAAGTTTTTTTTTTCTTATTCAGATTTCATTACATTACTGATAATTTACAAAGTATTGGCATATAAAGTCTTCAAACTAGCACTTTGCAAAGCCTGTGTGTTTTAGAGTGAAGTATTGCAGCGATAACATATTGGCTGCCGCGACCTAGCCGCCATTGCTGGTTCTCCTGGTGCTGCCGGCCTGGCTCTTTGGCCTCGGCCTCGGTGGGTTCCTCCATTCTCTGCCTTGACACTGCCCTCGCTTCACTCTTTTGCTCCTGTGCGGTGTTTTGAAGTTGCGAGGCTCGTGTTAAAGGATTTTACAGACTTTTTTAGCGCTCTGCATTCCTGAGTTAGGTTTGCATCTGGTTTGCTTGGCGCGGCGTTCTGGGCTGCTGGAGCGGCGTCCAGGCTCTGTTCCGAAGGAGTTTTCCTGCCTCTGCTTGGAGCTTTGCTGCAGGGTTTGATCTTTCGCTGACTGTTTTGCTGCTGCCCTGTCCGGGGGTTGTCTCCCGCCCCCCTGCTCTGCCTCCTCGTGCTGTGTGCGCAGATGGTTGTTCCAGAGTGACTGTGCTTGCGCCTCTTTGCTCGGCCTTCCCAGAGGGAGATCGAATCATGGATATTGATGGGGTGTCTGCTCCCCCTCCTCTGCCTCCGGAGGTTTTGGCCTTCAAATCATTAGTTGCTTCTGGCACTAAGCGCCCTCTTACTGCGTCTCTGCAGAGGTTTGTTAAGAAGATGGACTCTATCCCATCAGTGGCTCTCCCCGAAGAAGACACATGCAAAGCTGCTCTGAACCTGGCTGAAAGAGGCCTCATAGGCCAGTTTACAGGCCTCTGGCCTTCGCCAAAATCGGTCGAAGAGTGGACTCATAGAAACTGGAAGCCTCTCATCAAAGAAGGAGTCAAAAGTTACTTCGTAGGTAAGGGCTTCTTTGTATTTGTCTTCGAAAACCCCGATGATAAAGGATTGATTTTCAGAAATGGACCTTACTTCATGGGCCCTCAGGGCCTTTACCTAAACAAATGGTCTCCTGATTTTGACCCCACTCAAGACGTTCCCTCGGCTGTCCCGGTTTGGGTAAGGCTTCCCCACTTGCCTCTCCACTGTTGGAACCACAATACTCTCCAGATCATAGGGAATGCTCTGGGAAATTACATAGACCAAGCTGCTAGGAAGGACCAATACTCCTGTGCTCGCATCTGCGTCGAAGTGGATCTGGAAGAAGGGCTACCGGAAGCAATTAAACTTATAGTAGCTGGTTGGACGTATGTACAAGAGTTGGACTACGAGCAGCTGCCATTCAAGTGCAGACATTGCCATGGACACGGTCATTTTGCAAAGCACTGCAAGAAGAAGGCGGAGGAACAAATGGACAAACAAAACGGGGATCAATGGACCCTAGTTCAGAAAAATGCAAACTCAAAAAGGGGCACAGGAAAAGGCAACAAGAATGGAGAAACTAGCAGATCTAAAATAAACCTAGTAGAGGAAGCAAATCCAAATGGGACAGCAAGTGCTCAAAAGACTCCAAATGGGACAGCAAATCCAAATGGGACAGCAAGTGTTCAACAGACCCCAAATGGGACAGCAAGCCCAAATGGGACAGCAAGTGCTCAACAGAATCCAAATGGGACAGCAAGTGTTCAACAGAACCCAAATGGGACAGCAAATCCAAATGGGACAGCAAGTGCTCAACAGAATCCAAATGGGACAGCAAGTGCTCAACAGACTCATCAAGCTAATTCAACACAGGAGAATGAGGAACAGGAAAAAATTCCACCTACAAACAATGAGGGAGAGGAAGCAACTCAGAGTGACACCAATCAAGGCAGCCCCACCAACCTATCATATGCGGATATAGCAAGGAAAAAACCAATGGAGAGCTCGGAGTCATCGGAGGATGAAACATTCGAGCGCCCATCAAAAAAAGCGGGAAGAAAATCCAGAAAGGAAAAGAGGGAGGAGGAGGCAGAAAGACTCAAAACGCAGGGAAGTCAGCCCACAATAGAAATGTCTATCGGGCGAAATACCAGACCAAGGCCCTCTAAGGGAGGCCACATCCATCAAAATAATAAATAATGAAGCTAGTCTCTTGGAACTGTAGAGGGCTGGGGAACCCCTCCAAAATCGAGGCTGTTAAAGACCTTTTGAAAGCTGAGCCCTCAGACATTCTCATGCTCCAAGAGACAAAAATAGAAGGGCAGGCCCTTCTAGAGATCAGTAGATCAAAGTGGAAAAAAAGAACAGGCAAAGCAGTCAGTGCTAGGGGTACATCCGGGGGGTTGGCAACTCTTTGGACTGAAGACCTTTTCCAGCTGAATAACTCCCATGAAACTCAGCACTGGATCTTCACCGAGTTGAAACACAAAGCAAGTAAGTTATCTGTCTCCCTTTTCAATCTTTATGTCCCAGTTTCTTACACTGAAAAAAGAGAATGCTGGAACAGTCTCTCTGCCTTTTTAGATTTATCCTCCCCCACCAATATCATTATAGCAGGTGATCTAAATATAGTAATGAAAGCAAAAGAGAAAAGGGGGGGAATTTGCAGCAGAGACCCCATGCTGCCCATGGTCGAGGAGCTCTCTCTGAGCTGGGATCTGTTGGATTTTAACCCAGTTCGTGGCATATACACCTGGTCGAATAATCGCACTGGATCGGATCATATCTCTGCTCGTCTAGACCGCTTCCTTGTGCAAAGTTCCATTATGATGAATAAAAAAATCATAGTCACAAAAATTTTACCCAAACTTACTTCCGACCACAAGCCAATTCAGCTACTCTTAGAAGAGGAAGAAGACCTTGGGCCCATTCCTTTTCGTTTCAGTCCACTATGGATTGAAAGAGAGGGTTTCTTTGACACAGTGAAAGAAGCGTGGTCTAAACCCATCAATGGATCCTCTAGTTACGTCTGGGAGCAAAAGTTAAAAGCAACTAAACAAGCCTTGAAAGATTGGACCAAGAAACCAACCCAAACTCCTCCTGAACAAAGAAAAGAGGCAGTTCATTCATTGCAAACCCTGCAAACCGACATGGAAAGTAAAGATATCACAACAGAATTATTGGAAACAGAAATAAAAGGACAAAGATCAGCATATCAGTCATTCCGAAAGGAAGAAGAATATTGGAGAATAAAATCTAGAAGTTTGTGGTTAAAGGTGGGGGATCGGAATACTGCTTTCTTCCACAGGAAATATAGAGCAAGACTGTCAAGGAATTATATAGCAGAAATTAAAACAGCAGATGGTCATGTCTGCAAAGGATACAATCAAGTCAAGGCAGCTGCTGAAGCTCACTTCCAGAACCTCTACAGTGCAGATGCTCAAAGTAATGATGAGGAAACTGCTGCATTTCTTTCAAACATACCCAATCTCATCAGCCCTGAAGAAAATGCAATCCTCTGCAGATCCATAACGGAGGAGGAAATCATAAATGTAATTTGGGCCATGGAGGCGGACAAGGCACCTGGGCCCGATGGATTCACAATCCATTTCTTTAAAACATGTTGGCATATTATCAAGGCAGATCTGCAGAAAATGATAAGAGGATTTATGAAAAAAGCCAAGCTAGGCGGAGGAACCAACTCCACTTACCTAGCGTTAATCCCCAAAGACACCAATCCTGAAACTTTTTCCAGATTCAGACCTATTTCGTTGTGTAATGCGTCTTATAAAATTCTGACCAAACTGTTAGCAAACAGAATCAAGCCACTTTTAAAAAGAGTGATCTCCAACTCCCAAAGTGGCTTTGTGGAAGGTAGACATATTCTGGACAATGTAATCCAGGTCCAGGAGACAATCCACTCCAGCAGACAGCGGAAAGAGAAAGGAATGGTGATAAAATTAGACATGGCAAATGCGTTTGATAGAGTCAACCGCACATTCCTTAGCAAAGTTCTCCTTACATTTGGCTTCTCGCCCTTTTTTGTTCAGCTAATCAAAGCCTGCATTGACAATCCATGGATCGCTCCCCTTGTCAACGGACGTCCAACAAATTTCTTCCAAGCAAAGAGAGGAATAAGGCAGGGATGCCCTCTCTCCCCCTATCTGTACATTATTATGGCAGACTCATTAAGTCGAAAGCTCAATGCAAAAAAAGTTGCAGGTACCTTACCAGGCCTCAAACCTTCAATGGGAGCTGAGCCTTCGAATCATGCACTATTTGCAGATGATTCTCTCCTCTTAGGTGGAGCCTCCACAAGAATTGCTCGAGCATTCGACACTGTCCTCAGAAACTACTGCAGAGTCTCTGGTGCGGCAGTTAATGACAGCAAGAGCGAAGTTTTCAGTTGGAATATTGATCACCAAGAACTCGCAGGCATAACTTCCATTCTTGGGTTCAAAGGACAATCAATCTGGGACAGATTCAATTACCTTGGCCTGCCCATTATTTCTGGAATAAATAAAAGAGCTCTATGGAGTGAAATAATCTCAAAAATTAAAACCAAGATTGCAGCTTGGGGGGGTTACTGGTTGACAAAGGGCGGCAAAGTCATCTTGATCAAATCGGTGCTGTCAGCGCTCCCAATTTTCTAGGCTGCTTTCCTTCTGGCTCCTCGAAATATTATGGAGCAGATCTCCAAACTACTCAGAGATTTTTTGTGGCAAGGTGGGAAAGGCAATGAAAATAGAATACATCTGGTGAATTGGGATGTTGTAAAGAGAACGAAGGAGGAGGGGGGACTGCAGATAAGAGATCCCCAGCTTGTTAACATAGCCTTGGGAGGCAAAATCCTGTGGAAATTGATCCACGAACCAACTCATCCTGTCAGCATTACACTGCGGTCAAAATATGGAGTCAGCAAAGATCTCAGCAACGTAATACACATGCCCACAGCCAATAGCACGCAACTCTGGAGTTTGTGTTGTAAAAGCAGTAAAAATTTCATCAAACAAATGTATCGAATCCCTGGAAGCGGCAAACACATCAATCTGTGGACGGACAGTATAATGAGGAACGCTCCCTTAGCAGATCACGCGGATATAACAGATCTAAGATCGTGGTTGGAGCGCGCTGGTGTCAAAAGTCTCTATGATCTGTCGAAATGGAACAAGCGTGGGGAATGGGAGGGCTGGGATCTCCATGGAGTCCCAAACAGATTGAATCATCAACAAACTCTGCTTGAAGATAGATTGGAGGACGCTGCCCCTGTACACAGAACCTCAAAAGATTGCTGGGGATGGGGCAAATCTGGAGTCTACACAACTGCTGCTGGCTATAGCGCTCTGCAGGGTACAAGAAATAGTAATCACCCTCCGATTGTCTGGAAAAATGTTTGGGATTCATTTGCCACACCAAAAGTAAATTTCTTCTGCTGGACTTTGATTCATAACAAAATACTCACGGGAGACAATCTGGAGAAACGAAATATAACAGGCCCTCATAGGTGTGCTATGTGCAAAAACAATTCAGAAACAGCCCAGCATCTTTTTATGGATTGCAGTGTAGCAAAAGAAGTTTGGGCGCTCATATTAATAAACTTGCAGACTCCTGTACCATCCTTTAACTCTGCAGCTGATCTTTTTGCCTCTTGGAGGCACCATTACCCCCATCATATTCCTCAAAAATCAATCTGGAGCAGAATTTGGACAGCGATACCCAAATATGTTTGCTGGCAGATTTGGTTGGCACGTAACCATAAGATATTTCAAGAGGTGAGACACTCTCCGTTGCAAATAGCTGCAAAAGCTAAGGCCTTTCTGATGGAAGCAACACAACAGCAGTATTTAAAAGAAGACTCTTTGCTTCTGCCTGAAGAAAAGATGTGGTTAGGCACACTAGAGCCTTATCTGAGCAGAAACTATCCTAAACCACAAAGCGATAAACAGGAATGGCGCTTAAGAGATAAAGAGGATTACTTCCAAAAATGGTGGAGGTCTCAAAAAATATCCTCAGTCTTCTTTGATGGGGCGTCTAAAGGGAATCCAGGGACAGCTGGAGCTGGGGGAGTCATCTACTCTCCGGACTGTTACTCTAAAGACACCTTCTACTGGGGATTAGGCCAGAAGTCCAACAATCAAGCTGAGCTCCTAGGGCTTCTCAAAGCCTGCCAAATTGCAAGAGACAAAGGTGTGAAAAATCTGCAAGTCTTCGGAGATTCAGAGTTAATAATAAAAAATTTAAACATGGGGGATCGATTCAATAATCCCAGCCTCAACAAAATTTTGGAAAGACTGAAAAAAGTACTTCAATACTTTGACAGCTGCAAATTTTATCATATACTCAGAGATTTAAACAGTGAAGTGGATCAAATGGCAAACAAAGGTAGTGCTATCATGAAAGGGCTTATTTTTGTTAACAAAAACAGTTTTGTACAAATGCCCTGAAGATTGTAATAGAGGAAAAGCGGCAGAGTTTAGAAATATGCATTGTATTTGGGGACAGCTCGAAAAAGTCCCATTTGTTTCCAGATAAATAAAAATCATATAAACGTTTCAGTTAAAAAAAAAAAAAGCCTGTGTGTTTTGTGCCTTTAATAATTGACATTATTCTGGGACATTTGTGTCGGTGTAACTTTTTTTTTAAATTTAACCTCCTTTCACACATCCACACTCAATATGTACTCAATGACTTGGAAAAGGAGCAAAAGGAACAAATTCTTTGCTACCAGTGTCAGAAGTTAGCAATTACGTTTGGGATTATCGATACATCCCCTGGGACAACTATCCGAGTTATCAAGAACCTCAAAGTATTTGGTGACTGCAACTCTGCTACCAAGTTCATCTCCAAAATGTTGCACGTGAAATTGTAGTGGGAGATGCTAACCGTTTCAACCACTGCAAGGATGGGTAATGTTTCTGCAGAGATTATTGGTGATACCATGTAGGGTGAACCTCAGATATAGAATTGTCCAATAAAACCTCTAGATGTGTTTTAAGCTTTGCATTTTGTGTATTTAAGCGAAGAGTTGGAATTTCATTGTGAAAATTGAAACCCAATGGCTAGGAGTCATGAAGCTTGGATTTATTGACAAGGAATCAATCTCCTGCAAAAACATGGGGAAGTGATTGCGTGCCAGCTCAAAGCATTTGACAATTTTTTATATTGAAAATAGGGGGTTTTTCAATGCCAGATTGCTGGTGTTTAATTATACCATATTGGCATCTTCCCGACTCTATCATAGACACTAGATGGATTCTATAATATGGGTAATTTGCTGGGAATCCATTATTTCTTGGAGAATTAATATTTCCACATTTTTTCGTTGATTCCTACTTATGCTCCAATTCTTGCCTTGAAAAGAATTACTGCAAGGAAGTACCTCTACTTATGACGCCTTTCGAAGGCTTAGTGGAATAAAGTTTATACACATTGATTAAATCCTACTTTGCAATTCTTGCCTTGAAAAGAATTACTGCAAGGAAGTACCTCTACTTATGAGGCCTTTCGAAGGCTTAGTGGAATAAAGCTTATACACATTGATTAAATCCTACTTTTCAAGTCTCGTTGGCGTGAAGTACCTAAACTGTGAAGAGAAGACTAGATCCTACCTTTCCAGGCTTGAGTGGCACGAAGTGCCTAAAATGTGAAGAGAGAGCTTCTTAAAAATAGCCAGGAATGCAATGCTCTAGGCAACCAGCAGACAGGGCCTTTCAAAGGTTGGGATGAAGTACACCTTGAGGCAGGAATGCGAGAAATCCATCATCTAGCATTGCCTACAAATAATTATTTATTATATATTTTTTTTGGTTGACATGGAGCCAATAAAATGTTTAGGGGTAAAGCCAATGTATGCTTACTGCACGATAAACAAGGAAAGACATTATCTTCTAGAATTTTAGATTATAAGACACCAGTTTCTGTTAACTATTTCGTGCAATTTCGTTACATTATCAACCTTAGAGCATCATTATTGTTTCCGGGATACTTTGTGATTAGTATGGTTTGCATATATGTTGTCTTATCATGGTGATAAAGAACATTATAAAGGGTTATCCATGCAAAACATTTTGTCATAGGGTCATTTTCAGCATAGACATATTATATTCCTGAGCTTACAAGCACATGTCAAAGGTTTAATCAAAGAAGGAAAGTGAATTCCCCCACCTCTACCTAGAAGGTGTGAATTTCTGGAGCAAATAATCTACAAGTTTTCTAATTGTTAGATGTTTGCTGATTTTTGAACTACCCATTTATCACAAAAATATATTTATGTCGAAAGGCGTTTTCTCTATGGAGTTGGTTGTGCAAACACTGTTCAGCCCAGCTAATCTCCTCACTCTATTTTCTTCGTTCTTGCCTATCAATATTGTAAATTTATGTAGATGTTCTATGCTTGATGCAACTTTACTTTCTCGTCAATATTAGACAGCAATCACATAAACAATAAAGATAAATGTTGATAGAACATACCAGTAGATTGACAGAAAACAAGCCAGAAATATATGTGTGTTGGTGCGTTACGGCGATCAACAGGATGCTTCAACCAGCAAAGTCTCAATATGGTCAGCCAACCAGCAATGTCACACAACCCTCTAGGACAGCCAAACAATCAACCCAAAAGTCAACGCTGGCAATCAACGGTCAACGCAAATAGCAGCAGTAACTAGGTCAACGTTGAAAAGTCAAAGTCAACATCTTGCCTCAGAAATAGTGCCATAAAATGCGGATTAGGGAAATCGAGATTTTGGAAGAGTTTCGAGTTGATTTTACCTTGCGTTGACCAAAGTCAACGCTGGTCAAAGTTTGCGCAGAAACCCTAGATCGAAAAATAGAAAAATGTTGCTGCCAGATTTCCAACATGTGGAGAGAGAAGAGACTCCAAGTGATCGAACCAATCAGATGAGGAGAGAGAATGTGTGAGGATGAGATGAGCGAAATGTCCTCCAACGTTGACCTTATTTATATCCATCATTGAGGGTGTGTGACACATCTGCTAGGGCACAAAACCTTAAGGCCGATCTGCACATATTTTGAATAGATTAAAAATAAATTCAAAATAAATGTTCTTCTCATCGGATCAAGATGATATTTATATCAATCTTGCACCTCTCTGAATGAGGAACCCAATAAAAATATTGGTATCTTCATCTGAGCATCACAACATGGAGTTTGGACCTAGTTGTCCAAAATTAACACTCCCTCTCAACTAGGGAGAACTCCATCCACCTGTGCAATCCAAACATCGTGCGTCATCCTGCAGCCCAACTTGCTTTGCGGCTAGCTGTTGAGAAATAAATTTCGATTGATCATAAAGACATCATTCCGTGACGATTCGGCCAGGAGGTCCGAAACACTCTAGAGGATTCTAGAGTCTCATGCAACGAAGTTGGGGTTTATCGCTTAGTGATGGAGGTCAAGACCTCACTGTAGATCCTAGACAAGTGGGTTGGACCGTGCCATCCTAGATAGAGTACCGGCAATCTCGGTCGTCATGAGTCTTTTCTACTGGTCTGTAGCTTTACCACACCTCCTTTGGCCAAATGAGAGGTACTTCCCGCAGACGCGAACTCAGTGGGTAGGATGCATACGGAGCACGGATCATGAGATGAACGACTCAATCATCACAATGGTGGGGCGAGAAGCACACCAACAAGGTTCGGCAAGCCTATGCTCCTTGGTTGCTTATAGCTCCAAGAAACTATCCCCAAAGCCCCCTGAAGCTCCAAGAGCTCATCGTCCAACAGGACCCTCAACATAGGGTCGTTCCACGATTCCAAGATTCTCACGGAAGGTTAGGAACTTGACCTTCCCCAAGGGCTTTGTGAGAATATCCGTGACCTTCTCATCAATTCCTCTATGATCGATCCTTACGACGCCTCACTATACCATATCTCGGATAAAGTGGTACCTGATATCAATATGCTTGGATCAATCATGGAACACGAGATTCTCGGACAACCGAATCCCACTCTGGTTATCACAGAGTATCACGGTGGTATCTAGCACATGCCCGAACAACTCACTGAAGAGCTTTCGCAACCAAACTGCTTCACAACAGGACATACTCGCTGCAATGTATTCAGCCTCCGCGGTGCTCAAAGCCACAGACTTCTGCTTCCTTCTCATCCATGAGATCGAAGCAGAACCAAGATTGAAACAACATCCCGATGTGCTCTTACGATCCACCACACTGCCAAACCAATCGGCATCAATATATCCAAGGAGTGTCACTCTCCCAACAGTGTGTCTCAGTGCATGGTTTATCGTGCCCCGAAGATATCTCAGAAGATTCTTGGCACCAACCCAGTGAAAGTGATGAGGCTCAACCATTTGTTGACTCAAAGTGTTCACTGCAAAACATATATTTGGACGGGTGTTCACTAAGAACATCAGGGTCCCTACAAGTTGACAATACTCGGTAGGATTTGCTAACACGGGCCCAGTAGCGTTGCTGCTCAACTTCTTAAAGTTGAGCTCCATCGGTGTCAACATGGACTTACGATCCACCATACCAAATCTTTCCGAAGCTTCACAAATGTTTTCCTTGAGAAAGGAGAAAATCTAGCGAGTCTGCGCGGACCTCCGGGGCCTGGGAAGTAGTGCATTAGTCCTGGGTCCTTCATCTCGAACTCGGCCAGCGAGCTCCCTCTTGCAGCGATGAATGAGAGGGGTCGGCACACAATAGGAAGGGTTCATCCACATACGGCGCCGGAATGAGAGGCTTCTCTCTGTCGACCCAACCAAGTAAAGGTTTCGATCAGCATTACTACGAGTGAAGCCCAGCTTCATCAGGTAGCTATCTATCCTCTCGTACCAAGCTCTAGGTGCTTGCTTCAACCCATAGAGGGCTTTCTTCAACCTGCATACATGGGTGTCCCGATCCTGGACTTCGAACCCTAGAGGTTGCTCCACATACACCTCTTCCTTTATCGTGCCATGCAAAAATGCGGTCTTTACATCCATCTAATGAAGACTCCATCCTTGCGTAGCAGCAAGGGCTATGATAGATCGGATGGTGGTATATCTAGCCACAGGTGCGAATATGTCATCATAGTCTATGCCTTCCTTTTGAGATAAGCCACGGGAAACAAATCTTGCCTTGAACTTTTCAGCACTTCCATCAGATCCATGCTTGATCTTATAGAGCCATTTCGAGGTGACAACTGCTTTGTCCTCTGATCTTGGAACCACATCCCAGACATCATTCTTCATTATGGACTCATACTCTTTGTGCATAGCATCCTTCCAGACTTGATGCTTTACGGCTTTCTCAAAAGATCTAGGCTCAGATTGTACAATAGTACTCATGGTTGCTAGATACCCTTGGTATCTATTCGGCTTCTTGCTTTCATGGAATGTCCCCCTTGGGGCCATATGTCCCTCGGCATCCTCGAGAGTGTCCCTGAGCCATGATGGTCTCTTCCCTAATGAAGGAGGTGGATTAATCAGGTCCATTGATCCTTCAACATCGGGCATCGTCTCATCCTTCAATTCTTGTTGATTTCCAGGCCTTGCTTCATGATCTTCCTCGGATCTCGAAAGATTGACTACTTTCCTCAGGGAACCATCTTCGTCAAAGGTGACATCGTGGCATATCTCCACTTCCCTTTGACCAGGCACATAGACTCTATAGGCCTTCGAAGTTTTGTTGTAGCCCACAAACATTCCTTCTTCCCGAAGCATCCAACTTACTCCTCTTCTCTTTCGGCCATGAAAATAAACGAGGACATCCAAAAACTCTAAAAATGTAAGACGTCGTAGGTTCTTACCGGAAAACCTCTTTGGGAGTTTTGGAGTCCAGAGCGGAATGCGGGCATCGGTTTTGTATGTACACAGCAGTATTCGCAGCTTCTCCCCACAAAAACTTCGGTAGACCTTGGTCACATAGCATGGCACGGGAAGCTTTCACAATGGTCCTATTCTTTCGTTCAACAACACCATTCTATTTAGGAGTATAGACAGTTGTGGTCTCCCTCTTGATGCCAGCTTCTCTGCAAAAGTTCTTGAACTCGTTCGTCTCATATTCAGTGCCATTTTCGGTCCTCAATATCTTGATCTTCTTCCCTGTCAGATTTTCCACCAAGGCTTTGAAGGTACGGAACCACATGAAAGCCTCATCCTTCTTTTTCAAGAAGTATATCCAGGTTTTGCGAGAGAAGTCATCTATGAATGTCATATAATAAGAACATCCTCCCAGGGATGTCATGGGCAGCATACCAAACAGATCAGAATGTACTAATTGCAAGACATCAGATGTCTTTGTGACACTTGAAGGGAAAGGTCCCCTTGTATACTTTCCTTTAGCACAACCTTGACATACACCTTCATGATTATTTGAGAACTCGGGCATCCCCGTCACCACCCGTCACCTTCCTTGCTTCGGAAAGGCCTTTGTAAGAAGGTGTCCAAACCTCCGGTGCCACGATTCTGGGTCGCCCGAATAGTATTACATGTCATCACTCCCAGTAGACTTCCTCCAACTTGGTAGAGTGTATCAACTCTAAACCCAATCGTGATAGCTTTCTTGAAGCTCTTCTTCCAGATGCGTACCTTCCATCAACGAATGCCACATTGAAACCTTTGTCTTCCATGGCCGAAATAGACAAGGTTCTTCTTCAAATCAAGTACATATATTACGTCTTGCAAATGGAGGACTTGACCTTGAGACAAGTGGAGGGTTACAGTCCCAGTCCCTTTCACGGCATATGTCGCATTATCTCCAAGGATAATTTTCAGATAAACATCCTTCTCAACCAAATTAGAGAGTGCTTCCTTAAACCCAATGAGATGCCTTGAGGCACCACTATCTATCAACCAGACATCCATAGTGTTGGGTGGAGATGCAGCAGAGAGGGCAGATACAAGAATGAATTCATTTCTTTTACCATCAACAACATTAAATTCCTCATACCTGGAATTTCTCGACCTTTTGAAAGGTTGCCCATTTAAGCTGGAGGGAGCCTCCTTCCCTTGAACTGTTGTTCCTTTTGATTGCCATTCCTAGGTTGTTGTTATTGTCATCACCATCGGGAGAATCCTTCTTGAAGAGGGCATTCTCTCGCATAGTGACACAGCCTATGACAAGTGTAACACTTGCCCTTCTTTCCTTGGGCTGCTCTTCCTTGTTCTTTGGACCACCAAAGGATTCTTCTTTCTAGAATGACGTGAGAAGGAAGCATTTCCTTCATTTTCATACTCCTTCACATTCTTTTCTCTTCTTGAACGCATCTGATAGTACTTCGTGAAATCGGTATCACATTATTATTGAGAATGGTAATGTTGAACACATGCCATTTAGATGAGAGCCCTCCAAGTGCGATGAGTACCATCTCTCGATCAACTATTGTCTCCCCAATAGCCAACAGATTGTTCCTGATCTCGGTCAGCTTCAGAAAATATGATTGAATAGACTCATCCCTGCCTTTCTTCAGATTCTTCAATTGATTCTTGAAGAATAGAGCTTGATTCGCATTGTTGGCCTTGAACATGTGGACCAACTTGTCATAAATTTCTTTGGATGTGCCCAGCTCAGAGATGTAGGCAACCAAACTCTTGTGAATTGAGTCTCTGATCATCAGCTTTGCTTTGATCTCCCCCTTCTTATACTTTGTTTTGGCGACAGCAGTTGCAGTGGATGGAGGCTCTTGGATTTTACCCTACACATAGTCCATGACATCTTGGTCTTCCAACATAAGATCCAATGTCATCTTCCAAGCATGGAAGTCATCCTTCCTAGTCAATTTGTCATCAACCTTGAAGCCATTGTAATTTGAGGAAACCATCCTCTTCTTCAGTGATTGCTACAAATTAGGGCTTTGTCTTCACCTCAGCGCTGATACCATGTAAATTTATGTAGATGTTCCATGCTTGATGCAACTTTACTTTCTCTTCAATATTAGATAGCAATCACATAAACAATAAAGTAAAATGTTGATAGAACATACTAGTAGATCGACAAAAGACAAGCTAGAAATATATAAGTGTGTTGGTGCGTTACGGCGGTCAACAGGATGCTTCAACCAGCAAAGTCTCAATATGGTCAGCGAACCAGCAATGTCACACAACCCTCTAGGACAGCCAAACAGTCAACTCAAAAGTCAACGATGTCAGTCAACAGTCAACGCAAACAGCAGCAGCAGCTAGGTCAACGATGAAAAGTCAAAGTCAACGTCTTGCCTCGAAAATAGTGCCAAAAAATGCAAATTAGGGAAATCGAGATTTTGGGAGAGTTTCGAGTCGATTTGACCTTGCGTTGACCAAAGTCAACACTGGTCAAAGTTTGCGCAGAAACCCTAGATCGAAAAACAGAAAAGTGTTGCTGCCAGATTTCCCACGTGTGGAGAGAGAAGAGACTCCAAGTGATCGAACCAATCAGACGAGGAGAGAGAATGTGTGAGGATGAGATGAGTGAAATGTCCTCCAACGTTGACCTTATTTATATCCATCATTGAGGGTGTGTGACACATCTGCTGGGGCACAAAACCTTAAGGCCGATCTGCACATATTTTGAATAGATTAAAAATAAATTCAAAATAAATGTTCTGCTCATCGGATCAAGATGATCTTTAGATCGATCTTGCACCTCTCCGAAAGAGGAACCCAATAAAAATATTGGTATCTTCATCTGAGCATCACAACATGGAGTTTGGACCTAGTTGTCCAAAATTAACACTTCCTCTCAACTAGGGAGAACTCCATCCACCTGTGCAATCCAAACATCGTGCGTCATCCTGCCGTAACTTGCTTTGTTGGCTTCTTTATTTCAGAACAAAAGTGGGTCAGTCATAAAGACATCATTCCCGACTGACAAATTCAGCCCAGAGGTCCGAAACCTCTAGAGGATTCACAAAGAGTCTCATACCAACCCGAAGTTGGTTTATCTGACCCGAAGTCAATAGGAGGTTCGAAACCTCACTAGACTTGATCCCAGATCAAGTGGTTGGACCGTGCCATCCTAGATAGAGAGTACGGCAATCTCTGATGTGTCCATGAGTCTTTGCTACTAGTCTATAGCTTTTCCCACCTCACTGGCCAAATGAGAGGTACCTCCCATGAGCCCTGAACTCAATGGGTAGGATGCATACGGGGCACAGATAATGAGAGGTGAACCAACTCAATCATCACAACGGTGGGGCAGAAGCACACCAACAAGGTTCGGCAAGCCTAGCCCTGTGGTTGCTTATAGCTCCGAAGCTATCCCCAAAGCCCCCCAGAGCTCCCAGAGCTCATCGTCCAACAAGACCCTCAGAATAGGGTCATTCCACGATACCAAGATTCTCACGAAAGGTTAGGAACTTGACCTTCCCCAAGGGCTTTGTGAGAATATCCGCGACCTACTCATCAGTTCCTAAATGATCGAGCCTTATGGCGCCACGCAGTACCATATCCCAGATAAAGTGGTACCTAATATCAATATGCTTGGATACCTAATATCAATATGCTTGGATCGATCGTGGAACACGGGATTCTCGAACAACCGAATCCCACTCTGGTTATCACAAAGTATCACGGTGGTATCTAGCACATGCCCGAACAGCTCACTGAAGAGCTTTCACAACCAGAATGCTTCACAACAGGCCATACTCGCTGCAATGTATTCAGCCTCTACGGTTCTCAAAGCCACCGACTTCTGCTTCCTGCTCATCCATGATATCGAAGCAGAACCAAGTGTGAAGCAGCATCCCGATGTGCTCTTACGATCCACCACACTGCCAGCCCAATCGGCATCAGTATATCCAAGGAGTGTCAGCTCCCGGCAGTGTATCTCAGCCCATGGTTTATTGTGCCCCGAAGATATCTCAGAAGATTCTTGGCACCAACCCAATGACTATGATGAGGCTCAACCATCTGTTGATTCAAAGTGTTCACTGCAAAACATATGTCTAGATGGGTGTTCACTAAGAACATCAGGGCCCCTACGAGTTGACGATACTCAGTAGGATTTTCTAACACGGGCCCAGCAACGCTGCCACTCAACTTCTTAAAGTTGAGCTCCATCGATGTTGACACGGACTTACAGTCCACCATACCAAATCTTTCCAGAAGCTTCACAATGTATTTTCCTTGAGAAAGGATAATCTCGCCAGGTCTCTGCCAGACCTCCAGGCCTAGGAAGTAGTGCATCAGTCCTAGGTCCTTCATCTCGAACTCAGCAGCGAGCTCCCTCTTGCACTGATGAATGAGAGGGTTAGCACCTGTCAGGAAGAGGTCATCCACATACAGCACCAGAATGAGAGGCTTCTCTCTATCAACCTTGAAGTAAAGGTTTGGATTAGCATTACTACAAATGAAGCCCAACTTCATCAGGTAGCTATCTATCCTCTTGTACCAAGCTCTGGGTGCTTGCTTCAGCCCATAGAGGGCTTTCTTCAACCTGCAGACATGGGTGTCCCGATCCTGAACTTCGAACCCCAGAGGTTGCTCTACATACACCTCTTCCTTTATCGCACCATGCAGAAATGCGGTCTTTACATCCATCTGATGAAGACTCCATCCTTGCGTAACAGTAAGGGCTATGATAGATCAAATGGTGGTATATCGAGCCACAGGTGCAAATATGTCATCATAGTCTATGCCTTCCTTTTGAGAGAAACCACGGGCAACGAATCTTGCCTTGAACTTTTCAGCACTTCCATCAGATCCATGCTTGATCTTGTAGAGCCATTTCGAGGTGACACTTGCTTTGTCCTCTGGTCTTGGAACCACATCCCAGACATCATTCTTCATTATGGACTCATACTCTTCGTGCATAACATCCTTCCAGACTTGATGCTTTACGACTTCTTCAAAAGATCTAGGCTCAGACTGTACAATAGTACTTTTGGCTGCTAGATACCCTTGGTATCTACTCAGCTTCTTGCTTTCACGGAATGTCCCCCTTGGGGCCATATGTTCCTCGGCATCCTCGAGAGTGTCCCTGAGCCATGATGGTCTCTTCCACAGTGAAGGAGGTGGATCAATCGAGTCCATCGGTCCTTCAGCATCGGGCATCGTCTCATCCTTCAGTTCTTCTTGATTTCTAGGCCTTGCTTCATGATCTTCCTCAGATCTCGAAAGATTGACTACTTTCCTCAGGAAAGCATCTTCGTCAAAGTGACATCATGGCATATCTCCACTTCCCTTTGACCAGGCACATAGACTCTATAGGCTTTCGAAGTTTTGTTGTAGCCCACAAACATTCCCTTCTTCCCAGAAGCATCCAGCCTACTCCTCTTCTCTTTCGGCACATGAAAATAAACAGGACATCCAAAAACTCTAAAATGTGAGACGTCAGGTTTCTTACCAGAGAAAACCTCTTCGGGAGTTTTGGAGTCCAGTGCGGAATGCGGGCATTGGTTTTGTATGTACACAGCAGTGTTCGCAGCTTCTCCCCATAGAAACTTCGGTAGACCTTGGTCACATAGCATGGCACAAGCAGATTCCACAATGGTCCTATTCTTTCGTTCAATAACGCCATTCTGCTCGAGGTATAGACAGTTGTGGTCTCCCTCTTGATGCCAACTTCTCTGCAAAAGTTCTTGAACTCGTTCGTCTCATATTCAGTGCCATTATCGGTCCTCAAAATCTTGATCTTCTTCCCTGTCAGATTTTCCACCAAGGCTTTGAAGGTACGGAACCACATGAAAGCCTCATCCTTCTTCTTCAAGAAGTATATCCAGGTTTTGCGTGAAAAGTCATCTATGAACGTCATATAATAAGAACATCCTCCCAAGGATGTCACAGGCAGCATACCAGACAGATCAAAGTGTACTAATTGCAAGACATCAAATGTCTTTGTGACGCTTGAGGGGAAATGTCCCCTTGTATGCTTTCCTTCGGCACAACCTTGACATACACCTTCATGATTATTTGAGAACTTGGGCATCCCCGTCACCACCTTCCTTGCTTCGGGAAGGGCCTTGTAGTGAAGGTGTCCAAACCTCCAGTGCCACAGTTCAGTCTGTCGAATAGTATCACATGTCATCGCTCCCAGTGGACTTCCTCCAACCTGGTAGAGTGTATCAACTCTAAACCCAATCGTGATAGCTTCCTTGAAGCTCTTCTTCCACATGCGCACCTTTCCATCAGTGAATGCCACATTGAAACCTTTGTCTTCCATGGTCGATACAAACACAAGGTTCTTCTTCAAATTAGGTACATAGAGTACATCCTGCAAGCGGAGGACTTGACCTTGAGACAAGTGGAGGGTCACAGTCCCTATCCCTTTCACAGGATATGTGGCATTATCTCCAAGGATAATTTCCAGATTAGTATCCTTCTCAAATATATCAGAGAGTGCTTCCTTGAACCCAGTGATGTGCCTTGAGGCACCACTATCTATCAACCAGACATCCATAGTGTCGGGTGGAAATGCAACAAAGAGGGCAGATACAAGAATGAATTGATTTATTTTATCAACAACATTTGATTCCTCATACCTCGAGTTTCTCGACCTTTTGAAAGGTTGACCATTTCCGCTAGAGGGAGCCTTCCTCCTTCCCTTGAACCTATTGTTCCTTTGATTGCCATTCCTCCGGTTGTTGTTGTTGTCATCACCATCGGGAGAATCCTTCTTGAAAGGGCATTCTCTAGCATAGTGACCTGGCCTATGACAAGTGTAACACTTGCCCTTCTTTCCTTGGCCCCCTGCTCTTCCTTTATTCTTTGGATCACCAAAGTTCTTCTTTCTAGAATGAGCAACGTAGGCAACATTTCCTTCATTTTCATACTCCTTCATTCTTGTCTCTTCTTGAACGCATCTCGATAGTACTTCGTCAAAGTCAGGTATCACATTATTATTGAGAATGGTAGTGTTGAACACATGCCATTCGGATGAGAGCCCTCCAAGTGCGGTGAGTACCATCTCTCGATCAACTATTGTCTCCCCAATAGCCAGCAGATTGTTCCTGATCTCGGTCAGCTTCAGAAAATATGATTGAATAGACTCATCCCTGCCTTTCTTCAGATTCTTCAATTGATTCTTGAAGAATAGGACTTGATTCGCATTGTTGGCCTTGAACATGTGGACCAATTTATCATACATCTCTTTGGATGTGCCTAGCTTAGAGATGTAGGCAACCAGACTCTTGTGAATTGAGTCCCTGATCATTAGCTTTGCTTTGATCTCCCCCTTCTTATACTTTGTTTTGGCAACAGCAGTTGCAGTGGATGGAGGCTCTTGGATTTTACCCTGCACATAGTCCATGACATCTTGGTCTTCCAACATAAGATCCATTGTCATCTTCCAAGCATGGAATTCATCCTTCCCAGTCAATTTGTCATCAGCCTTGAAGCCATTGTGGTTTGAGGAACCCATCCTCTTCTTCGGTGATTGCTACAAATTAGGGCTTTGTCTTCACCTCAGCTTCGATACCATGTAAATTTATGTAGATGTTCTATGCTTAATGCAACTTTACTTTCTCTTCAATATTAGACAACAATCACATAAACAATAAAGTAAAGTGCTGATAGAACATACTAGTAGATCGATAGAAGACAAGCCAAAAATATATAAGTGTGTTGGTGCGTTACGGCGGTCAACAAGATGCTTCAACCAAAAAAGTCTCAATATGGTCAGCCAACCAGCAATGTCACACAACCCTCTAGGGCAGCCAAATAGTCAACTCAAAAGTCAACCCAAAAGTCAATGTTGTTAGTCAACGGTCAACGCTAAAAAGTCAAATTCAATGTCTTGCCTCGGAAATAGTGCCAGAAAATGTGGATTAGGGAAAACGAGATTTTGGAAGAGTTTCGGGTTGATTTGAACTTGCGTTGACCAAAGTCAACACTGGTCAAACTTTGCTGCATAAACCCTAGACCGAAAAATAAAAATTGTTGCTACCAGATTTCCCACGTGTGGAGAGAGAAGAGACTCCAAGTGATCGAACCAATTAGATGAGGAGAGAGAATGTGTGAGGATGAGATGAGTGAAATGTCCTCCAACGTTGACCTTATTTATATCCATCATTGAGTGTGTGTGACACATCTGCTAGGGCACAAAACTTTAAGGCCGACCAACACATATTTTGAATAGATTAAAAATAAATTCAAAATAAATGTTCTGCTCATCGGATCAAGATGATCTTTAGATCGATCTTGCACCTCTCCGAAAGAGGAACCCAATAAAAATATTGGTATCTTCATCTGAGCATCACAACATGGAGTTTGGACCTAGTTGTCCAAAATTAACAAAAATTCAAAGTGTGGTTTGCGTTCTTGCCTATCAAAATTCAACGCGTGGTCAGTCTCTTCCTCCAGTACAATATAGTTTGCAAACAATGATCATGACCCCATTAAGCACAGTCTCATCTATGTCTAGTACTTTGAACCAGTGAAAAACAGTGATTGTGTTATAACTGCGCCAGCAACTCCCCCTGAACCTCCCTTTCCAGATATTATACCTAAAGCTCTGTACTCACCAATGTCAGAAAAGTGAATGTCAATTACAAATAAAACATTTCACCAAAAAAATTTAGTGCAGACAACATGAGATTCAAACACAAACCTTCTTGATACGAAAGGGATGACACAGTATGTTAGACCGTAGGCTCCTTGACAAAATACAGAAAGGTGATTATGGGAGTAGAAAGGAACACAACGATGAATCCTGCAACCGCGTTGTCTAGATTAGTGTCTGGGAAGCATCTCTCTTTCCGCAACAATCTTCAGGGAGTGAATTATCATCTCAACATTGTTGCTCCTGCTCCTGCTACAGCAAGAAGAGGCGTGAGAAGATTATCAAAGAACTTTTCCTTCAGGTCCCGTCTTTATGCAGATGGTTGCGCAAGAAATTGCATCGTCATGAGCGGAGGGAAATTTGGATTTGATTATTCGAAAGAGCGTTTGGAGAAAAGGCAGATGCCCCTCCCAAATAGCAACCACAAAAGGGTAGTTTAAAAACAGTGGCACACTATCTTCAAAAGCCATCCCACAGAGTGAACATCTCCCCAGACCCTAAAAGCCCCTCTTCATCAGAGTTTCCCAACTAACGATTTGGTTGTGAATAGTCAACCACGTGAAACATTTAAGCTTGAGTGAAACTTCTGATTTCCACATGTAAGCAGTCCAATATGCAAAGAAGTTGGGTTGATTATTCATAGATATATAAAAATAAACTTCTTTAGTGGAAATGCTACCTACAACGACATGCCCACCCCATATGAGCCTTGGTCTCATAACATACAGATGGAAAGCCACGTGTCGATGCCCAAAACCCATGACATTTTATTGGATGTGCTATCATCTATAACATTTGTGGATGCTATAGAAAATTAAGAATCAAATAGAGCTCACATTCATTGACACGACCCCTTTTGATTGCAAGGACTAGCGTGGTTCCTGCAGTCTGGAGGTTAGAAAGGTTTTCACCTTCAATGTGGCATTGTGCACCCAATAAGGTGACATTCATGATGTACCCTAACATATAACACAAGGAGATAGTTTCCTTCCACATTCTTGGCTTCTCTTTTCAGCGTTCCTTTACACCTCTTGGTGCAATTGCTAGTATAGAAATGATCAACTTTCTCCACTAGGCATCTAGACTATTAAATGAATATATGCATGAAAGTTACAATAAATAGCCAAAACAAACAACTGAAAAAACTTGTAAAGGAACTAACTACGATGAAAGAACACATGGAAAAGTACCTATTATATGTCTCCCTAAAATATATGCACGGGTTAACGACATCTGCCGTAGAAAACGACGTTTCTGCCTTGTCTCTGTTTTTTTACATTTTTCTGTGAACCGTCCCGTTTCTATTAACAGAGGTTTCATTACTCGAGGTAGCACAAAGTCAAATTTAATCAATATCAAAAATATCTTCACATTAGAGTATAATTATTTTTATCTGGATTGTAGCAGTACAGTACTCTAACTAATTCGAAAATATTCCCAGAAATAACAATCTAGTTAGGTTCAGCCTTAGAACATATTTAAGTTAGAATTATCAACCTCTTCAAATTGTTTTACCACTCTGAATAGGTTTTACCACTCTGCATGTTCAACCATATTTAACCAAAAACCACTTTGAATAGGTTTTACCACTTTGCATGTTCAAGCATATTTAACCAAAAACCAAATAAAAATGATAGAAAATTAAAGAGAAACGAGATACTCTGTTCCAAGATATGAAAGATCCAATACCATCATACAAGATATATGAAGGATACTAGATCTAAAAAGAATTATGATTCTGGTTGCACCCAGAGAAACCAGATACTCTAAAAAGTGGGAGATAGGTTATTAACCAACGTCTATCTTAATTGCAAATTTTGGTACTGTAAAATATTCTTTGAAGGAAACGAAAGTACCCATCGACAAAAGAAGAGGAGTGGAAAAGATATACATACTTGACTGTCGAGAGGATCCGTTTCTCGAGAAACAATCTGCTGTAAGCTCAAAATGGCAAAGGTTGTAGCTACAACTGGATCTACAGTTATGTGTGGTATGCCTGCATGTCCACCTTTTCCTTGTATAACAACTTCAAAATTGCTTACACCAGCCAAAACTGGCCCTGAGGTTGAAGCTATAGTCCCAAGTGGCAATTCAGGTTGAACATGCATTGCAAATATAGCTTCTGCATCTCCAAGTGCACCTTCACGAATCATATGAGCAGCACCTGCACCTGCCTCTTCGCCTGGTTGAAAAATAAGTCTTACAGTGCCCTTTCGAAGCACAAAATAAAGCAATGAAAGATTTATGTTAGCCAAATAGACAGTTATATAGAAAAGGATACAGTATGAACTGAAAGGATATGAAATATCTTCAAAACAAATTTTCATTATCTGCAAGGATAAATAATGATATAGTAAAGCAGGTCAACAATATGGAGCACAGTATATACATGGCCACAATAAAAACCATGCAGCCTTCTTAGGATAAAACAGTTTCCATTTGGCTTATTGTGATGAGAGAAGCAAATACTTTACAATGAGGAGGTATTGGGGAAGATTTGGATTCTCCATCCATCATAATTCCTTAAAATTAAAATTATTATATTTAAATAATAAATAAATTAATATAGATGATTTCAACATAAGATTTAAATAAAAAATAAAAAGAACTCAAAGATCATATTTGATTGTTTATTCAAAAAATTATAATTTACCCTCCAAATTTTTTGACCTTTTCAATCCTTGATAAATATTAAAGATTAAACTTCTAAAAACACACTAGATACTGCAAAGCACCTTGAGTTTATCTTCTTGTTGCTGAAGCAGTTTTGCAGCACCAAGGAGCATAGTGACATGTGCATCATGCCCACATGCATGCATTTTGCCAATATTTACACTCCTGTGCTCCCAATCAACCAGCTCCTTCACATTTAAGGCAAACCGCTGAATTAGCACAGGTTCAAAAGCCAAGGAACAACGAACAACTTTAAAAGCAGGAAGAAGAACCATAAAAGCAAAAATACTTATATCCGCTTTGCGGATTAACAGTCATATTCTATTGTATGTTTCTACTAAGTTAAGTATACAAGAGATAACTGAATTGTCATTAACATCCCGTTTACCTGCTTATTTTCTGTAAAAACTTGTCATTACCATGCAGGTGGTTGACTGCTTGTCCCTGGAACACTCGGAAATGTTGATTTCAAGCACATGATGCCCGTCCGTAAATATAACTACAGAAAGGCTTAACTTTAGAAGCAAACGAAATTTGAGAGGCATAGATGTGAACTCCGCAGAGGTAGTGAGTGTTTCTGAAATCTAGGGTTATGAGAGGCATGGACGTGAACTTCCGTCTCTGATTTGTGAAGGAGATATCATAAATAAATCTCTAGGAGCAAGGAAAGAAGATCATACGATATATCAGGGCATAGTCTGTGCTCTCCTGTTATATATATATATGCAGGTGATGATTTCAGGGATGGTGGTTTGTTTTTTTTTTTTTTAATTAGAAATTTGGTAAATTTTTTAAAAAGGAAATTGAAATAGAGAGTATTTGAATATTTTTTTTAATAGTGGAAATGAATTATCTAAAATTCTGAAATTTAAGGCTATAACTTAGATTTTCAAAAAATTATAGTTATCGTCTTAGAGTATACTTTTATATATATAGAATTATATTCAACCAACATGTAACAAGGTTGGCATAATTTCAACCTTTAAGGTTTACATTTTGACTGCTAATTTTATGACAATTGACTAAATTTACAGCTCAAAACTCATACTTTAAGGTTTACATTTTGGCTGCTAATTTTATGACAATTGACTAAGTTTACAGCTCAAAATTCATACTTTAAAGTTTACATTTTGGCTGCTAATTTTAGGAAAATTGACTAAGTTTACAGCTCAAAACTCATACTCTCAACTTTCAGGTCACAAGTCAAACTTATAATCTATTTTTGCAGTTTCCAATTTTATGACAACAAATTTTATATTTATCTATATTGATTTTATATTAGTCTATACTGTTTTCTCATATTCTCACAATATATTAGTCTATAAAGTTTTCTCATACTCTCATGTCTCAAGTCAAACTTGTAATCTAATCTTGCAGTTTCCAACTTTATGAAAACATCTTTTATATTTATTAATATTATTTGTATATTATCTTAAACTCATACTCTCATGTCTCAAGTCAAACTTGTAATCTAATCTTGCAGTTTCCAACTTTATGAAAACATCTTTTATATTTATTAATATTATTTGTATATTATCTTAAACTGTTTTTTCTATATATTTATAGATATTCATTTCATATTACTCTATCCTATATTTTTTATATATAAACAAACTTATTAGGGAATTTTATTTGAATCTCACCAAAATAATCCGAATAAACCACCTTACCAAAAATAAACGGGAGTCCTTGTATCCATTGCTGATTCTCAAAATATTTTGCAATCAAAAGGAATGGGCGCAGTTAATTATTTGACTGCGATCCGTCAGATTGTTGAATGGGCGCAGTTAATTATTTGACTGCGATCCGTCAGATTGTTGAATATTTGGGAAATCAGTAATAGACATAAGTTCAGGGGAATAAACTGTGTTACATTTGCCATATCTTTGCCATGAATATTAGTTAAAAAGAAACCATAAGCCAAAGGCATTTGTAATTTTGTAGTGAGAAATTTGTGCTCCTTTTCATCAATGCAATTTTGTGTTTTAACCTTTTTCACCTAGGAGATTTATTGGAGGAGAATTACAGATGAAATTATTCTGGCCTCTGTTTTGAACAGGCAGGTTGAGCAAAGCCAAACTTTCATAGGAGATTTATTGGAGGAGACAATAACCAGCTGAAATGAACCCTGTACATAGGTTTAGTGCGTACCCATTTGACTATTCTCACTCAGACCCACTTAGACTATGAAAGGTTGAAAAGAAAAGAAAATAATTGAAAATATGATTAGTGCCCGTTTGACTATTCTCACTCAGACCCACTTAGACTATGAAATGGTGAAAAGAACAGAACTGAAAATATGAATAGATCCTCCTATCATTCATAATAAATACCTGCAAAGGGAGGGCATCCATGTCGGCACGGAGGGCAATAACGGGGGTGGTGCCCGATCCTATAGTGGCAACCACACCTGTGTGCGCGAAGGGCCATTCATAGCGCACTCCCATTGCATCGAGCTCTTGCCTTATCAGCTTGCTAGTATTGTATTCTTCAAACATGAGCTCTGGATGTCTGTGAATTTTCCTCCTCACCCTTGTCAGCCACTCAAACATCTCTTCATTCTTCGCAGATTTCAGAAAATCCACTGCTTCTTCCGCCGCTCCTCCTCTTGTGATATCCAAAACAACGCCCACCATCACCACCAACACCAAAAACAACTTGTCTGGAAAACCCATCTATCTGCAGAGCCTGGACAGAAAATAAGAACTGAAGCTTGACTCGTCTCTCTGTGTGTGTATATACACCCACGGGCTGTGTGTGTATATACGCACTGATTCCTTCTGTAAACTCCCATGATGTGGGGTTCTCAACCTTTTCTTCATAGTTTTATTTTTTTCGTGGGATTGTTTAGCGGTCGTTTTCCATCAAGATTCCTCTCCTCGTTGACTTTATTTGCAGAGAACCCCACAAATACAACAAAAGGGCAGTCGTCTTTCGTTTTCAATCAAGATTCCTCTCCTCGTTGACTTTATTTGCAGAGAACCCCACCAATACAACAAAGGGGCAGTCGTCTTTCGTTTTCAATCAAGATTCCTCTCCTCGTTGACTTTATTTGCAGAGAACCCCACAAATACAACAAAGGGGCAGTCGTCTTTCGTTTTCAATCAAGATTCCTCTCCTCGTTGACTTTATTTGCAGAGAACCCCACAAATACAACAAAGGGGCAGTCGTCTTTCTTGTGTAGCAGAGTTAGAGTTCCCCTCTCGCCAGAACTCTACCGGAAAACCCATCCAAATTTTTTAATTCAATATTTTATTGAATCCCATGGACGTGATTCACAAATCCAAATTTTTTAATTCAATATTTTATTGAATCCCATGGACGTGATTCACAAAGGAACTTAGAGTTCCCCTCTCGCCAGAACTCTGCAGGAAAACCCCTCCAGTGGAATGAACACAACGGAGTTCTCTGAATGAATGATAAACCCTGCTTTAGCCTTATTTTTTATTCAATAATCTCATTTTCATCCATGGGCGTGATTCACAAAGGGAGTTATCGACTATTTGTTAAATTAATTAACAATTACTTCAAAAGTCGATTAAGTTTTTACTAATACTGTTTCTGTTTCTGGATTATGCTTCATTTTTTTAATAGATATTAAGTTTTTTTAAATATTAAGAATATATGTTTTATTTTAAAAAAGTTATAAGTTCAAAACTAGAAATTAGCAATCAAATTACTAAAAAAATAGATAAAATGATTTCTTAAAACAAATATTTACCGAATCAAATAGCGATGAAACACTTCCATTCACCGTTTCTAAAATAAGGCGTGCCCATTCACCGTTTCTAAAATAGAGGCTTCTAAAATAGGGTGTGCAAAGGTGAAAGTTCAAATGGAAGTAGAAGACAATGGTTTCTTGTTTTAATTAACAATTGTGTCATAGAGATAGATATTGAGTAAGACAATTTTGGTTTATTTATGCAAAATATTTTACTTCATCATATCATGAAAAGATAGTATATATATTTTAATTATTAAATAAAGTATTTTTATGATTTTTGTTTTATAAGATAAGATAAATTTAAATATGTTATTGAGATATTAAATATCATTTATTAATTTCTTTGCATTGGTTGTCTTCTTTTTTATATTTTATTTCTCTTAGTTGTAGTGTCCATTGATTGTCTTCTTCTTTTATATTTTATTTCTCTTAGTTGTAGTATCCGTCTTGATTGATTAATAATGTTTCTTTAAAAAATATTGTAAAGGTTAATATTAATATTAGTAGTTTTAATAATGTTGCATTAATATTTTATTACTTTAACGATATTACAGTAATTTTTATGTAAGTATATTATTAATGTAATAATAATATTTATTGATATTTTAGCTTTATATTGATATTGATGTTCTTAATAATATTATTAGTAACATTTAATATGTTATGTTATTAAAAATATGATATAATGTTCAATATAATGTTAATATTAACATTTGTATTGATATTATTTAAAATGTAATATTATTAAAAATATAATATGGTAAATCATGGTAAACCATAATCAACCATGATCTACAAGGTTCAATGATCAAAGGATCTCTCCAATATGAAGTCTCAACTAGACCTCACACCGTTTGGAGTAGGAGTCCCAACAGTGGGGTGTTTAATGATATGCCCTTGATCACAAAATGCATAGAGTGGTGCATTGTGTCTTTGATTAAAGCAAGTGAATGACCTTGCAGAAAGTCAATATGATGCAGGAGTTGTCCTAACAACAAAGGGGAAAGAAAGTGTGCTCCTTGGAAGCCTGTAATCATACGCATCTTGAAAGGAACACCCAAACTTAAAAGACATCACACAAACTAATAAGCCAAATAGTCCACAAGTTAAAGGTGATGAGTTAAAACATAAGCACACATTCAACCAGATTCGTACAAGTGCAAACGAAATAGTTCATAAGCATATGTGTAAGTTAAACAACATACATTGAAAACATAACAAGAATATTCCTACTACATTTACAACATATGCATGAAGACGTGCCAGCTCTGATTTTATTATAAGTAAAAGTTCCATTCATACAAACAACATGACGAACCACTCTCCCCAATAGTGGAGCATGAAGTCAACAACACCTGCTCCTCCCAAAGAAGTATACTCCCTCTACGCTACAGAGAAGCCAAGGCTGACACAAAATTCCTGAGATTTTTCTAAGACAAAGCCCATCCAAAAGCTTGGCTCCCAAAAGCCTGTTACAAGAGTTATGGGGATGTATTTAAAACAAAAGGGGGTGACTCCTGGCATGCCCCCTTTGTGACTCTTGGACTCCCCTCGTGACTCCTCACATTACATATGAATCTTCACATTCCATCATGGACACATGGAATTTCACTTATACAATAATTACAAATAATATTACAATTTCCACTCATACCCATATAAGACAAAATAGGGTAGATACAACTAGACAACTTAACAAGACAAAATACTATGATGTTGGTGTTAGGGTGAACTCAAGTCGAACAGCTTGGACTTGGTGTCTCTCGGTGACATACTCATGCCAAGCTTGGTACTGTGCAATGGTCTCCCCAAACTGCAAGATAGTGTTAGGCTGGAAGCAGACTCTCGCCTCCAACGCATCCGAGTACAGTCTCTTGGAACTGGTCTTCACTTCTTCCTCAGTCAGGTGCAACATTGTTTTGATCTAAACCGGGCCACAGATGTCGGTCTGCAAATTTTGTTTCTTGATCTCCATGTCCTGCTAGGTGGCCATCTGCTCCAGTTGCTTCAGGTATTGTTCAATCTCTTACAGGACTTGGTGTTTCTGCTGAGTCTCGGTGAGTGTACCAACTGATGGGATCTGGTGGGTTCTCACCATGAAATCCAAACTATTGTATATATGTACATATGTGTCCTAGATGCTTCCGATGAATGAGGTGAGTTGCTTGTTGTTCTGGATTAGCATTTGAACTTTGGATTTCTCTAACTCTTCCTGCAAATTCATCTTCTTTACTAGTGTAAGTGTTGCGGCCTTGTATCACATTGTCCACTCATGCATGATGGAGATGGCAGTATGTATATTCTTAAGGATCCTCACCAACTCCCTACTCTATTGTTGCAAGTCATTTAAGTGGAAAACTTCCTTATGTACGCTCACCAACTCCTCATAAAGGTCTCGCATAGTGTCTCCAAGTGTGGATACATTAACAAGTATCGCTACTATTATCTCCTTGCGATAAACTTGTGCGGACGATGCATCCTGCTCTACTGTTCGAAGTTATTCATTCTCTTGCCGAAGGGCCTGTATGTTTTGTGTCAACTTCTTGTTCTCGGACACCAAGAACTAGGTGTTATATCTGGCTGCTCCTACGAAAGCCCAGCTGACATCGACAATGGCATTTTGATTCTTGATGGTGTTTTCCACGATCACCCTTTCTCTCATGAACACAAGTGATGCATGATCATCCGGGAAGAGCTTTCTTCATGCTTGTAAAATCTTCTTTTGCAATTCATCAAATGATAGATTGTACACATCTGTAATATTCCTAAATTAGCATGCAGCTAATTGGAATATTAATTTTTCTCTAAACATATAGTTAGATGAATAAATGGGTAGGGAGGCCCATAAATCTTTTTAGCAGCAATAAAATCCCTCTTAATGGGGAAAGGGATCATATTCATAGCTAGATAAAACACCTTCATGTGTGAACAAAGGCTAATGCATGTGGACAAGGTCAAGTTTGACCAAGTCAACAAAACTAGTATGGAGGAAGTGGAACATTAATGAAGATAACCTAGTGGGAATATGGATCAATTTAGATAGTTAGAATAAAGCCACCTTGAGTGTGGAAGAAGACATTGCATGAAGATCCAGTCAAGGTTGACCAAATCCAACAGCGTTATTATGGAGGAGTGGCATTGATGATGGGAGAGCACAGTTTTGGAGGGAGATTCATTGCATGAAGATGGAAACCCTAATGAGTGGGACCCAAGGTGAGAAGGCTCACATTGTTTATAAGGAAGAGGATGGCAGCCATATGGGGTTAGCTTTTTATTATGATTTTCTGATTATATGGTCTGTTTAGGAATATAACTTTTTCTTGTTGTTTAGCTAAGATTGTATGATGTTTAGCATAGGGCATTCCTGATCGGGAATCCCACCTCTTCCATTGAGTAGCTCTTGGAGGAGTCTTGCACCATATTGTCCAAGGCCAAGCTTCATCTTCCTTTGATAGCGCAAATCCTGTTGAGGGTTTGTCTGTTTCAATATGTTGCAGCAAGTGGAGACTAGATCTTCAGATCTAGGCCATTTCAGTGCTCATTTTCAGTGGAGGAGGTTTCTACTCCATTGGGAGGACAATATTGAAGGAATTTACCTTCATTTTCATATCTTGGCTGCAAGCCAACTGTATTTTGATCCCTATAGCGCAGAAGAGATCCAAATATGTGTAATTTCTGAAGGAGCAATTGCAGGGTGATTTAGTGCACCATTTAGAGAGCTAATTTTCTGAGTGTTGGGGATCTGCCCTTCACTTTGGAGATCTATTGGAGGAGGCTATTATTTTGCATATATCAGATCAGCCACACTTTCCAGATTTGTAATTTTCAGTAGATCTGTAGTCTTAGATCTCAGATCAACACTTTGTACATGGTGTTTTGCTGAAAACCCCAAGGGGGTTCATTAGAGGAGCCTGTATAGTGCATGGATCTGATATAGATCTGAATTTTTATGCACATAGCAGCTCTAGATCTGATGTACAACTTATTTTTGTTGCAGGAGTAATAAAATAACGATGTCAGGGTATTTCCAGCTTTAATCATGGTTGCAACCCCTCTTTTTGCATGATTTTAGAGCAATAATGGCTTGGGAGGCTTGTTTAACTAAGCTACCATGATTTGTTTCAGATCTCCTTTTGTATATGGTTTTTATAGTGTATGAATGAATGGATCCATGGGCTACATTTAACTATTATTGCATACATTTCTAAAAAAATGTGTTTTTACTGCAAGTATTGCTGAGTTTTCCCACTTGGGAATATTACAGTGGTATCAGGGCATCATCTTGGCTCAGCCTGTGAGATTTCAGCCAATATGCTATAAGAAGAAGAAGAGAAGGAGAAAGGGATCAGAATGATGGAAGGAATGAGTTTCATCTCATCTCTTTTCAGATCTAAGAAGAACCTCACCAAGGAGGTCAAGTAGAGAAAAGTGGAGAAAAGAAGTGAAACCACATTAGGGTTTCAAGATGAGGAAGGTCCATGTACTTCCTATCAGCAAAAAGAAGATCCGGTATTGCATAGAGCTCCAAAGAAACATATTATGGCCTTTTCATTTGAAGATAAGAGGCATAGATATGGAGAACACTTAGATCATGAGATTCTAAGCGAGTATCTTGTGGAATATAAGTCTCAACCTAGAGCTTTCAAGGAGAATCTGAATCTCCCACAGTTCATTCAGCTCAAAGAAGAACGGAGACCTTGCAATAATAGAAGAGAGAAGGGTAATAGATTTCTATTGTCTACATTTGATGGGTCATCCTCATCCACAACAAGGGCTTGTGGAAAGATATTGAATGCATTTTTTCTGCTACATCCAGTAGTAGAGAAAGAAGCTGTTGAGATTGCAGCGCTGCACCTTGAGGGTGAGGCAAGCATTTGGTGGTTCAGCCATTTGAGTCATGCAAGAGTGACTGCATCTGTAGATTTTATTTAGAGGTTGATCAAGAAATTTGACAAGAAGAAATCAGAGGAGAAGAAGCCTTCACCATCACTTGCTGCAACAGCACTTGCATCAAGAGAAAAGATACTTGCACCCTTGCAAATTAGTCTTGATCTCTTGACATCTAGAGTCACATGCACTATTCTGGAGATGCATGAGGATAAGGAGACTCGTACCAGCACTAATAAAGCCACAAAAGAGCAGCCATCATCATCAGTAGTTGGGGAAGCCATCACACCGGAGGAAGGAACCCTTGTAGTAGTACAAGATGTTCCCAAGCTTTACCAACGTATGCACATGTTTCCATTTCCTGTTATTTCAGCACATCATATGGAGGATTGTGGGAATATGCCATTGCATGACCAAGGGTCAGAATATATTGCTGATTTGGAGCAGCAGACTTTTTTAGCGCTGGGCAGCCTTGATTTGTTCAATGAGGAGATGTAGTTTCGTCCTATAGTACCATTGTTGAGCTGCACACAACTCTTGGGGTTAGAGTGTAGATTTTTGGAGGATGGGATGAGTATTGTCCTGAACCATGCCATGCAGAACTATGTGTTCAACATAGAGTATGATCTGAAGAGAGCAGATGTACCATCATGGAGATCAGCAGCGCTGTCAGTGAGCAGTAGTGATGAGTTGGGGACCCAACCATTGTTGGAGCATTCCATTGACCTTCCCATATGTATGACAAAGGATGGGCAGATAGTTGTTGGGGGACATCTTATGATGGATAACATCTCTCATGGTTGTGATGGATATTTCGTGATGAACCTTTCACATCATGATGGGAGGCTTTTTCCTACCACCTATTTGGATCCTTATGGGGTCAATTTGGTCATTGATGAGTGGTCTTCATTTGGAGATCTCCAGGAGATTGCATTTCAACATCCGATGAAATGCAAAGACAAAAATCTGATTTGGGAGGATGGTATTTTCCATTGGAGGAATGCCACTTTTGGACATGATGATAGACACTCACCATGGGTTGGATGGGTGATATTTATGACCAAGAGGTTGGGAAGCTACTTGCAGATTTATGATACCGAGAAGCAGGAGGCAAGACTGCATTGGTTACTCTTGAAGGAGTTTGGTCATCCTATGACACATCCTATTTCAAAAAGTTGGTTGGTGGATGGAACTTGGCATGACACTTACATCATATGGCAGCAAGGAGTTTTGATGTATTGGGGCGATGTGATATCTTTCATATCAACTATCATGTTGTTGCTCCATGATTTATATGATGATGGTGTAGGGAGGCAACTATAGTTGTTGTTGCTTTGGTTGTTACTGAGAGAGTATGGGCTAATCTTCTCCCATACTTTGCATGATGTTGCAGGAGTAGGAGATGGCACTATCATGGTGCAAAGGGGCTACTCCTTAACCTTGGAGGATCAGAAGGTACTTCCACTTTGGAAGGAATATCCCACATATAGTAACATTATGATTGATGACTTTGGCATGGGGGATGTCAAAGGAAAAGACAACAGCATGTGGGTAGCTTCACATTTCAGATCTTCAGCGCTGTCTCTTAGGAGGATTGATCCATATTGGAGGTCTCAACTTTTGGCAGAGTACTCCAAGGATCTTGGTGCTTGCATGATTCTTGATGGTCCATAGGGAGATGATAGATACATGGTGGATGATGAGGTCATTTATTCCTATGGCAGAGTCTTCTTGACTAGAGCTTCTGAGCTCAAGGAGAAGTTGTTACATGCAGCACATGTTGGCTTTCTTTCCATGCACTTTGATGCATATCATTCCTTGATGGAGGAGTTCACTCGGGAGGGCATCCAACAGGATGTATATCAGCATATGGAGAGATGCATAGCCCGGATGATGATGGAGAGGTTGTCACAACCACTTCCCTACTCATTGAGAGTGAGGGAGAACTTTCAGTTGAGCCATTTCAACTCAACGACCACAGTACATAATAGAGGATGTACATTTATGCATTATGACTTGTACTCCTTTACTTTTTGTGAGCAGCATATTGTACCAAGGAGGATCATTCCTTCTTGTATATTGTTTTGTGATGTACTTGAGGCCATTTGCAGCATTGATGTTGGCTATTATATTTGGGGTTTGTGGGGGATGCCACATGATTTTTGGTGTGCACCATTGGCACCAAATTTTAATTTCATGATCCCATATTGTAGGATGATTGTGGCAGCAAACAAGTGGCTGAAAAGACACTTGTTACACTTTGTTTTAAGGCAGCCAAGGGATGCACTGCGCTGGTTCGACATATGGAACTATGATGCACCTCATGGTTGTCATATGGCAAATTGTTTTTATTTGTTTTTGCTTCCATGTATTGATGATGCTCTTGTTCTTATGGGAAGCTTTATTGGGAGGATGGCATAAGAGTTGGAGGTGCCCACTGGGAGTATGATTCCCCATACTTCATATGTTGCATGTTTCAAGAGAAACAATGGGAAAACCATGATTGCCACACTACACCTCTTGTCTTCATGTGGGAGGAGCCATTTGGAGAATTTGAGTTCTTGGGAGAGGCACTTCATGGATGTTTTGATTGGTGGGGTGACTTGGGTCATTCTTGGAGACCGTAATATTTCAGCCCAAGATCAGCAGCAACCCCATACATATCATAAGTGGAAGAGAAACAACGTGGGATGGACATTTCAGTCCCACATATTCAACTATGCAGCCCACCTTCTTTGCAGGAGCCTAAGGTGGAGGAGATGTTTCAGGAGTTACCATGTTGGAGGGTGACCCACTTTTTGTGGATGGTAGCTTGGGGATGGAGGCTTCACATGGGGATGATGATTCCCAATATATTGATGATTCCATGCCTCAAGAAGGCCTCTAGACCACATATAGTTTTTTCCATGGATATCCCACTTTTGCATGATGAGAGTCATTTGGATTTTTCACCAAAGGCATACTTTTACACATGGGAGGAACAACTCAAGAACACCTTGGGGAGAAAGCATCTTGTTCTTTGGAGGAACTTATCACTTGAGGATGCTACAGGAGGAAGAGGAGAGGCTCTTCAGTTCTATCCTTGCAGTTGCTTGAGGACAAGCAACATTTGGGAGGGGAGGACTGTAATATTCCTAAATTAGCATGCAGCTAATTGGAATATTAGTTTTTCTCTAAACATATAGTTAGATGAATAAATGGGTAGGGAGGCCCATAAATCTTTTTAGCAGGAATAAAATCCCTCTTAATGGGGAAAGGGATCATATTCATAGTTGGATAAAACACCTTCATGTGTGAACAAAGGATAATGCATGTGGACAAGGTCAAGTTTGACCAAGTCAACAAAACTAGTATGGAGGAAGTGGAACATTAATGAAGATAACCCAGTGGGAATATGGATCAGTTTAGATAGTTAGAATAAAGCCACCTTGAGTGTGGAAGAAGATATTACATGAAGATCCAGTCAAGGTTGACCAAATCCAACAGCATTGTTATGGAGGAGTGGCATTGATGATGGGACAACGCAGTTTTGGAGGGAGATTCATTGCATGAAGATGGAAAACCTAATGAGTGGGACCCAAGGTGAGAAGGCTCACATTGTTTATAAGGAAGAGGATGGCAGCGATATGGGGTTAGCTTTTGATTATGATTTTCTGATTATATGGTTTGTTTAGACATATAACTTTCTCTTGCTGTTTAGTTGAGATTGTATGTTGTTTAACATAGGGTGTTCCTAATCGAGAATCCCACCTCTTCCATTGAGTAGCTCTTGGAGGAGTCTTGCACCATATTGTCCACTATATGGCTTAAGGCCAAGCTTCATCTTCCTTAGACAACACAAATCTTGTTGAGGGTTTGTTTGTTTCAGTAAGCTGCAGCAAGTGGAGACTATATCTTTAGATCTAGGCCATTTTAGTGCTCTCTTTCAGTGGAGGAGGTTTCTACTCCATTGGGAGGACAGTATTGAAGGCATTGAGCTTCATTTTCATATCTTGGCTGCATGCCAACTGTATTTTGATCCCTACAGCGCAGAAGAGATCTAGATCTGCGTAATTTTTGAAGGAGCAGTTGCAGGGTGATTCAGTGCACCATTTGGAGAGCTGATTTTCTGAGTGTTGGGGATCTGCCCTTCACTTTGGAGATCTATTGGAGGAGGCTATTATTTTGCATATATTAAATCAGCCACACTTTCCAGATCTGTAATTTTCAGTAGATCTGCAGTCTTAGATCTCAGATCTACACTTTGTACATGGTGTTTTGCTGAAAACCCCAAGGGGGTTCATTAGAGGAGCCTGTATAGTGCATGGATCTGATATAGATTCGAATTTTTATGCACATAGAAGATCTAGATCTGATGTAAAACTTATTTCTATTGCAGGAATAATAAAATAATGCTGTCATGGTATTTCCAGCTTTATTCATGGTTGCGGCCCCTCTTTTTGCATGATTTTTGAGCAATAATGGCTTGGGAGGCTTGTTTAACTAAGCTACCATGATTTGTTTCAGATCTCCTTTTGTATATGGTTGTTATAATGTATGAATGAATGGATCCATGGGCTAAATTTAACTATTATTGCATACATTTCTAAAAAATGCGTTTTTACTGCAAGTATTGTTGAGTTTTTCCACTTGGGAATATTACAACATCCATGACCGAATCATCATCAAGGGGAACTACCTCCCCTTCCTCACTCAAGGCTTGCTCTTTAGTTGAAGGTGGTGGAGTCTGAAAGGTGGCATGAGGTGCGTTGGGTGTTGGAAAAAATACTAAGGAGGGGGGGGTGAATCAGTATTTACAAGAATCACAATCATTTACTTCTCTTTTACTGATTTCTATACGCGACTTTGATTAGCCCAACTAGTGTATATACACGGATATCCTAACATAAACTTGCATATACCCAAATAACTTTACTGTTCAGATAAAATTTCAGAAACATTCTTCAGCCTGGAACATCATTTATGCATCAGATAGTTAAGTAGTAAACATGTGCAGAAATAACAAAATAAATCATCACACAAGAGCATCACACATGAACACCAATATTTAAGGTGAAAACCCAAGTCGGGAGAAAACCACCGTTGTTTTCGTCTCTGTCTTCAATATTTATTATATGGAGAACTGCTTACAATGTTGTACTGATGCAGACTCATATCAATATGCAGGAATCTACGTGCAGAAGGCTGAAACCTTCTCTTGTTCTCCAGCTGCTACTAGAAGGGAGCTCCAACCTCCTGATCTTGTTTACCAGCCACTACTGGAAGGGAGCTACAATCCCCTGAATAGAACACCAGCTTCTACTGGTAGGAAGCTTCTACTTCCATACTGAAGGCTTCAACCCTCAGACCCACTGCAGACCATGTTTCATAAATTTTCACACTGGATCCAACAATTTCAACACAACTCAATATATAGATCAACACCAACAGCCATAACCCAAACTTTAAACAAAACAATGAGATCATTGTAACCAGAACACAGTAATAAACCCAGACTTCTGAATCAACATGCAGAATCAATTTCAACCTTGATCATTTATCACATTAAATGCATACACTACTTTACTTTACTGTAACTTGCGTGTATACGCGCTTTCCCACACACCAACCTGCGTATAGATCTGTGAATACTGAATTTCTAGAATTTAATCAGACTCGGAAATAGATCTGAGGCTTTCAATCATACATCTTTTAAGAACCCTTATTCAGTCAGCATCATCAATCATATTCAATCACTCATTGATCATATTTGTACATAGTCAACTAACATCATATACAGTATTCAAACAACCCAGATCTACATGAAGACTTCATTGACATACAGCAGAAATATAGCAGTAATAAACAAATAACTTCTTCATCAAGCTTCAGAAAACCCTGACTTCCATACGTGCTTTTGCTGAAACAAACCCGCGTGCATATGCGCTTTTACCGTGATGAACCAACGTATAGATCTGTAAATGTTCAAGACTGCAAAATGTTTCAGATCAACATACTTACCCATATTTTACCCTTCACTTCAGCAATCATGCGCCAAGTCACAGATCTAAACATCTCACCAACATATCAAGAAAATACATAGTCATTTCAGGTCTAGAGATCCTGATCCATTATTGTATTAAGGGGTGCATCATAATTTCAGATCTACCAATAAACAGTAACCCATTCCATGCAGATATACTTCAGAGAGAAGTATTCAATTAAAAAACCCATACTCTTGCACCCTTTGCATTATGATCTTCTTCTCCTTATATAGGTTTAGCCTTTCCCAATACCATGAGCGAAAACCACACAAGTGCCGATGGTATTCTTAGATAGAATCAAATAGACAACACAACACTCAATACTGTGGGATAAAACCATGGTAATGACCCCTGGTATCATAATTTTAGAGCGCAAAAAGGCATATACTACTTTGCTCGTTCTTTTCCGCGTGTGTACGCGACTTGCCTTGCACGAACTCGCGTATAGAACCTTAAATATGAATTTTAATCATCTTCTGTTGGACCTGTTGGAAATACTGAGAGGGGGGTGAATAAGTATTCCTTTCAATTAGAGCATTAGTTAATCTTTAATTATTATCAATGTTTGTACAATGATAGCAGCAAACAAGAGGAACACAAATGCACACATTTTTTAAGGTGGAATACCACTCCGGGACAAAAACCACCTAATGCTTTTCTAATCATTCTTTAATATTCAACTCCAATTGAAAATAAAGCTCCAACTTCCTAGAATCTAGAAAAGCATTCTTCTCCAGCTCCCACTGGATGGACGCTCCAACGCCCGAGATTCTTCAGTAGTCAACTGAACGGATGCCCCAACACCCAATGAGCTACAACTCACCCTAGCACCACCTTACCACCCTATAGAAGAATAAAAGAAGAATGGACTCCCGTACCAGGGAAAATGGTCCACTTTACAATGATATAGAATGATGTAGAAGAAGAAGATATGCTAGACCATAACCCCAACTTTGACACAACCACCTAATGATGATCCTAGACCTCCCAACACTGCCTCTTCAACCCTTGGCAGATAGATACTAGTACAATTTGTACAATAATGTATTTACAATGACTAAGTACAATGATAACTTTACAACGATTGTATGCAGTGCTGCCCACTTGAAGACTTCATATGATGAACTTCTTGTTGTTGTTATGCACCTTGGTTGCTGCTCTTGTCATGCTACCCTCTGCTACACCTTCCTTTTCTTTTCTTTCTGTGGCCCAGAAAGTACGGTCACTTTTGCTTATAAATAACCATGATACAGCTTTTTTCTTGCCTTGCTCCACCAGACTCGATATTGAATCTGGTGTATCTCTGTTATTTCAGATCCTCAATATCTGATTTTCGGTCTTGTAGTAGTCCTCTAAGTCCTCTTTCCAATTCCACAAGTCTGACCCAATTTGGATTCTTCAAAAGAGAGTTATACCCAATCTCTCACAATGCCCTAATTATGGATTGTTTCAGCAGAGTGCACTTGTACGGCATGCCACGTGTCACTGTTTCTTCATTTGGCTTTGAAATTGATAGAGTGAAAACTAAATACTGTGCACTATCTGCCACTTTTTACAGAATTTCAATCTGATACTCAGAGAGAGAGTTATGACGATTTTACCAAGGTCACTTCTTTGAGATGAATTTCAGGAGCCTGCAAAAACCCTGACTTCCATAGATCATATCTCCAAAAATATTGCGCACCTTCATCTGAAATTTTTACAACAGCTTCCTCAGGATTTCAGCTTCACCTCATAAAAATTTCAGCTTTTGAACCTTCGTAGAAAAAAAGTAAGAGTGAAAATTCCACGATGACCTGTCCCTTGCATAAGGAGGAAATGAGGATCACAATTTATATAAATGCTTAGGTTGAGAGGGGATTCAACAAGTGAACATGGGAGGGATTTTAGGAGCTTAAAAAATATTAATTATGACTTTTCAATGACCCAAGCCCCAACCCCATGGGGTTTTAGCCCAGTAACTGGGGGTACAAACTTCAAACATGAATATCTCTTAAATCGTGAAGAATTACATGGCGTGCCATATATCAACGGAAACATCTCGACAATTAGAAACCATAAAAAGCATTATTGACCCAGAGTATATTAATTTGGTAGGTAAAAAAATCCCATGCAATATTGGGTTAGCCCCTGGTGCTGCTTGGGTTGACATCAATGACAACCGCTGATCAACAATCTCCCCCTTTGGCATTGATGGCAACACAAGTATTCCCCCTGCGATCATCACACCTCTTCCTACAACATTCTCTCCCCCTTTGACATTAATGGCAGAGGGTAACTCCCCTTGAAACACAACCATCCTGCGGACCTGTACACACTCCCACTCCCCCTGACACACAACCGTCCTACAGACCTGTAATCTACTTCCGCTCCCCCTTTATATTCTGAAAAAGGAAAATATAATGAGAACTTGGGAGAATCCCAAGCTTCTGGCGAAGATATTCCAATGCTAGTGAATATTTAATATGTGATTCTTTTGGTGTTGCTTGGAATCTTGCTACTTGTCCAACTGCTTGCATAACATCTGGTCGGGAGACTGTTACATATAGAAGACTACTAATCATAGATCTGTACAACCTTTGATCCACATCCTTAGATGAGTCATTTATGCTCAGTTTGCAACCTGTTACCATTGGAGTAAGGATGGGTTTGCAATCTTCCATTTTAAATTTCTTGAGCATTTCCTTGATGTACTTGGCTTGACATATAAATATTCCTTTCTCTTGCTGAGATATTTGAAGCCCTAAGAAGTATGTCAGCTCCCCAAATAAAGACATCTCGAAATCACTTTGCACCTTTGTAGAAAACTTCTTACTTAGTCGATCATCATTGCTACCAATTATTGTATCATCCTCTTTAGCTATTAGACATGCTTTAGTTGCTTCATCCAGAACATATATGTCGTTTGGAGCTCGACTTGCTGCCCACTTGAAGACTTCATAGGATGAACTTCTTGCTGCTGTTATGCACCTTGGTTGATGCTCTTTTCATGCTACCCTCTGCTGCACCTTGCTTTTCTTTGCTGCCCTAGAAAGTCTGGTCCTTTGCAACCCTTGACAACACATGATCTAGCTTTTTCTTTTCCTTCTAGGAGCTCGATATTGAATATGGTGTATCTCTGTTATTTCAGATCCTCAATATCTGATTTTCGGTCCTGTAGTATTCCTCTGAGTCCTCTTTCCAATGCCACAGGTCTGACCCAATTTGGATTCTTCAAAAGAGAGTTATACCCAATCTCTCACAATGCCCTAATTATGGACTGTTTCAGTAGAGTGCACTTGTACGGCATGCCACGTGTCATTTTTCTTCATTTGGCTCTGAAATTTATAGAGTGAAAACCAAAGACTATGCACTATCTGCCACTTTTTACAGAATTTCAATCCGATACTCAGAGAGAGAGTTATGACGATTTTACGAAGGTCACTTCTTTGAGATGAATTTCAGGAGCCTGCAAAAACCCTGACTTCCATAGATCATATCTCCAAAAAAATTGCGCACCTTGATCTGAAATTTTTACAGCAACTTCCTTAGGATTTTGGCTTCGCCTCGTAAAAATTTCAGCTTCTGAACCTTCGTAGAAAAAAAGTTAGAGTGAAAATTCCACGATGACCTGTTTCAGATGGCGAATTCCCTTGCATAAGGAGGAAATGAGGATCACAATTTATATAAATTCTTAGGTTGAGAGGGGCTTCAACAAGTGAACGTGGGAGGGATTTTAGGAGCTTAAAAAATATTAATTATGACTTTTCAATGACCCAAGCCCCAACCCCATGGGGTTTTAGCCCAGTAACTGGGGGTACAATCTTCAAACATGAATATCTCTCAAACCGTGAAGAATTACATGGTGTGCCATATATAAATGGAAACATCTCGACACGTAGAAACCATAAAAATCATTATTGACCCAGATTATATTAATTTGGTAGGTAAAAAATCCCATGCAATATTGGGTTAGCCCCTGGTGCTGCTTGGGTTGACATCAATGACAACAGTTGATCAACAATCTCCCCCTTTGGCATTGATGGTTGTTACACTAAAAACTGTCATCCTGACATTTTGCTATGAGTATGAGCTCATTATTACTCATACTTCCTCCTTTTGCAAGTCTAACATATCAGTTCTTCATGTCAAGCTTTCAA
Organism: Pinus albicaulis; assembly: GCA_034641835.2. NCBI lineage: Eukaryota > Viridiplantae > Streptophyta > Pinopsida > Pinales > Pinaceae > Pinus > Pinus albicaulis. Next base: position 454,490,205 of record CM076576.1, on the reverse strand, counting down.
AATCAGAGAAAAGTTCCTAAAAATCCACTAAACATTGGTATCGCACTTTCTCTATTCATTGCCTACGGTCCCGCACCTAAAGTTCAGCTCTCCTGCGGAACCCTACCACATGTTCTTTGTGTTATGGGTGCGGACCTCTGTAAAACTCAAAAAGACGAGAAAGTAAAGTTAAAAAGTTGATTTCAGATGAATTCTAGAAGATTCTAGATGGGAATTTTCGGGAATGGATACGCTTTGAGAAGGTTCATGCATCCCTCACTTGATGGAGCTAACCCCTTGATGTAAGGAGCTAATCCCTTTGAAGGAGGATTCTATCCCTTAATATTTGGAACAGAAAACCTCCTCTTTTCCACTATAAAAAGAGGCCATGGGTAGCCTCAAAGGGAGTTCAAGCTTTAAGATATTTGAGGTTAAATGCTGTTGAGATTCAGACTCAGTTAACTAAGACTTTCTGTGAGGTTAAATCACTTACCTCTATTCGTCTTGGTTCAAAGAGTGCAATGCTTGTCAAATTAGAAGAGATTCTTGCTTCGGACCTCGGGAGGACCTGCACGACATCAAGGCACAGGTTGTAAAGGTTTTCTTTTATTTGAAGTTAATACAAATATACTCATTTCTCTCATTAAATTGTCTATTCATGGTTTATTTCATAAATTCCTTGATCATTATGATGAGTATGGTTTATAATAATGTTTATACAGGTGCTATGTAATCTTTTTGCTTGTTTCTGACTGCAGATTTATTGAGGAACATTCCTTCAGTGCACGAGGGACTTCAACGAGATCAAGCAAGCGCTGGACATAAGGTAGGCCTTACACCTATATAGCATTTTTTATGAATCTTAAATACTTAGAGAGAGATTAGTATAATTGGCTGTTTGTTGCTAGTTACTTTTAGTACTAGAGAGATCGGTCTTGTCTGCAAGACGGATTAATCTACACAACAAAATGGCGACTCCGCTGGGGAAAGAACTTGTTGTTTTTGGTTCTCTTTTATTTTTGATTTGAGGAAACATTTTTTCCTGGTTTTTGATTGATACATATCTGTTTGGGTAATTTAGATTTTCCCTATTTTTGAAAATTTAGAAATATTTTAAGTTTTTCTGGCTTATTTTGACAGTGCGGGCAGGTTCGCACTTTCTGTAAAGAATACAGTGCGGGACCGCACCTGTCAATACTGGTTGCCTGCGGACCCTGTAAAAATTTTAGAAAACCTCCAGATTTCTTTCTGTAGTTTATTTTTATTTGGATTTAGATCTTTGGTTTCTGCCCAGACTGATTATTGTTTCTGTCAAGAATTTTTTGTGAATGAACTCCAACAATATTGATGTTTTGATGATTTTCTAGAAGATTTTGCATTTTGGATTGTTTTTCACTTGGTCTTTGTAGTGATTCGAAGCTTTGACAGTTTGAAGTATTTAAGATTACATTGATCTCTTTTTGTCTTTTTGAATCCGACCTGATTGTGAGAACATCCTTTATTGAGAAATAGAGCTTTTAGTTTCTTTGCGAATCTTCGGAAAAAACTTGGTTGAAGGTTTTGCATATCATTTTTTATAAAAACATATTTTGAGTGTTTTTTATCTGTTTGTTATTCTAGACGAATAGATTCTTAGTTTGTTGAACAACTAAGGAAAACATTCTAAAAAAAATCTTAAAGCTTTTATTCAATTTAGATTGTTTAAATTCAATAGATCTCAAGATTAGATTTTGTAGTTTTGAGTAGTTTTTAAATTTTTATAGCTTTCTTTTGAAGGAAAATTGTTTTGTAGCTTCGACTTTGGAAAGAAAAAGGATTTTGTTATGAGCTTGATAATTTTTCTCATTATTGAAAAGACAAAAATAGTTTCTTTCAATTATTTTTCATGTTTTAAAGAAAGAATTAAAAGAATTGCATTCTCCAACTCTTTCTTTAGATAGAAAGTTCATTGAAAGAAAAAAGAATTGAATATCATTCTAGGTGCATTTTAGTGTTTTTTGGAAATCGAGTCTTCACATCATCCAAAGTTTCATTTCCACACCCATTGACTTAAGAAACAGCTCATAAAAGTAACGCTTAATTAAAATTCATCTAGTAAACTTTTTATTTCTAGGGCTCTTATCACCAACATAGCTTAGGCTAGTATCTTGGAGTAGGGAGTAATTAACTCTCCAAGATAGCTAAAACAAAAAAGTAGACAAATATTGCGGTAGAAATAATTCCAATTGTTGCATGTATGCTCTGGGAAGCTCCTCTTATAGGAGTCAAGCACGAGATCATATCTGAACCAGTGGGGTAATCAATCCTTCCTCATTGGGAACGATAGAAGATATACACGTATTAACAACGGTAAACCTCGGATAGACCATTTTCGAGGAGCCAGGGGTCACTTGTCGGTAAACCTTGGATTATTTCAAGGAGCCTTCAAGGGGATTGAGCTTTGTTACTCTGCCCTTGCGTGTGTGTCGGATCGTAGACTGTTCCCCCAGGTATATTTGTTTCTATTGGTAACTTTAGTGGCCATAATCTATAGGATTCTTTCCTAAGGTGACGGTGGAGGGAAGATCCCAATGTACCTGGAACAGACGTCGGCTAGACTCACTTGGACTCTCCGGAGGGTTATCTTCACTCAAGATGGTATAGTGGAGAAACTTGCACCCGTCTGTTTCATTAAGCAGGTTGTCGGGGTAACTGTTCCAACCGCCCTTTTCGTGTTAAAATTCTACTAAGTTGGATTTCATCACCAACTAGTGTTTTTAGTACGGAAAGTTACTGTTTGTGTGTGGTTTGAACTCCTAGATTTTTTAAGCGTATGATTCAATTGTTTGTTTCTTAGAGACTTTAGGTGTTTTCATTGAAAATTTTCTTTGTTTGTGTGTGATTAGATAATTTTTAATCATGGCGGAATTGCCGAGACAATCCCGGAGAATACAAGGGAAACCCCCTGAATATTCACCAAGTCAACTTGAAGGGCTTCGTGCTCTGGTATCATCCAGTAGTAGTAGAATTAGATCAACGGAAATTGGAAGTTCATCTATAGTTATACATCGTGATCATCAAATACCTACAACAGAATATATTCAAGAACCGATTTCAGTTTCTGAAGTTACTGGAAGTTTTTCTTCTTCTGGTGGATTAGCTGACGAACCTGAAATCTCTGAACCTGAAACTGAATCTTCTGTGTTGGAAACATCCTCAGGATTTATCACACCAACTTCTAGCGATCCTGGTTCACCTAGGGTAAGAAATATCATTACTGAAAATCTTCCCTCTGGACTTATTTCTATTGAAGAACTTACTAATCCAGACGAAGACATATCTCTTCCCGACTCCCCTCAATCTATAAATCTTAGGGAGCGTGAATATATTTTCTACAGCCCTATTCGAACTGATCCTTGGTATCTCTCTTTAACGAACTTTTTATAGAATCCGGGTCTTGCTTTTTATCCACCTCAAATTCCATTTCATCCTACACCCAAAGGTTATTATCCGCCATCCTTTATGGCAGGAGAGTCATCCATGTTTTCTCAAACACCGGAATCATTTTTACACGGTGGTCCTTCTGTTCCTTCGGGATATCAGTCTCTATCTGGTACTTTCTCAGGAGTAGCTCCTCGACCAATTGAAAATGTGTTATCATCTGGTATTAACGGATTTAATATTGAAACGTCGAACGCAGATCAAATCTTTATGATGTCTGGTAATATTCCAAATCCTCAAACTCAAGGCAGTGAGTTTCCTTCTGGGGGGCAACCTCAGGGAACTCAGTTACCGCCTGGGGGGCAAACTCAGGGAACTCAATTACCACCTGGAGGACAACCTTCAGGTAGTCAATTACCACCTGCGGCTCAACCTCAAGGTAGTTTTTTCCCAGGAAAAACTGTGAAATCATATTGTTTTTGGGGGCAACCCCAAGGACAGTACATACCTCAAGGGTATCAACCTCAAGGACAGTACATACCTCAAGGTCAACCCCAAGCTCAATATGCTTCTCAGGGTCCTTATCAACCCCAGCCTCAGTACGCGCCTCAGGGTTATCAACCTCAAGGTCAGTACCCAATTCAAGGTTTCCAACAGCCTTCTGGTCAACCATCTTTTCAAGGAGCCGGAAATTTACCACTTACTTATCAACCCTACGTTCAACCAGGTTGTGGTCCTTACGTTCAACCTTCTATGGGACAATACCCCGGAACTATGGTGTGGGATCCGTCCCAATATCAACAGCCTTTGCAGCCTAATGTGAAGTTGCCTTATCAACCTGGACAGCCTTTGGTTTCTGGTCCAACCCAGCATCCTGTTCAGCTAGCTATTCAAACTCCTGCACCTAGTTCAGTTCAGCAGACTGGGCCTAGTACACCTGAGACTCCACCTCAAACTGCTGCAACTGCTGCAACGTCTGTTCAACCTGTCACACCTGTTTCTGGAGTATCTGTAGCCTCGACTTCTTCTATCCCTGTATCCGTGCAAATCCCTCAAGTCTCTGTACCTCAGTCAGTATCTTCCATTCAGACTACAGTTCAGATGCCTGCAGGACAAGCTGGTACAAGTACAGTTGTTACAAGTCAACCTCAATTTACGTATCAACCGTACCAGGGACAGTCGCAATTCGGTCCCTATGTACAGAATCCAAACTATCAGTATCAACCGTACCCTGGTTATACTTATCAACAACCTCAGTATGGTCCGGTTCATCCTGGTTTTCCGGGAGGTTACACAATACCTAATGCAAATTCGATTCCTAGTTATCTTGGGTATCCGCCTCCTGGATCTGCTTTGGCTTCTCAAGGTTTTCGCGACCCTAATCGTCAATTACCATTTATCGCAACTTTGGACTTACCTGATTTGACGCGCCTTACAAATGATCCCATTTTTTATTATCAGAACTGGCCGCCAATGCCTCATAAGTTGCCCAGTGATATACCAAAATTCGAAGGTAAGTCAGGAGAGGATCCATCGAATCATGTTATGACTTATCACCTTTGGTGTGCATCTAATTCAATCATTGATGATTCGATTTGTTTACATCTTTTCCAAAGAACTCTCATAGGTCTTGCAGCCAAATGGTACATTGAGTTGCCACGAGGCTCGTTTCATAATTTCAGTCAGTTAGCAACTGCTTTCTTGACTCATTTTCAGTTGCCTGTCAGATACGACAATGGCACAGAATTATTAACTTTGCTAAAACAATCTACGTCCACGTATATTTCTGATCATATTCATGAATGGCGACGTAGGAGGCGTTTGGTGAAAGTTTATATTCCGGATCAAATTTTGGCAGAATGGTTTGTTAAATCATTGTTACCCAAGATCACTGAAGATGTAGCTAAGGCTGGTGTTGTTACTGAAGAGCAATTAATTTCCCAAGCTCAGTACCTTGACCTCGTATATACACAGTCAGGTACTTTACATGAAAAAATCCTCGATCTTCCAAAACAAGGTCAAATAGCTGCAGCTCCTTCAGGGTCTCATGGCGGTGACGGTATGATTGGTACAGTAAATTCTAAAAGCAAGAAGAAATCTTCAAAGAAATCTTCTCCTATTATAACTTTACCAGATTCCCCAAAAGGAGAATCTTCCCCCGAAGTTTCTGCTGACATTCATGTCGTTGAAACATCTACGACAAAATCAAAATCCGGTAGTAAAAAGAAAGGGAAGAACAAAAACAAAAATAATTCGAAAGAAAAAACTGAAAAAAGTGAATCCAATGACGAAAAACGTAAGCCTCGCTATCCTTGTTTTATTTGTGACGAAGATCATTTTACGAAAGAATGTCCACATCGAGCAGAGGTTACAAAATTCGTTAAAGGATCTCAACAACCTGCTGTCTTGAAGGATCCTTTTCCAACTCAAGATAGTAAGATGATTGGTTCTTCCTCGACTACTTTAGAAGAGCCTATTATGATGATGTCTCATGTCAGGGTTGCGATGCGATCGCAAGATTACGGTTCTAAGAATCCTGTTGATGGTAAAGAAGCAGAATCTTCTAATGCAAATACATCAACTACATCTCCTTCTGTTTCTGGTCCGCTACAGATCGAGAAACCAAATCTAGACTTAATAATCAAACCGCCTGCTAAAGGTGTTCTTTGTAAATCAGCTTTCAATCCACATGCAAGAGCTACTCAGAATTACAACATTGTTGAAGATTTAGCAATTTCTCCTTCAGCAATGTCGGCTTTGGAAGTGCTGTAATCGTGTCCAGCACAACGTAAATTATTATTGTCTGCCATAGGCACTGTCGATGTTCAGGATTATAACCTTATAATCTTCAATTTAGAAAATAGTACACCTCGCCTACCTCACCAAATGGCTTTCCAGATTCCAGTGTTAGTAAAAAACAGACCAATCTTTCGGACTGTGATTGATGAGGGAGCTTCAACGTGTATTATGTCGATTCAGTGTTGGAAATCGCTTGGTTCTCCTACACTTAACCAATCTCCGACGATTCTTAAGGCTTTTGATGGTCGAGGTTTTCACCCTTTTGGTATTTTGTAGGATTTACCCATAGGGGTCGAAGGTAAAATCGTTAATCTAGATGTGGAAGTGGTTGATGCCCCTCTAGATTACAACCTTCTTCTGGGTCGTAGTTGGTCCTATGTTATGACTGCTGTTGTTTCTTCGGTCTTTCGACTCATAAAATTTCCATATCAAGGAAATATCATTACAATAGATCAGTTAACTTATTTCTCGTCCGACCCAGCCTCTACAGAAACAATCCAGCATGTTGGTAAAACGACTATCCCTTATAAGGATGTTGGAGTGGGTTTGATTAAAGATTCTGGTTTACTAGGAACTTTTTCCTTTCCTCCTCCTAACGTATCGCCTTCTACTACAAATATTCACATGATTTCGTCAGACACTGTTATGTTTGATGATCCTTGGATCGTACCTTCCGAATCCGAGATTGATTCATTTGATGGCATGATACCCTTGAGTCCATTTGAAATTGCGTACCAGGCTGTACAGTCACTTTCCGACCCCTCTTCAACCGAAATTGATCCAATGAATGGGATCCAAGAAGAATCACTTTCTATATCTAGTTCAGTTACAACGACATTTCCTGAACTTGTTCATACAGATGAGCAAATTCGTGAGTTTTTGTCTGTTGATGATTTACCATGGGAAGATCTACATCACCGATCTTCATTTTTACCTGAATTAGATCATTTTGAAGATGATTTCGCTTCAATTTTTACTGCTGAATATGTCAAAGAACCTCAGAATCCATTGCAAAATCCTGATTCTGAGTTAAATTTGGAAAATATATCTAGAACGGTTCCAATTGACATTTCAGTAAAACCAAGAATAATTGAAAACATTCATATAGGTGCTTGTTGTACAAATGAATAAATTCAGACTTATAAAGCCCTATTTCAAGAATTACGTGACGTGTTTGCCTGGTCTTATGAAGAAATGCCAGGAATTGATCCATCGATCTTTGTTCATGAAATTAAGACTTACCCGGATGCTAAACCTGTTCGTCAATGATTACGTCAAATTCATCCTAGAAAAGCTGCTGCTATAAAAGCAGAAGTTGAAAAATTACTTCGCGCAGGATTCATTTATCCAATTCCCTTAACAGATTGGGTATCGAATATTGTTCCTGTGACTAAAAAACAAGGAACGATAAGAGTATGTATCGATTATAGGGATATTAATCGAGTGTGTCCAAAAGATAATTATCCAACTCCCTATATCGATCAAATAATCGATGATTGTGCTAGCAGTGAATTGTTTTCCTTCATGGATGGCTTTTCCTGCTACAATCAAATAAACATACTCCCTACAGATCAACCCAAAACAGCTTTTATTTGTCGATGGGGAACGTTTGCTTATTGTAAGCTACCTTTTGGATTAAAGAACGCTGGAGCAACTTTTCAACGGGCTATGTCTTATGCATTTCATGACATTAAGCACATTGTCCAGCCATATCTCGATGATTTACCTGCTCATTCATTACGTAGGGCCGACCATCTCACTCATTTACGAGCAATTTTTATGAGATGTAGGCATTATCGGATAAGGCTGAATCCGCATAAATGTGTTTTCTGCGTAGAATCGGGTTGATTACTGGGATTTGTTGTCTCGAAAGTAGGCATTCGCGTCGATCCATCGAAGGTCGAAGCCATTGTTAAATTGCCTCCTCCTTCGAATTTACGCCAACTCCAAAGTTTGCAGGGGAAAGCAAATTTTTTACGTAGGTTTATTCCTAACTATGCCGAGCTTACAAAGGGTTTTACCCGGTTGTTGAAACAAAACGTTCCATTCTTTTGGGACGAGATCGCTGATCGATCTTTTGATGCACTTAAATACGCGTTGACCCATGCACCGTTATTGCATCCTCCCAACTACAACCAAGATTACATTTTGTACCTCGTTGCTTCTCATTCCACCATTGGGATGGTACTAGTTCAGGAAGATGAATCTCACAATGAACATGTGATTTATTATCTTAGTCGGAATCTGCATCCGACTGAAATAAAATACACACATGTGGAGAAATTGGCCTTAGCATCTATTCAAGCTGTCCAACGATTTAGACATTACATCTTGTTACGTAAAACCACGGTAATTTCTAATTACAACCCTATGATGTATATTTTGACCAAACAATTGCTAGGGGGCAAATATTCCAAATGGATAGTTATCCTGCAGGAATTTGACTTGGAATTTGAAAAATCCAAGGTAAAGAAATCTTTGGTATTTGCGGAATTGATGTGCGATTTCCCCTCTACTGATATTGAAACAGTGGCAGAAGAGTCCATTGCGGACGAATCTTTGTTTCTCATCAGTACACTTGATCCATGGTATGGAGATATTATCGTTTATCTCCAAACCCAATCTTTTCGGCCTGACATCTCATGAACTCAGCGACGGAAAATACGCTTCCAATCCCAACAGTATAATATCATTGGTGATACACTTTATCGTCGTGGAGCAGATTCTGTTTTCCGACGTTGTCTAACTCATGAAGAAGCTGAAAAGGTGTTAAATGACTGCCATTCTGGAGAATGTGGCGGTCATATGTCTGGGTATGCCACAGCCCAAAAGATATTGCGTGCAGGTTATTTCTGGCCAACGTTGTTCAAAGATTGCATTTATGCGGTTCGGAAATGCCACAACTGTCAAATTTTTGATCGAAAAATACGCGCGCCACCCGCTCCTCTTCACCCTATAATTGCTGTTGGTCCTTTCGCGAAATGGGGTATCGATTTTATTACATGTAACCCTCACTCGGCCGGGGGGCATGCCTATATTATCTTAGCAGTAGATTATTTTACAAAATGGGCCAAGGCGATGCCTACATTTTCAGCTGACGGAAAGACTGCTGCAACATTCATATTTAATCACATAATTACTAGGTTCGGTGTTCCCCAAGCTATTATTACGGATCATGGAAGTCACTTTCGGAATGTCATGATGACCGAACTGACAGACCAACTTGGCCTGCGCCACGATAGTTCCACTCCGTATTATCCGCAAGCCAATGGTCTGGTTGAATCCATTAACAAAGTTTTAGTCACCATGATCAAACGAATCATTGGTATTCACAAGACGAATTGGCATTCCATGTTATTTTCAGTGCTTTGGGCATATCGAACCTCAGTCAAAACATCAACGGGTATCACTCCTTTTCAACTGGTTTACGGTTTGGAAGCTGTGTTGCCGATTGAATGCGAAATACCGTCACTAAAATTAGCTGTAGAATTACTTCCAGCTACATCTGAAGAGGAGAAACGTTTCTTGTACTTAGCCCAATTAGATGAGAATCGACGAAATGCTGCAATAACAAACGAGGCTCATGTTAAAAGGATAAAAGCTCAGTATGATAGAAGTGTGACCCCTCGAAATTTTTCAGAAGGAGACCTAGTTTTACTTTATGATCAAGCTAACGACAAGTTAGGAGCTGGGAAATTCGTGCCTATGTGGCATGGTCCTTACATTGTTAAACGAAAGTTAGAAAAAGGGGCCTACGAGTTGATATATTTTGACGGTGTCCCTTTGGATAAACCCAGAAATGGGCTCTATCTAAAGCGATATTATGCTTAAATGTGGTGTGGAGATTTTGTTAGTTTAGATTTCTTTACTGCTGGTGTGTTTTAGATTAGAAAAGTGTGCCTAGTTTAGAGAGTATGTTTTTATCATTATTCCTACTTATCTGAGTTTTACTCTTGATATTGCAGATGTCGACGTCTCTTCAAACCTACATTGGTTTTGCTGATGGTGCTTTTCGTAGTACACGGAACATTTATTCCGCAGCTTGGGTTATCTATTCACCCTATGACGAGTTAGTATCCATGCATGGGGTAAGCCTTGGTCAAACAACAAATAACATTGTCGAGTATAGTGCAGTGATTGAGTTATTATTTGAATCCATATAATTTGGAATTCGGAGTTTGATTGTAAGGTTGGATTCTGAACTTGTTGTATTACAGCTTAACAGGGTTTATACCATTAGAAATCCAGTGTTATTACGGTTATTTTTAAGAGTTCGTCTCTTGGAACGTGAATTTGATTACATTGAATATCAGCATATTCCAAGACATTTAAATACATTAGCAGATTCAATTGCTTCTATTATGATAAATAGACATTTGCAATAATCAAAAGCAGTAAATCAAACAACATTCACATATGTACACAGATAGCCGGTAAATAGTGATATATCATAGTATAGAAGTTTTTTCAAAAAATATACATCGTCTTCGATCATAGGTTGGAAACACCTTATGATCGGAAAAAATGATAATACAAAAGTAAAAAATATGAGTCTAAAATACGATCATCCCATCACTGATGGTGATCACGATAAGAAACCACTACCCGAGCTACCCTGCATAGGAACCTCCTAAAAGGTCCTGGAACTCCAATCACGTATCTCTGCAACCTCAGTGGAATGTCATCTATGCTCGTCTCTGGAATATCTAGAGTCAAACGCTCTAGATGATGCTCTAAATCAGCCAAAATCTCCGCTGATTGGCCTGCTGGGGCTGGTGCGGCTGCAACTGGTTGTCTTCTCTCGTAAGGTTGGAGATGGGCTGGTCGCTGTGGACCCACATCTGTATTCAAAAAACTTTTGGTTATTAGTTTTCAAGACGATAAAAAATAAAAAAATAGAATTTAGCAAACGTTGAAAAATGATTGTACCTGAATCATCCCACTGTTCCCCTGCTGGGAGAACCATCTCTCGGTCGCCGCGGAAATCTATCCCGGCGTATGGAAAATCCTCTATCACAAAAAGTTGGCGATCCAGCCAACGAAAATATGAAGGAGGAAATCGGACAATCTCAGTACCCTCGATAGCATGACGAGCCATCAATGCGGACCAACGAACCATCCTCGGTTCTCGAAGTCGACCGGCATCAACAACAATACTCTGTGGAGCTAACATAGGGATCCTCTCTAGAGCAAAAGAAACAACGATGGATCCGTATCCAAAGTTATTCAGTTTCCCATTTTTTGCTCTGGTTAGTTGGCCTTTTACATTAGCCAACACAACTTCACACCAGTTAAAGATGGTGCCGCGAAAACAGTCCACGACAATACGCATTTGGGAACCGGTAGCTACATGAAGCGCAACACTCCCACACAGTTTGGTAACAGTAAAAGCAATAAATTTCAATTCAGGACGGATGATGTGTTTTATATCAATCCGTTTGTCCCGAGGATTTGCCTGGTCATTGCAGAATTCTAGTTGAAGACTAGAGACAGACTGGCCACCTGCCCTAGTCCCAAACAAAGAAACTTGTTTGCCCCTCTTGGACAAACCAGTCAAAAAATATATATCCTCCAGCTCAATTTCGAGCCGGTGGCCACCAATAAAGAAGCACTGGTCCTGCACATTCCATCTGTTCACCAACATGTCAGGAGTTCTACTTGTGCCCTCATGGCTGAGATGGCCCAAAATTTGTGCAAGCCACATGCTCTTAATGCCTGTTGTGTGGGAAAATGGAGTATTGCGGCTTCATCCACTTCATCGTGCTCACGTTCTCTCCAAATCAGCATCTTGTCAATCCTACAATGCATAAAAAGGCAAGTTAGAACAATCCTATTTGAAATTTTTTGGGAAACAAATGAGAAATGAGTGTTTTAAATTCAACCGCGCGGGTACCGCACCTATGCTTTGTAAACAGTGCGTAGATACGCACGCGTACTGTGTGCCGGGTGCGGAACCCACGATTTTTTCCTTGTAGAAAAAAGTTGGGGTCCGCAGGTAATATGTGTCGCACCTGCGGACCCCGCGGGCGAACTTTTAAACCATTTTTTTTGCCTTAAAAATACAAACTAAAGCCTAAAAATGAATTTGAAACGGATGAAAAACAAGATTAAAAGGTCGTGGATTACCTGGGACTGACGGTTCTCGATTTCAACGGACGGATTTTCCAGAATCTTCACAGGAACTTTCTTACCCAAAAGCTTTTTACTTTTCACTCTGAAATTGAACGGTAAAAATGAAATTGAAAAAGTCCTTTTTATAAGTTTTTTCGAATAGATGAATTTTAAATTTGTTTATTTTTCACTTTAAAAAGCGTATTTTTGAAAGCATTTTTACTTATCTTAAACAGGTATGTGTAATGTTTCAAGTTTTTGTGCAGAAATTGGATTTTTCAGGAGAACTGATCGTTTTTCAACAAAGAGTATACTTTTATCACTTTTTCGGACTCTTTCAAAAAATTTACGAAAAAGAGAAACCCTGGAGTCCTCTTTTAAGCCCTTTTCAGACTCTCTAAATATGAAAAGATTTCCGAGTACTTGATTATTCGAACTCGTTAAAGTAAATGAATGATCATCCCTTCAGTATAAGTTTACCCCTTTTACGGACTGAAATGGACTATTTACGAAAAAGGTATACGTTGACTAAATACGGTCAATAGAGTTCTCTCCCGCATTATTTTATCCTTTTTCGGGCTCGAGAGACTAAATTTACAAAAAAGTACACCCACGGAGTTTTCTTAAGTTTTTCTTCTGACTCCCTAAAACTGAAAAACACCGAGTTTCTCCTATACTGGACTCGTTAAAACTTAACAGTAAAGGACCTGTTCAATTTTAAACAGGAACGAACCACTCCTTCTTAGGGTTTGAATTTTAAAACTAAGTTGGACTCATCCAAAGGATGAGCTTATAACCAAGCAAATGTTATCCTCCTCAAGCTTGTAAAAAATAAAGAGGTACTTGCCAGAAATGGTGGGGGAAAAAGAGAGAAAAATGGGCGTGTTTGTTATATTTTAAATTTTTCGAAAATCCAGTCAACCACTCTTGAACACGACACTTTCATTCACCTGGGTTGGGAAATCCTTTGCCTAAAAGTTAATCAAACCACATTGAAAGTCTTCAGCCAGTTTAGCTTTGGGTCAATTGTTACCAAACCATCTGCAGTGTCGTTATGTGTTCAAGAGGACAGTTCAAATAAACCATTCATCTACAAAATATCTGTCATCCATTTTTGACCATCCCTGAGTCAGTCCTTGCCAATATATTTTCAAAACTTGATCTATGATTTTGTGTTGTGGGCTTGCCTACGACAGATCACTTTCTATCGACATCAGTACATTATCTAGGAAGTTGATCCATAAATTTTCAATACCTTGAAATCTGCATGCCTTAATGGCAGGTTTCTCGCCTTCGATGACAGGTTGCATCATTGACCTTCGATCGAATGATTTCATGACATGTTCGACTTCAGCTCATTCATTCACATTTCATGGATTGTACTGAGTACTTTGAGAGCCATTGACATTACTGGTGGTTTCTCTCACACTTGTTAACAGTTCACATCATTGATTGGTAATCAAGTGGTTTCTACCATGTTCGACTTCAACACATTTATTCACATGGATAGAATCGTACTAGTTCAAGTTGCGGAAATCAAGACCCTGGATCTAGTTTCCACCATCCAGGCTGCGAGGAGTTTTATTATTATACAGTATACTATTCATTACAGATGGCTGTGCCCATGCTGTGTCTACACTATTGATGTAATATTAAAATCATTCCTATATCAGAACGATTTGAGTTAGTTTCTAGTTAGTTTTAATCTGAGTATGGGAATGCCTACCTCAGTGATGAAATATATATGTATATATTTTGCATTGAATGTTTTTACAGGTTCCGACTGGGGTGTCCACAGGATGATCTTTGAAATGATAAAGTACTACACTCTTCATATATGACAGACTTCAGCTTCATCTATTCCAGACTTTGCACTTTAGGGGGCAATTTGTTACACTAAAAACTGTCATCCTGACATTTTGCTATGAGTATGAGCTCATTATTACTCATACTTCCTCCTTTTTCAAGTCTAACATATCAGTTCCTCATGTCAAGCTTTCAAAATCAGAGAAAAGTTCCTAAAAATCCCCTAAACATTGGTATCGCACTTTCTCTATTCATTGCCTGCGGTCCCGCACCTAAAGTCCAACTCTCCTGCGGAACCCTACCGCACGTTCTTTGTGTTATGGGTGCGGACCTCTGTAAAACTCAAAAAGGCGAGAAAGTAAAGATAAAAAGTTGATTTCAGATGAATTCTAGAAGATTCTAGATGGGAATTTTCGGGAATGGATACACTTTGAGAAGGTTCATGCATCCCTCACTTGATGGAGCTAACCCCTTGATGTAAGGAGCTAATCCCTTTGAAGGAGGATTCTATCCCTTCATATTTGGAACAGAAAACCTCCTCTTTTCCACTATAAAAAGAGGCCATGGGTAGCCTCAAAGGGAGTTCAAGCTTTAAGATATTTGAAGTTAAATGCTGTTGAGATTCAGACTCAGTTAACTAAGACTTTTTGTGAGGTTAAATCACTCACCTCTATTCGTCTTGGTTCAAAGAGTGCAATGCTTGTCAAATTAGAAGAGATTCCTGCTTCGGACCCCGGGAGGACCTGCACGACATCAAGGCACAGGTTGTAAAGGTTTTATTTTATTTGAAGTTAATACAAATATACTCGTTTCTCTCATTAAACTGTCTATTCATGGTTTATTTCATAAATTCCTTGATCATTATGATGAGTATGGTTTATAATAATGTGTATACAGGTGCTATGTAATCTTTTTGCTTGTTTCTGACTGCAGATTTATTGAGGAACATTCCTTCAGTGCACGAAGGACTTCAATGAGATCAAGAAAGCGCTGGACATAAGGTAGGCCTTACACCTATATAGCATTTTTTATGAATCTTATATACTTAGAGAGAGATTAGTATAATTGGCTGTTTGTTGCTAGTTACTTTTAGTACTAGAGAGATCAGTCTTGTCCGCAAGACGGATTAATCTACACAACAATGGCAACACAAGTACTCCCCCTGCGATCATGACACCTCTTCCTACAACATTCTCTCCCCCTTTGACATCAATGGCAAAGGGTAACTCCCCCTGAAACACAACCATCCTGCGGACTTGTACACACTTCCACTCCCCCTGACACACAACCATCCTACAGACCTGTAATCTACTTACACTCCCCCTTTATATTCTGAAAAAGGAAAATATAATGAGAACTTGGGAGAATCCCAAGCTTCTGGTGAAGATATTCCAATGCTGGTGAATATTTAATATGTGATTCTTTTGGTGCTGCTTGAAATCTTGATACTTGTCCAACTGCTTGCATAACATCTGGTTGGGAGATTGTTACATATAGAAGACTACTAATCATAGATATGTACAACCTTTGATCCACATCCTTAGATGAGTCGTCTATGCTCAATTTGCAATCTGTTACCATTGGAGTAAGGATGGGTTTGCAATCTTCCATTTTAAATTTCTTGAGCATTTCCTTGATGTACTTGGCTTGACATATAAATATTCCTTTCTCTTTCTGAGATATTTGAAGCCCTAAGAAGTATGTCAGCTCACCAAGTAAAGACATCTCGAAATCACTTTGCACCTTTGTAGCAAACTTCTTACTTAGTCGATCATCATTGCTACCAATTATTGTATCATCCTCTTTAGATATTAGACATGCTTTAGTTGCTTCATCCAGAACATATATGTCGTTTGGAGCTCGACTTGCTGTAGCCAAAATTTCACCATACACGCCTTTCCTGATTTCACATTTCATGGAGTTGAATAGTATTGTGTGTCCTTGATCACACATTTGTCCAACACTGAGCAGATTGTGATTCATGTTTTCAACCAATAGAACATTCTTGGCTAGAACATCTTTGCTTCCAAGAGTGACAGTTTCTGATCCTATAACATTTGAAGATCCATCATTTCCAAAGGACATAGTTCCATCCTTCTTCTCTTTCAGAGATACACATTTATTTCTATCTCCAGTCATATGCATTGAGCAACCACTATCAACATACCACACATCTTTGTTCTTTTGAGCCTTGGGAGCGAGAGCACAATTATCATTCTTCTTCTTCTTCCATGTTCGTTCATTCTGTGGCTTTGAAGATTCTTCTGGAGGATTTTCAAGTCTGCAGTCTTTGGCTATGTGTCCAAAGTTTCGACATTTGTAACATTCAATATTATTTCTTAAATGTTCAAATCTATTGATGTTTCGCTGAGCCTTGGGAGGTTCATATTTGACATATCTCCTGGAATTGTATTCGTTCCTAGGGTACGTGCGACATTCTACAGCTTTATGACCAAATTTTCCACATGAATAATAGTAGCCATAAAAAATATGTTGGTACCTGGATGGAAATTTTCATCGAGGAATTGTCTTCCAAGGCTATTCTTGCAAATCTTGTCCAATGAAGTCTACATGCATGTCAGATCTCATAGGTTCATTGTATTTTGTTGTAGAAGGTCCTGCTTCTTCTTCTTTGTAACCGATGCCAGTTTTGTCATTGTAAGATCGTTGATTGTTGATGAGTTCTTCCAATGCCCTTGAGCTGTTGGCATAGTTTTGGATAGTTTTCCTTTCTTCACTTCCTCACACAACAAGACTACTTCGGCTTCTAATTCTTCCCTTTCTTGGTTGCTTTCTTCCAACTTCTTTTGAAGTGACTCTTCAATGCATTTGTGTTCTTCAACTTCAATTTTGAGACCTTGAACTTGTTCTTCAAGAGTATTGGAACGGATCTTCTCCGCCTTGAGATCTTTTATAAGCTTGATTGCTTCCTCATAAAATTCTTCTATGG
This sequence comes from Pinus albicaulis, assembly GCA_034641835.2. NCBI lineage: Eukaryota > Viridiplantae > Streptophyta > Pinopsida > Pinales > Pinaceae > Pinus > Pinus albicaulis. The sequence goes on along the minus strand of CM076576.1, from coordinate 454,473,140 downwards.
TCCATCTTTCTTCTTCGTTGTTTGATACCTCTTGTTTATTGTGCTTGGCCATAAACAATACTCTCTCATTTGCTTCTTCTTCATTGTCATTGTCTTCATTGGATGATGAGCTATCTTCTTTAGAGAGAAAGTTCCTTTTGGATCCTTTCTTGTTGAATTTATTAAAGCCTTTCTTTCCATTTGAGTTGCCATTACTTCTGTTTGGACATTTTGCTGCAAAATGCCCAACCTCATTATAGCTGAAACATATCAATGGAAGTTTACCTTTGAATTGTCCCTTACCAATTTTTAGTTTTCTCGTGAAGTAAGCATATTCTTCATCTGAAAGACCTTCTTCATCATCTCCCTTTTCTTCACACTTGTAGGTGCATGTCTTTTCAATTGAAGGTTGTTTATCCTTATTGGTTTTCTTAGATGCAACGAACACAGTTTCTAGATGCGAAGTACCCTCTTCTTCATCAAGTCTCATTTCATGTGCTATGAGAACTCCATGTAATTCCTCTTTGTTGAGTTTGTCCAGATTTTCATTGTATTCTAAGACCGATACCTTTGGGTTGAATCTCCTTGGTAACGTTCTAATAATCTTCCGTATAATATTCTTCTCGTCAAATGGCTCTCCCAATCCTTCCAGAGTATTGGTTATTTCATCAACGTATTGAAAGTATGCAACAATGTTGCAATCTTCTTTCATTCTGAGTTGCTCAATTTTTTCTCTATAGATTTGAAGCTTTGCTTCTTTGACATTTGAGTCACCTGCATATATATTCTCAAGCTTGTCCCATACATTTTTTGTGGTTTTACAACCCAACACCTTATGATAAGCAGATTCAATAAGTCCACTGATAATAATATTCTTTTCTTTTGCATCATTTACCAAATTATTCTTACCTTGTTCATCCGTAGTTGATGTAAATCCATTTTGAACAGTGTCCCATACTTCGTAACCTTGCGCCAAGAGATAGACCTCCATTCTTCCTTTCCAAAGTGCATAATTATTTTCATTGAATAGAGGTACACCATTCTTGGTATACTCCATGACCTCCTTCCAGCTGTTAAACTTCTATTGAAGGAACCAAGCTCTGATACCAATTGTTGGAAATACTGGGAGCGGGGTGAATCAGTATTTCTTTCAATTAGAGAATTAGTTAATCTTCAATTATTATCAGTGTTTGTACAATGATAGCAGCAAACAAGAGGAACACAAATGCACATAGTTTTTAAGGTGGAAACCCACTCCGAGACAAAAACCACCAAATGCTTTTCGAATAATTCTTTAATATTCAACTCCAATTGAAAATAAAGCTCCAACTTCCTAGAATCTAGAAAAGCATTCTTCTCTAGCTCCCATTGGATGGACGCTCCAACGCTCGAGATTCTTCAGTAGTCAACTGAACAGATGCCCCAACACCCAATGAGCTACAACTCACCCTAGCACCACCCTATAGAAGAATAAAATAAGAATGGACTCCCGTACCAGGGAAAATGGTCCACTTTACAATGATATAGAATGATGTAGAAGAAGAATATATACTAGACCATAACCCCAAATTTGACACAACCACCTAATGATGATCCTAGACCTCCCAACACTGCCTCTTCAACCCTTGGTAGATAGACAGTAGTACAATTTTCACAATAATGTATTTACAATGACTTAGTACAATGATACCTTTACAATGATTATATGCAGTGCTGCCTACTTGAAGACTTCATAGGATGAACTTCTTGATGCTGTTATGCACCTTGGTTGATGCTATTTTCATGCTACCCTCTGTTACACCTTGCTTTGCTTTGCTGCCCTAGAAATTCTGGTCCTTTGCAACCCTTGAAAACACATGATCTAGCTTTTTCTTTGCCTTCTAGGAACTCGATATTGAATCTGGTGTATCTCTGTTATTTCAGATCCTCAATATCTGATTTTTAGTCCTGTAGTATTCCTTTGAGTCATATTTCTAATGCCACAGGTCTGATCCAATTTGGATTCTTCAAAAGAGAGTTATACCCAATCTCTCACAATGCCCTAATTATGGACTGTTTGAGCAGAGCGCACTTTTACAACGTACCACGTCTCACTGTTTCTTCATTTGGCTCTGAAATTGATAGAGAAAAAACTACAGAATGTGCACTATATGCCAATTTTTACAGAATTTCAATCCGATACTCAGAGAGTGAGTTATGACGATTTTACCAAGGTCACTTCTTTGAGATGAATTTCAGGAGCCTGCAAAAACCCTGACTTCCATAGATCATATCTCCAAAAATATTACACATATTGATCTAAAATTTTTACAGCAGCTTCCTTAGGATTTCGGCTTCACCTCATAAAAATTTCAGCTTCTGAACCGTCGTAGAAAAAAAGTTAGAGTGAAAATTCCACGATGACCTGTTTCAGATGGCGAAATCCCTTGCATAAGGAGGAAATGAGGATCACAATTTATATAAATGCTTAGGTTGAGATGGGTTTCAACAAGTGAACGTGGGAGGGATTTTAGGAGCTTAAAAAATATTAATTATGACTTTTCAATGACCCAAGCCTCAACCCCATGGGGTTTTAGCCCAGTAACTGGGGGTATAAACTTCAAACATGAATATCTCTCAAACTGTGAAGAATTACATGGCGTGCCATATATCAACGGAAACATCTCGACAAGTAGAAACCATAAAAATCATTATTGGCCCAAAGTATATTAATTTGGTAGGTCAAAAATATCATGCAATATTGGGTTAGCCCCTGGTGCTGCTTGGGTTGACATCAATGACAACCGCTGATCAACAGGACCTTCTGCTAAACCATTGTGCTTCTCCTGTGCATAAATTATACAACAAGCATGTATATCATGGATTCGATCTGATCTAACAATGTACTAAAGTTAAATATTGAATTGCTTCTAGAAATCAATTGTGGAATTTAAAAACACAATCACCAATCACATGAAGCAAAGAAGAATCAATCAAACCACAACACAGAGAATTTCCTGGGGAAAGCTTGCTGCTCAAAACCCACTATCTTCTATTGTATATTCATCATGGATACATGAAACAATTACATCCAACTCTTCTCACAAGAGCCCTCTTGTACTCAGCTAAATGTCTCACACTGTCCTGGATAAAACTGACCAATACTAGACCAATTTTTTGCCTCCTAACAGCTTGTCTGCCTTACTCAATTTGTGTGGAATGTAATCCCTATTCCATAGGAATTTTTTCCTTCCTAAACTGCGCAAGGATCATGGGAAATCCAATGGGTGTTTGGTTTCATGAGTGCAACCCAATAATCCTACAACTGATAGTCAACTTCCCTTTCACCTAGATCTCAACTGGGTCTCCACTAGAATTGACATGCATGCAGCTATTAATAGTAAATCCTTAGTTGCATGTGAGTTCACTGATTGTGAATTAATTAATGTTTAATTCACTTGATCTCTCACTGGTGTATCAAATAGTTACAACTAGCACAATTGAGTTTAACTCACTTAACTGAGTTAAACTGATTACAACCTGCATTAACTAATGCACCATTGCACTTCGAACTCTGTTACAACTAGAATTACTCTGCTTGCCTCACCAACTACTCTCAACTCGAAATTCATGAGTTAACTATGACAAGTTATTTTGAGATTAGATTACATTTTATTGTCAATCTTAATTAAGGGATAACTAAAATATACATGCACCAAATTTAGCCCACACCAGTGTAGGTGCTGCTAAGACCTGTCGTTCCACACTAGTGTAGGTGCTGCTTGGACCTCCTGGTCCCACACTAGCGTGGGTGCTGAAATTTATTGTTGAATTTCAACATCCAGAAGCCATATACTTCAGATTTTGCAAGAGAGTTTCCATCAAGGACAACATATGCAATCATAAGAATCATATTGCCAACAATCTCCCCCTTTGGACTTGATGGCAACCATGTTGGAGTTTGATCACCACAACCTGTAGATATATAATATATAAACCTTATTCAAACACCAAATATTCTCCCCCTTTGACATCAAGAGAAAAGGGCGGACAAGTACTCCCCCTGAGCTCATGCCAAGGCTTCATATTTTCAATAAAATATATGACTCTATAACCCAACTGAGTATGACCTATCCTATCACCAAGGATACAAAATTACATCAAGGATCCAACTAAGTGGAATTACATATTGAATCAACTACCCAACCAAGTGGGTGTACATATTTGAACAGGTCCATACATGACTCAATATGACAATATTTACATCAGAGGTCTCAACATGACCCTTATATCAAATTACAGATATGACTTTTTATAACCAAGACCAAAGAATCTCAAAAGAGAGATCATAATTTAGCAACCAACATAATGCCAACAATGCAGTCTTCTCAACAATGCAAATGCTCCCCCTAAACCTGTGCATCCTGAACACCTTCAACAACCAATTCATCAAAGCATCTTCATTAAGGAGATAAATATCAAAGAAAGGAAATGTAAGCAGAATTTATCCATCAACACTTGAGGAAAAAAATATGACACAGACTATTATGAAAGCTGACCCATACATGAATTTATACAGAGAAACTCGCGTATATACACCACTCGTCTTCATGAAACCTACGTACCAAATTTAATCTTCTGAAATGAAGCAGATTTGATAAGTGAGGCAGAGACAACTCCCATCCTCTGTCTAAGATATTCAAATGCTTCCCTGGGAAGAGGTTTAGTAAATATATTAGCAACTTATTCTTTTGAGGGAATGTACTCCAATTTAACCTTTTGCTCAAGCACTTGTTCTCATAAGAAGTGATACTTGATAGGAATGTGCTTGTTTTTGGAATGCATAATAGGATTTTTTGAAATACTGGTGGCACTTGTATTATCACATAGGATGGATATGGGAGGAGAACATTTGATTTTCATATCTTGTAATGTCTGCATCATCCAAAGAAGTTGTGTGCAACATGATGTGACAACCACATATTCTGCTTTTGTTGTAGATAAGGCAATGAAACTTTGTTTCTTGATGAACCAAGATACTAATCGGGGCCCCATATAGAATGCACCACCACTAGAGCTTTTTCGATCATCAACATTTCCAGCCCAGTCTGCATCTGTGTAAGCATGAAGAGTAAGATCAACATTCTTTGGATACCATAGATCAAAATCTTGAGTTCCTTGTAGATATTTGAATATTCTTTTTACATCCCGAAGATGTGACTCCTTTGGATTAGCTTGGAATCATCCAACAATCCCAACTGCATGCATAATATCCGGTCTAGTCCCAGTTAGATAAAGCAGGCTTCCAATCATAGATCTATACTTTGGTTGGTTTACCATGGGAGAATCATCATGAGAAATGAGGTTACATCCAGTCACCATTGGTGTGCTCATAGGTTTGCAGTCTTCCATTCTGTACTTCTTCAGGATTTGCTTGAGATATTTTGCTTATGATAGAAATACGCCATCTTTTGCTTATTGCACTTGTAAGCCAAGAAAATATGTTAGTTCCCCAAATAATGGAATTTCAAATTCTTGTTGCATAACAGAAGCAAATTTCTGACTCATGGATTCTTCATTACTCCCAAAAATGATGTCATCAACATACACAACAATAATTAACAGTTTATCATTCTCAATTTTTGTGTATAAGTTACTATCAGCAGATCCTTTTGTGAACCCTTTTTGTTGAAGATATTTGTCAAGACAATAGTACCATGCCCGAGGAGCTTGTTTTAGACCATATAGATCCTTTTTGAGTTTGCAAACAAGTTTTTCATCATTTCCCAGAATGAATCCTTCTGGTTCTTCTATACAAACTTCTTCTTCTAGATCACCATTGAGGAAAGTAGATTTTACATCCATTTGATAAACTTTGAACTGCTGAAAACTTGAAAAAGCAAGAAACATTCTTATGGCTTCAAGTATGGCTACAGGTGCAAATGTTTCTTCAAATTCTATACCTTCTTGTTGAGCATACCCTTTACAAACAAGTCTAGATTTATTTCTAATAACATCTCCATTTTCATTTAACTTGTTTTTGAATATCCATTTTTTCCAATAAAGTTTTTATCATGAGGTATTGGAACCAATTCCCAAGTATTATTCTTTTCAATTTGATCAAGTTCTTCATTCATGGTCTGAATCCAACATTCATCTTTACTAGCTTGATTTATATTGTGTGGTTTAATAATGGATAAGAATGCCAGATAGCTAGGGGATCCTACAAGAGTTTTTCTTGTTTGGAAACCTAATCCCTTTTCTCCCAATATTTGAGATTTTGGATGATTCTTTTGAACATACCTGGATGGAGCCTTTTCTGATATATCTTCTTCTAGTGTTTCATTGGGTTCTCCTTATATATTGTTGTTATTTGATGAGGGAAAATACATATCATCATCATCTTAATTTTTTGTTATTTCCCTTTTGGGAGTTGTGAGAGACTCACCAATTACAACATCAATACATTCAACAATCTTCCGAAGTCTTTTATTATACCATTTATATGCTTTACTTCTAAAAGAGTAACCAAGAAATATTCCTTCATCTTCTCTAGGCTCAAACTTACCAAGTTTTTCATCATTATTCTTAATAAAACATTTACTTCCAAAAACTTTAAAATGTTTTACCATGGGAAGATTACCATACCAAAGTTCATAAGGAGTTTTATCACTGTTTACACAAACATGAGCCTTGTTGAGAATATTTACTGCAGTATGCGTTGATTCTCCCCAAAAGGTATTAGGAGTCCCATATTCATCAAGCATAGCACGATCCATTTGCTGAACTGTTCTATTCTTTCTTTCTGCCACACCATTTTGTTGTGGAGTTCCAGCTACGGAAAACGATCTTTTATGCCATATTGTTCACATAAATCAAAGAATTCATCTGATATGTATTCTCCTCCTCGATCAGATCTAATACATTTGATTTTTAGATCTAACTCATTTTCAACCAAAGCGTTGAAGATCTTAAAATTTTCAAATGCTTCATCTTTATGTTTCAATAAACCGATCCAACACATTCTAGAAAAGTCATCAATAAATAGAATATAGTATTGTTCTCCACGAGGTGAATTTTTTCTTACAGGACCACATAAATAATTATGTATAAGTTCAAGAGGCTTACTTGTTGATCCTTATTTGACATTAAATTGCACCCTGGTTTGCTTACCAAATTTGCATGATTTGCATATGGTACTTTCAGGTAGAGTGATGTTGGGTAGATCACGCACATCTTTGAGTCTGCTAGATTTGCTGATTTGAGAGAAACTCAAATGTCCCAATATTCTGTGCCATAACCAGTTTTATGTAGATTTACCTAAATAGCATTGCTCTTGGCCACCTTTCAATATATACAAATTTATTGGTGTTCTTGTTCCTTTTATTACGGATTTTCCTATGTCATGTTCACGAACTACACACTCCTTTGAACTAAAGACAACTTCATTTCCTTTATCACACATTTGACTCACACTCAACAAGTTATGATTTAATCCATCCACATACATAACATTGTTAGCTTTAACCTTTTCTTTTAGAAAAACAGATCCTTTTCCCTTAATGATAGCAGGAGAGTCATTTCCAAAAGTAACATTCTTTTCCTTCTCTAAAGCATTATATGAAAGAAGTTTATTTTTATCACCTGTCATGTGTTTTGATCATCCGCTATCAATGTACCATTGATTTTATTCTCCTTCTACAAATAAAGCTATGCCACAGCTTTCAAATTGTAAGTCCTTCTTTCTCCAAACTTCAGAAATTGTGGGTATCTGTTCTTTTGGCTAAATTTTGCTCCTGCATTCAGATTCTTCATGTCCAAAGTTATTGCAAAATGAACATTCATTTTCTTCTTGAAGAGGAGAAAATTTGTTGTAAGTATTCTTCTTTATTCCTGTCTCATTTCTTTGCTTTCTTGCTTCTTTGGTCATGATGGTTTCGTATGCAACACATTGAGAAACTTTATGGCCAAAATTATGACATGAGAAACATTGTCCATTAAAGAAAAAAATTCTGTGATCACGGAACCTTCTATTGATGTTTACCTTTTGATTGATATTTCTGTTATTGTTCATCCTTGAATTGAAGTGGTCATGCTTTACCTGGGCATTGTCTTTGTTCTTTTGCTGAGTGACGAAGTGTTGCTGGAAGGCTTTAGTTGCATTTAGATAGATTGTTGCTGAAGATTGAGAAGATTCACTGATATATCCAAGACATGTCTTTACAAGAGGAGAACGTTGCACCTTGATAATTTCATCTAAGGTTTTAGATCCTTTAGCAAATCTAAGATATAAAGTTTTCACTTTCTCAATTTCCTTTCTTAGACTTACTATTTCACATTCTAATTTCTCATTGTGCTTCTCCTTTCTATAAGTTGATTCTTTAGAGTATCTATGGATATTTTGTTCTCTTCCAAACATATTTTGAGTTGATTGATTTCTTAAAGAAAATCATTTTCTTCTAAAGCATCCATAAAAGTATCTTTAGCCTCAATAGTGTCTTTTTCAAATTCCATGAGTAGTCTAATATCTTGATCATATTCTCCTTCTTCACTATTTGATAGACCATCACTATCTTCATGAGTACAATAACTTTTTCTATTGATAAAATGTTTCTTATTACCTTTTGCTAAATCCTTCCCCTTTTCATGATTATCTTTATAAGGACATTTAGCAGGGTAATGAACAACTCTTCCACAAGAAAAACATTTGAAAGGAAGCTTACCTCTGAGCCTTCCAGTGCCAAGTTGAAGTTTCTTTACAAAATTTATCTCATCTTTTTTTTATACATACCCTGATCCTTCTTGTTCTTCCATTTCCTTGCCTTTTTTAGTAGCTCTGAAAGCAACTTCTTTGACTTCAGACAGACCGACTTGCCTCATTTCACAAGCAGTTAGAATCCCATGAAGTTGAACAATAGTAAGAGTTTGTAGATCCTGCTTCTTTTCAATAGCAGACACTTTTGACTCGAATTTAGGAGTTAGAGATCTTAAAACTTTTTCTACTAGAGTGGTGTCACTTATAACTTCACCCATATTTCTCATACGATTTACGATCTCATCTAGACATAAAAAGAAACTATCAAGGCTTTCATCATTATGCATTCTGAGTTTTTCATATTGAATTCTGAGTGTTTGGAGTTTAGCACTTTTTACCTTGGGCTCAAAATGATTTTTTACCATATCTCCTTTGTTGTATTTAACTGCATAACTTTGACAAATTCTGATTCAGTCATACACCCCAATAATGCATTGACAACCTTTGCATTGGTTTCATAGTTCTTCCTTGCTGCTAGATCATCTCGAACTGAGGTTGGATATTGGTAACCACCTTCAACTATAATCCATACATCTGCTCCAAGAGACTGAAGATAGGATCTTGTCATTGTCTTCCAGAAGATTAAATTGTTTCCATTGAAGAGTGGAGGTCTGATAGATGTTGTCCAATTTTGATTGCTCATCTTAGATGATCTTCCTTCTAGTGATTAAGCTTCTTCAGAAGGACCTACTCTGAAACCAATTGTTGGGAAAAATACTAAGGGGGGGAGGGGTGTGAATCAGTATTTACAAGAATCACAATCTTTTACTGATTTATATACGCGACTTTGATTAGCCCAACTAGCGTATATATGCAGGTATCCTAACATAAACTTGCGTATACCCAAATAACTTTACTGTTCAGATAAATATTCAGAAACATTCCTTAGCCCAGATCGTCAGTTATGCATCAGATAGTTAAGCAGCAAAAATGTACAAAATAATAGAATAAATCATCACACAAGAGCATCACACATGAACACCAAGATTTAAGGTGGAAACCCAAGTCGCGAGAAAACCACTGTTGATGTCGTCTCTGTATTTAATATTTATTATATGGAAAATTGCTTACAATGTTGTACTGATGCAGACTCATACTAGTACGCAGGCATCTACTTGTAGAAGGCTACAACCTTCTCTCGTTCTCTAGTTGCTACTGGAAGGGAGCTCCAACCCCGTGATATTTTTTATCAGCCACTACTGGAAGGGAGCTACAACCCCCTGAACAGAACACCAGCTTCTACTGGCAGGAAGCGTCTACTTCCATAATAAAGGCTTCAACCCTCAGACCCACTTTAGACCACGTTTCATACATTTTCACACCGGATCCAATAGTTTCAACACAACTCAATATATAGATCAACGCCAATATCCATAACCCAAACTTTAAACATAATAGTGAGATCACTGTAACCAGAACATAGTAATAAACCCAGACTTATGAATAAACATGCAGAATCAATTTCAACCTTGATCATTTATCACATTAAATACATACACTACTTTACTTTACTGTAACCTGCATGTATACAGGCTTTCCTACACACCAACCTATGTATAGATATGTGAATACTAAATTTCCAGAATTTAATCAGACTCAGAAACATATATGAGGCTTTCAATCATACATCTTTTCAGAACCCTTATTCAGTCAACAACATCAATCATATTCAATCACTCATTTATCATATTTGTACATAGTCAACTAGCAACATATACAATATTCAAACAACCCAGATCTACATGAAGACTTCATTGGGAGACAACAGAAATATAACAGTAATAAACAGATAACTTATTCATCAAGCTTCAAGAAACCCTGACTTCGATACGCGCTTTTTTTGAAACAAACCCGTGTGCATACACGCATTTACCGTGATGAACCAGCATATAGATCTGTAAATGTTCAAGGCTGAAGAATGTTTAAGATCAACATAACTACCCAGATTTTACCCTTCACTTCAGAAATCATGCGCCAGGTCACAGATCTAAACATCTCACCAACAGATCAAGCAAATACATAGTCATTTCAGGTCTAGAGATCCTGATCCATCATTGTATTCATTGGTGCATCATAATTTCAGATTTACCAATAAACAATAACCCATTCCATGCAGATATACTTCAGAAAGAAGTATTCAATTAAAAAACCCATACTCTTTCATGCTTTTGTTAGGTCCTTATATTACTTGTATAGTCCCTTATTGTTGTTAGTGTAACCCCCTTATTGTTATTGTTGTACCCCTGTAACCCCCATATTGTTATTATTGTGCCCTTACATTATTATTGTTAGGTCAACCAGGATTACATTGTGGCCCCACTAGGATTACATTGTGGCCCCATGGAATCCTATATATAGAGAGGAGGTTTTGTCATTTATATCATCTAAGAATTGTTCATTTATGTAATGTATTGGAGGTTTCCCCCTCGAAGTGGCTATTTCTAAGGCGTTTATCTCTCTTTTCTTCTATTTTTGCAGTTGGTTTCACAACATTTGGTATCAGAGCTTTGGATTCTAGGGTTTCGCTGCTCCAAATAGGTCATCGTGGAATTTTTGCTATAATTTTTTTTCTACGAAGGTTTAGAAGCTAAACGTTTTAGAGGGCGAAGCCGAAATCTTGAGGAACATCTTCACAAAATTTCAGATCTTGGTTCGCAATATTTTCGGAGATAGGATTTGTGTAAGTTAGGGATTTTTGCAGGCTCCTGAATTTAACCTAAACAGGTCATCGTGGAATTTTCGCTATAATTTTTTTTTCTACGAGGGTTCAGAAGCTGAAATTTTCACAGATCTAAGCCGCAATCCTAAGGAATGTCATGGAAAAATTTCAGAGCTAGATTCACAATATTTTCGGAGATATGGTCTGTGGAATTTGGGGATTTTTCAGGCTCTCGAATTTCATCTCAAAGAGGTGACCGTGGGAAAATCGTCATAACTCTTTCTCTAGGAATTGGATTGGAATTATATAAAAAGTGGCTGCAAGTACACGGACTGTAGTTTCTTCTATATCAATTTCAGAGCCGAAAGAGGAAACAGTGACACGTGGCAAGTCGTACAATTTCGCTCTACTAAACCAGTCCATAATTGGGTCATCGTAGGAGATTGGACATAACTTTGTCTTCAAGAATCCAAATCAGGTCAGACCTGTGGCACTCGAAAGAATATTTAGAGGGCTACTTCAGGGCCGAATTTCAGATATTGAAGATCCAAAATCACATAGATAATTCAGTTTCAATATAGAGCTCCTCAAAATTAAGAAAAAGGTGTGTATTTTTTTCAAATTGCATAAGTCTTGTTTGAAAAATCAGTGTTAAGTAATTCCAAAGGCCTATTGAGCATAGATATCAGTAGTGGGTTCTAAAATGCCTACTAAAAAGAATTCAACACCCATTAAGCCCTCAGAGTACTCTACTATGACTCATGAAGTTGAAGAATTGCAACATGATCTATCAAAATTATAAGAGCAAGTGCACCAAAATTCACTCTTGCAAAGAGCAACAAAAAATGAAATGGATGTTTTGAAGAAAAGCATGGAAGCTAAGATGGATGGTTTGAAGAAAGGCATGGAAGCTACGATGGATGGTTTGAAGAATGGTATGGAAGAAAAAATGGAAGGTTTGAAGGAAGACATGGAAGGTTTGAAGGAAGGTTTGTCAAAGTTGATACAAGAAATGATTCCTAATGGCGAAAAGATAGTAGATGAAAATCATGATGAGAACAAAATAAATGTTAATCGTGATTTCATAAACTCTAATGTTGGATTAAATAACCACCATATTCCAAAGATGGATATGAGGAAGTTTGATGGCAAGGATCCCGTAACATGGATACTACAGATGGAGCAATATTTTGATCTCAACAATGTGCAAAACACACAAAAGGTACGCATTGCAACTTTACATTTAGAACAAAATACATTTGTATGGTATCGATGGCTTTGTTCCCGTAAAAAAATTGTCACTTGGTCAATTTTTGCGGAGGAAATGATAGCACATTATGAGGATACAAAGAGCAACACCTTCTTTAGCCAATTGATAAATCTCAAACAAAAGGGTTTAGTGGGGCAGCACATTGAGGACTTCCAAAAATTGAATATAAGGGCAACTGATATTCCAGAGGAACACATGATTGATCTCTTCATAGGCACTTTAAAGGATAACATCCAACATGAAGTTCGCGTTTTGGAACCTGATTCATTGGAGAAGGCATTCAGGCTGGCAAGAAAAATTGAATGTAAAATTATGGCGACAAGGAAGCCTACCACTCACTTCTATAAAGAAGGAAGTGTTGCTACGCCTAGATTTCCACAACCTACAAGGTTGACACCACAACAATTGGAAGAAAAAAGAGAAAAAGGGCTTTGCTACAGTTGTGATAGAAAATACACTAAAGGTCATAAGTGTGCCGAGAATAAATTATTTTACATAGATTGTGAAGAGGAAGAAGAAAATGAACAAGAAGAGGATATACACTAGGAACCAATCCAAGAAGAGGAAGAAATGAGTCCGACCATATCGTGTAATGCATTGGCAGGAATTACCACTCCTCAAACTCTCAAGATAGAAGGACATATCAAGAAGAAAAAGGTAATAGTATTGATTGATTCAGGTAGCACCCATAATTTTATTCATTGTAAGGTAGCCAAGGAATTAAATTGTTTCCTATACCCAGCACCAGAATGTCAAGTGATGGTTGCAAATGGAGGAACTATAAATTGCTCTGGAAAATGCCATAATATCAAGTTAACCATGGGGGAATATGTATTGACTAGTCCAATGCTTTCCATTCCTATGGGAGGTGCTGATGTAGTACTAGGAGTACAATGGTTACAATCTTTGGGGACGGTAGCTTTTAATTTTCAAGAACTTTTCTTGAAATTTTTTTCAGAAGGAAAGGAAGTCGAATTACGGGGTATTGAAGGGAAGCCAGGAAGGATAATAAGCTCTAATGTCATGACAAAGCTTCTAAATAAAGAACAACGAGGCGTAATCGCACAATTATGCTCACTAGAAGTTCCGACATCAAAATCATCTATTTCTGCAGATCTCCAACAAGTCTTGGACAATCATTCCAAGGTGTTTGAAACTCCCAAAGGACTCCTACCTATTCGTGATCATGATCATGCTATTCATTTGATTCCAGGAAGTGTTCCTCCAAACATCAGGCCTTATAGATATCCTTATGTCCAAAAGAGCGAAATTGAACGTATGATTGCAGAAATGTTAGAGGCTTGTATAATTCAACCTAGTCAAAGTTCTTTCTCTGCTCCAGTAGTATTGGTGCACAAGAAGGATGGATCATGGTGGATGTGTCCAGATTATAGGGAGCTCAATAAGCTCATTTTTATAGATAAATTTCCCATTCCTGTGATTGATGAATTATTGGATGAATTACATGGAGCAATTTATTTTACCAAGTTGGATCTTCGTTCAGGATATCATCAAATTAGAATGAAGACTGAAGATATTCCAAAAACAAGATTTCGAACTCATGAGGGTCATTATGAATTTTTGGTCATGCCTTTTGGCCTTACCAATGCACCTTCTACATTTCAAGGGTTGATGAATTCCATTTTCAAACCCTTCCTTAGAAAATTTGTGCTAGTATTTTTTGATGATATACTATTCTACAACAGGTCTTGGAAGGATCATGTTGAACATGTTGACAGGGTGCTCAAACTATTGCAGGAGAAACAATTATATGCAAAAACATCCAAATGTTTCTTTGGAGTACAAGATGTGGAATATCTGGGTCATATTGTATCTCACGAGGGTGTTAAGGTAGACCCTAACAAAATTAAAGCCATTAAGGAATGGAAAGTCCCCACAACCATAAAGCAGTTGTGTGGATTTCTCGGGTTAACAGGGTATTATCGCAAGTTTGTTAAGAATTATGGTAGAATAGCAGCACCTCTAACAACATTATTGAAGAAAGATGCATTTTAATGGACTCTTGAAGCAACTAAGGCCTTTGAACATCTTAAAGAGGCAATATGCCTAGCACCAGTCTTAGCTACGCTAGACTTCACAATTTTTTTATTGTGGAATGTGATGCCTCAGGAAATGGAATTGGTGTTGTTTTAATGCAAGAAGGAAGACCCATTTCTTTTGAAAGTCGTTCAATCAAAGGAAAATATTTACAAAAGTCTATTTATGAGAAGGAAATGTTGGCAATACTACATGCACTAAAGAAATGGAGACCTTACCTAATGGGAAGACACTTCAAGGTAAAAACTGATCATGATAGTCTTAAACACTTTTTGGAACAAAGAATATCTTCAGAGGAGCAGCAAAAATGGGTCACAAAGATGTTGGGTTATGACTTTGAAATCATTTACAAAAAAGGGAAGCTAAATGTTTTTGCAGATGCACTCTCAAGAAAGGATGAAGAGGTAGAAGCATTGCTTTGTGCCATTTCTATTTTCCAACCAGATTGGATAACCGAAGCAAGGGATGAATGGAAGGAGGACGAAGAAGTGTGGACACTCATTCAAAATTTGCAGCAAGATCCTAGTACATCTGATACATTTAGTTGGAAAATGATTCCTTATGGTACAAAGATCGCTTATATATTTGTAAGAATTCCCAACTAAAACAAAAGATACTTTTGGAATTGCACACTTCTCCTTTAGGAGGACACTCAAGATTTTTAAAAACTTACCACAGGGTGAAGAAATAATTTTTTTGGGATGGCCTTAAATCTGATATTCAAAAGTTTGTGGCGGAATGTTTGGTTTGCCAGAAAAATAAGTTGAAACAATTAAGATCTCGGGTCTTCTACAACCTTTATCCATTCCAAGTCAACATTGGGAGGAGATTTCAATGGATTTTATCACAGGGTTACCTAAGTACGAAGGAAGGAGTGCCATCATGGTGGTAGTTGATAGACTTACCAAGCATGCACACTTTTGTGAATTATCTCATCCATTTAAAGCAAGTACAATTGCTACTAAATTTATGGAAACAATTCAAAAGCTACATGGAAACCCGAAGATTATTGTAAGTGATAGAGATCCCATTTTTACAGGAAATTTTTGGATGAAATTATTTTCTTATTTGGGTACTCAACTAGGTCATAGCTCATCTTATCATCCTCAATCCGATGGTCAAATAGAGATAGTGAATAAATGTTTGGAAGGATATCTTCGTTGTTTTGTATATGATAAGAAAGCACAATGGGTCAAGTGGTTACCTCTCACTGAATGGTGGTATAACACTTCCTTCCATACTGCAGCAAAAATGACCCCATTTATGGCACTTTATGGATATCATCCACCGTCCATCACATATTATTTAAGGGAAAATTCTAGGGTTCAAGCAGTGGAGGATCACATCGAGCATCAACAAGAAGTTGTCCAACTCTTAAAGGACAACCTAAATTTGGCACAAAATCGAATGAAACAACAAGAAAATCAACATCGCAGTGAGAGAAGTTTTGATGTGGGAGACTGGGTATTTTTACGGCTACAACCATACAAACAAATGTCCTCAAGCAAGCTAAGAAGAATAATAAATTATCGTCAAAGTACTATGGTCCTTACAAGGTGTTGCAAAAGATTGGTACTATGGAATACAAATTGGAGCTTCATGCTTCTTCGCTAGTGCATCTAGTTTTCCATGTTTCATGCTTAAAAAAGGTTATAGGGGACAAACTTCCAGTTCAAACAATATTGCTAGAACTTGATGAGGAAGGAAAAACCACATTGGAACCTGAAGCAGTCATGGAATCAAGAACTCGACAGCTACGAAATCGATCAATTTCAGAGTATCTCATCAAATGTAAGAACTTACCCACTGAAGATTCTACATGGGAGGATGAGAATTTTATACAAAAGCACCCGGAGCTACTCAAGCATTGACGACAACACTTTTTTGAAGGAGAGGAGCATGTTAGGTCCTTATATTACTAGTATAGTCCCTTATTGTTGTTAGTGTAACCCCCTTATTGTTATTGTTGTACCCTTTTAACCCCCATATTGTTATTATTGTGCATTATTATTGTTAGGTTCGCTAGGATTACATTGTGGCCCCACTAGGATTACCTTGTGGCCCCATGGAATCCTATATATAGAGAAGAGGTTTTTTCATTTGTATCATCCAAGAATTGTTCATTTTTGTAATGTATTGGAGGTTGCCCCCTCGAAGTGGCTATTTCTAAGGTGTTGATCTCTCTTTTCTTCTATTTTTTGAGCTGGTTTCACAATAGATTTTCACGATGATATTCTTCTCCTTATATAGGTTTAGCATTTTCTAATACCATGAGCCAAAACCACACAAGTTCTGATGGTATTCTTGGATTGAATCAAATAGATGACATATCGCTTAATAGTGTGGGCTAAAACCATGGTAATGGCCCCTGGTATCATAATTTTAGAGCGCAAAAGGGCATACACTACTTTTCTCGTTCTTTTCCACATGGGTACGCGACTTGGCTTGCACGAACTCATGTATAGAACCTTAAATATGAATTTTAAGCATCTTCTATTGGACCTTCTGCAAAGCCATAACCATCTTTCGCTGGACCTTCTGCTAAACCATTGTGCTTCTTTAGAAGCCATATACTTCAACTTTTGCAAGAGAGTTTCCATCAAGGAAAACATATGCAATCATAAGAATCATATTGCAAACACTGGGCATCAAGTCCACATCTTCATCTTGAGGCTCTGGTCCCACTTCCATGAAAGTGAGGTCAATCAACTATTCGAGCTCTTGAGAAAACTCATGTTCCTGCATCTGTTTGCTCACTCCTTCTGCTGCCGGTTGATCTTGTATATGTTCTTCAACCTATGTAGGTGTCATCTATTCTGCCATGGAACCTTTCCTTTCTTCCTCTTCTCACTTTTGTCTCTCCTCTCGTTCTCTTCTTCTAAGCTTCCTTTCTTCCTTCAACTCTTGTTCTTTCCTCTGCGCTCTTTGCACTGCTTCTTCTAAAATTTACTTCTCTCTATTTCTTTGCTCTACTCTCTACTGCCTTTGCCCCTTTTCGCTTTGACTGCCAAATCTACTTTCTCAGTGAGAGGATCTTCTTTCATTTTATATCTTTGTTACTCTTCTGTATTATCAACTACCTTCCTCTTTCCTTTGTCACACACCATACCGCTTCCTGCTGTTGCTGGTGCTTCTAGAATTGTTTCCGCCTGCGGATCAACTTGAGAAGTACCAACCGTACTGATCGAATCATGAGGTCGGGAGGAGTTATAATAGTTCTACCATGGTTCCTCTTCCAACCACTGACATATCTCACTGACCTAGTTGAAGTAAACTCTCACATAGTGGTCTTTGCAAATTCCCCTATGATCATACAAATTATAATTCTTTGTGTCGAACTCATATCTGATGAGGGATTTCCCTTCGACATCTATGACCTTGAGATTCTTAATCTCGTATAATATGACCTGCAAAGGAAGAGTTGGACCTGGCGCCTTCTTCATCCTATGCAGTGCTGCTGACAACCCTGTGTATATATGATAAGATACCTCTTGCATGAAAATTTTTTCAGTGGCATATCTTGGTAAAAGACGTGGTGGCTTCTGCCTACCGAATACTCTTATCAATGTGCAATCTGGTAAGTCAAACCAATATTCAATCTTTGATATCACCTCCATAGTTTCTCTTGACATGCAAGGTGGGTCCTCCTGAAAGATGAGCCTGTAAAGCGGGATGTTGAAGTGATTATTAAGCTTCTCCATGACTCCCCAATTATTACAATTCGAGAGTAGGTTGCAATAAATATCTACGGAAGTGTTTCTTTGATCCAGATGGATATTGGTGGCCACTCGCCTATTCCACTTGGGGCCCCACCATTGTCTCTTTCAGTTTTTTTCACAACTTACTATTTTTAGCAGTTTTTCGGGTCCTGAACTTCCGGAGCCGTTTTGAGGCCCCAAACGGAGATAGTATGCCGAAGTTACGTCCCCGGGAAGTTGAAACACCAATTTACCCAAACGAGGCCCATAGTTTTAGCGCTTCATCTCCTAGGGTTAGGTTTTTGGAAGTTTAGAGTTTTCCATTGTTTCTCCATAATAAATAGGCCCTCAAGCCTCATTGTAACATAGTTCAGATGTCTGTAGCCGCCACATCTCTTCTCAGAGATTCGCTACCAGCACCCTAGCTATTTTATTTCCATCATGTTTGTAAGCATATTTATGTGATTTTATATTAATGAAATGAAGCCTTATTTCCACTGTATTTCTATGTTTATGTTTATTTCTGTATTCTGTTGCATTCCTGCATAAATCCGGATCAGTGGTATTAGAGTGGTCTGCTTTTTCTCGATCCTTCTTTGCATGTCCCCAACGAGTTCGGGGTATAAGGAGTTAGGGCTCGATTTTGTGGAACCTTTGCAAGATCAGCCTCGCAAACCCCAATGGATGCCCATGGGGGACGAAAAGAAAGATGAGGGAGCAGGAGATCCTATCAAAATATTGCTCGAGGAGGCCCTCGAAAAATAAAGGAACGCGATGATGGATAACTTTGCCCAGATCCTTCAACGACTGCCCACCGGCAATGCATATACATCCAGTAGCCACTCTAGAGGCGCGACTCCCTTTAAGGTACAAGTAAAATTTGACATTCCCATATTTGAGGGTCAAATAGATGTAGATGCCATAGATAGATGGTTGAATCTATTAGAAGGATATTTCTTCGTTCACGACTTTTCCAACTAGGAGAAGATTATTTTTTCACTCCTCAAAGCTACCTCCCATGTCAAGGACTGGTGGGAAACCTACTGTGAAAAAGGACGAGACAAAACCCTCTCTATTCTCAGTCGTGCCCACTTGGAATTCTTTTCTAGATGCCATCAAGGAACATTACTATCCCGTGGGGAGCTATGAGGACAAGAACATACAATGGACCACGCTGCAGCAACCAAGGGATCAAGATGTGCATGAGCTAACGAATCTGTTCCATACCCTGCACACAAAGTTGGGTATCAAATATTCAGAGAAACATTTGGTGCTAAAGTATCGCAGTTGTCTGCACAGATACATTAAGGAGGAAATGGAGTTCCTCGAAATCCCCTCGCTTGGTACGGAATACCGGTATGCTACCAAGATTGAGCAGAAATTCAAACAGAAGAAGCAAGACTTTGGCTCTGCGAATCAAAAGCAAGGAAAAGGTGCCCCCAAACCGCAGAACAAAGGACAAAGCCAAGGCATGGCGGCCCAAGAAAACCTACCAAAGACACAAGAAAAGAACAACACCGTGAAGCCAAAGAAGGACACGGGAAAGTGGTGTGAGTTCCATAAGAGCTCCACTCACAGCACAAGTGAGTGTCGGGCCAAGTAGTCACTGGTGGTCGAGATGAGGGCTTCTGAATCAGATGGATGCTCTGACTTTGAATTAGAACCTGACAAGGTGAATGACAAAGGTAAGCATATTATTGATGCGGAGCCCAACGCCACTGGTACCACTACGAAGATCCAGAAGGAGGAACCAGAAGATCCAGAGGAGGCAGAGCGTCTTTTCCACTCCCATATGTGGGTAAAGGGTTCTCCGCTACGGTTCATTGTCAACAATGGGAGCCAAAATAACCTCATTTCAGCAGATGTCGTGAAGCGGTTGGGCTTGCTGACCACAGTGCATCCACAACCATATGCCATCGGGTGGCTTCACCAAGGACGGGATCTCCGCGTCAGCCAACAGTGTCGCCTTCCCTATAACATCAAGCCCTTCACGGATGAGGTATTGTGTGACATTGCTCCTATTGATGTTTCTGATGTATTATTAGGCCAACCATACTTGTGGGAGTGACATGCTGTGTATGAGTCCCGACCTCACACTGTTATTGTTACTTTGGGAAATAAATTGTACAGGGTACCAGAGGTACCACCGCCTCCCACTATCTCTTTGGTTACTGCAAAATAATGCAGTAAGCTCATTTCCCAAACCAGGAAATTTGTTTTCCTGATGATCTGCCCCCAAGGCAAGAAGAATACAGTGGCCACGACCTCCAGACATGGCTCCTTTACACGACAACAACAAATGGACAAGGTTGTGGAGGAGTACCGAGACATTTT
Source organism: Pinus albicaulis (assembly GCA_034641835.2). Lineage (NCBI taxonomy): Eukaryota > Viridiplantae > Streptophyta > Pinopsida > Pinales > Pinaceae > Pinus > Pinus albicaulis. Next base: position 454,452,348 of record CM076576.1, on the reverse strand, counting down.
CACCTCACCCACAGGGGTGCCTCTACACTGTCAGGTCAAGCACCCCATTTCCCTGACCCCCGGTGCGCCGCTACCCAATGGACCGATCTATAGGTGCTCTGTTTTGGAGAATGATGAAATCAAGAGGCAAATTCAGGAGCTGCTTCAAAAAGGTCACATCCGGCCAAGTTCATCGCCCTGTGGGAGCCCGATCGTGTTGGTACAGAAGAAGGATGGGACTTGGAGACTCTGTATTGATTATCGAGCGCTGAACAAGGTCACTGTTCGGAATAGGTACCCGATCCCACAGATTGATGACCTTCTGGACCAACTCAAAGGGGAAAAATATTTCAGCAAGATCGACTTGAAGTCTGGGTATCACTAGGTACCAATCGAACCCTTTGATGTGTGGAACACTGCCTTCAAAGCCAAGGAGGGCCTTTTCGAATGGCTCGTCATGCCTTTCGGATTGAAAAATTCTCCCACAACCTTCATGAGGTTGATGGATGACATCTTGCATCCATTCACCAACTCATTTGTAGTGGTATACTTGGATGACATTTTGATCTTTAGCCAGACTTGGGAAGAGCACCTCCACCACATCCGAGAAGTCCTCCAAACACTGCGGCAACACAAGTTGTGTGCCAATTTGGAGAAGTGAACTTTTGGCATGACCCAAGTTCAATATCTGGGATACATTATTGATGAAGGGGGGTGCATGTGGATCCAGCCAAGATCCAAGTCATTCGGGATTGGCCAGCCCCAACCACCCTAACAGAGCTTCGCATATTTCTGGGTCTTGCTAATTTCTACCGCAGGTTCGTGTTGGGATTCTCTCATATCACTTGACCCTTAAGTCAAGTCACCAAGGGAGGAGTGGATGAAAAATTCTGTTAGTCAGAATCTCAACAGAAGGCGTTCGTAGAATTGAAACATCGCCTCTGTTCTGCCCCAGTGCTCACATTACCAGACTTGCAACAACCATTTGAGATCGAGACACATGCCTTTGATTATGCTATTGGGGCAGTTCTTACTCAACAGGGGCATCTAGTGGCATATCACAGTGAGAAATTGTCCGACACAGCTCGAAAGTATCCCACTTATGACAAACAAATGTATTCCATTGTGTAGGCTTGTCGACAATGGAAGCATTACATTTTGGGGAAGGAGACAATCATCCACACAGACCATCGACCCCTATAGTTCATAAAGACACAAGGGAAGTTGCAGAACGATCGCCATCAGAAGTGGTCCACATATCTGCAACAATTTCATTTGAACATCAAGTACAAGAAGGGTAGCACCAATAATGTTGCAGACTACCTTAGCCGACCACCGATCATGGCCATAACCACCGTTCTCAACTCTTGTGGGCATGAGACTTCTGATTGGCCGCTTCTCTACAAGAGCGATCTAGAATTCAGCTACACATACAAGGCACTCTTGGGGGGTATGCAAGTTCCAAATTTTCACCTCCAAGATGCACTATTATGTCACCTGGGACACCTTTGTGTTCCTTCAAGCGAGCGTGCCAAGATGATATGGGAAGCGCACTACAGTCGAGTCGTTGGGCATTTTGGGGTCTAGAAAACAGTGGCAATACTGCAGAAGTATTTCTATTGGCCGAACCTTCGATAGGATGTCGGGAAGTACATCAGATCCTGCAATGCTTGCGACATTGCCAAACCGACCATTAAGAAGCAAGGGCTCTATACTCTGCTACCTACCCATAGTCGACCTTGGGAATCCATCTCCATGTATTACATGTCAGGCCTTCCTTATACTAAGCATGGAAATGACTGTGTTTTCGTGGTCGTCGACAGATTCTCAAAGATGGCCATTATGGCGGTCTGCAAGAAGAATATCACAACATAAGCCACTGCTAAAATCTTCTTTGAACGAGTGTGGGTGCACTTTAGGATCCCACAATCTATCATATCAGATCACGACAGCAGGTTCCTCAGCACATTTTGGTCCAACCTCTGGTCAATGTTGGACCCCAATCTCACCAAGTCCACAGCTTTCCATCCCCAAACTGATGGCCAGACAGAGGTCGTCCAAAGGATGATTGTACACATTCTGCGCATGTACAATTCAAAGCATCTACACACATGGGATGAGAGCCTTCCCTATGTACAACACAGTTATAACCGAGCTCTCCACAGCTCAACCGGTCACAGCCCCTTTCAGGTGGGCTTGGGATTCCAACCACTATGTCCCATTGACGTAGCCATGCCATTTGCAGCTACTCAAGCCGATTCGGCTCATGTCCAGTCTGAAGCTGACAAAGAAAACAGCTTCATCAAGCGCATTCAGCACATTCGCCAACAGGTTCATGACATATTGGACAGAGCCAATGCTAAGTACAAGCAACGACATGATCAACATCGGGTGCCACACAACTTCCAGGTGGGCGAAAAAGTGTGGCTACATTTGCAGAAGGAGCGCCTGACTGGACCCCACCGCAAGATTCGCCTGCTCCGATATGGGCTGTACACCATCACCAAGGCTATAGGGAACAATTCCTTCGAGCTCAGTATTCCACCATTCCTTAGTCTGCACCCAATATTCAATGTAGACTGCCTTCGTCCCTACTTCCCACCTCTATTGGACACCTCTAACATTGAAAAAGAACTCACACCGAAAGAGTTAAACCCAGACTGCATGGAACAGGCCACCACAGACTGTATGATGGACATGCAAATCAAGAACACTCGTCAAAAGAAGATCCAACTGTATCGGGTTGTCAAAGCTGGCCAACTCCTGCAACAAGGCAAGTGGTTCACCAGGGACCAAGTTCAATAGAAGTTTCATCATCTCATGGAGGAACTCAATGCAATGGGGACCATTGCTTCCTAAAGGGGGAGGAATGATCCAGATGGATATTGGTGGCCACCCGACTATTCCACTTGGGGCCCCACCATTGTCTCTTTTAGTTTTTTTCACAACTTACTATTTTTAGCAGTTTTTCGGGTCCCGAACTTCCGGAGCCGTTTTGAGGCCCCAAACAGAGATAGTATGCCAAAGTTACGTCCCCGGGAAGTTGAAACACCAATTTACCCAAATGGGGCCCATAGTTTTGGCGCTTCATCTCCTAGGGTTAGTTTTTTGGACGTTTAGAGTTCTCCATTGTTTCTCCATAATAAATATGCCCCCGAGCCTCATTGTAACACAGTTCAGAGGTCTATAACCACCACATCTCTTCTTAGAGATTCGCTAATAGCACCCTAGCTATTTTATTTCCATCACGTTTGTAAGCATATTTATGTGATTTGATATTAATGAAATGAAGCCTTATTTCCGCTGTATTTCTATGTTTATGGTTATTCATGTATTCTGTTGCGTTCCTGCATAAATCCGGATCACTCTCAGTGTCCATGTCGAGTTCATACTAGGGAACTGATTCCATGCACATATTGCTTCCAATAAGTATGCAAACATGTAGAAGTGTGCTTTCTCTCCCATGGGTGGATTGTGAGATTTTGTCACATGGAATATCAACTGATGAGCCAATAGATTTGACCAGTTGAAAGACTTCTCCTCGTTCACTACCTGGTTCAACAAGATAGCCCACCCCTTAGGAAAGGTCTTTGTGTCTAGTTGGCCATAGATTCTGTAGGCTAGTATGACCAAAATATGATAAGCCTTCCTGAGTGCTTTTTTCTTGTACATGTGGGTGGGTGTCTTCCTGAACTTCGTTGGCTACCTCACCCGACTCTTGATGATATCTCTTGTGTTTGTGTAGCTACAAGTGGAATAAAATAGTGAGTCCATATCCTTCACTAGCCTAGGAAGATGATATATTTGCTTGAAATATGTTTCCAGGAATGTAGCAAGCTTTTGCCCATTGGTGTTGCTCAATGTCATGGTTTCCAAATCAGTTTTTGAGACAACCCAGTTGATCACATCCACACATGGGAAGGTTCGATACCTGCATGCAACCTTTTAAATCCCTGACTACATGGTGTTGAGATACACGTGTTGGTCCTCTAAGCCTGCGTGAAAGTACTTTGTGAAATCATCTTTGGTGTGCTTCCATATAAGTTTTGATCCTTTCTCTATGAAAAACTAAGTGTTTGAGTAAATTGGAAATTTAACCGAAACTTACTCAACTGCTTCCCCAGTACTGTTTTCAATGGTTTCCTTTGAGGCAACTCTCTTTGATGCCATTGTGAAAGTGACTGCTAGAGAGATGTGCAACAATTGTTGTACCCGTGGGACAAAAAATACACGGATAACAAGAAAATATCAGTTATAAGAAAAACTACTTTCAGGACATGTTCATGCAACACACTGGGCAACTGACTGGAAGGATTGCACAATTTTTTGATGGGAATAGGGTCTGAATGGATGGGGAAATTGCACACTATGCAGTCCCAGCAGTTAGGGTCGAATATTGTGGCTTGATATTGCACAATCTGTAGTTCAACCCGAGCAGTGAGCTAGGAGAGACTACACATTGCGCAGTCTCAGTGGCCAAGGATGTTGGTTGAGGCCTGGCACTATGCAATGCATAGTGGTACCAACCTATACTGTGCATTGCGCGGTTCTATAGGCTAAGCTCCAAGCTTGAGCCTCTAGATTACGTAATGTCCAGCTGGGTGTTGAGTCTCAAAAATGTTCTCCATATTCATACATATTTCCATTATGTCATAACCATTTAGCTCTTATTTCATAGCCATTTGACCTAAAACCCTACATCAAATAACCATTTACATAAATATATGGGTTAGGATCATTGTTTTCCAAAGTTATTTATTTTATGTATTTTAAGTGAATTTATGATTAGAAACTAGAAAATTAACATAGTTTCATATATCTATATATGTGTTATAAGTTTTGTGACATGTGTAGGTCAAAAGGAGACTTCTAGAAGACCCTTATGTGGCACTCTAAGACCAAATTCGAATTTGGTTGGAGAAGATTATGGAATCAAGAGGATATGTGTCTCACTTCCTTGTTGTATTGAAACTCTAAGATGATATGTGTCTCACTTCCTTGTTGTATTGAAACTCTAGGAGGATATGTGTCTCATTCCTCAAGTTGTGTTAAAACTCTAGAAAGACATGTGTCTTATCATTTCCTATTTTGATTGTAACTCTAGAGATGGAGGGAGAGATTCACGGACTCCCATTAATGAGATGTCTCCTCATATTTTGTATAAATAGGAGAAGCTTTCTCCTATCATAAGTAATGAGAAAGTAATGAGAAAGTAATGAAGAAGTAGATTTGTAACTAAGTTCAAGATGGAATGGGATGTAAATTTGTGAGTTCTTTTTAATAGAGAAATTCAGTTCTTTGATGCTGTTTTGATTACAACTTTAAGGAGCTGAAGGACTACACCAAATTGGTAGCAGAGGGCCCCTGCTATCCAAGGAGGCTTTTACATGTTTTCTAGATAAGTTGCTTTCAATTCTGTTTTGTCATATTTCCTTACTTAGATTGCTTTTTGAAATCATAGCTTTTAGCATAAATTTTCATGGCAGCCCGGGCATTTGCATATCTTTTGACTAATGACATGGAATCAATATTGTTCTGCTATTAATTTATTTTTTCTTAGTTTTTGTTTAATTCCGGTATTGCTTTGTTTATTTCAGTCTTGCACATTTGCTTCAGTAGTTATATTTAGATATATTAAATTGCTCATGTCATTTTTAGTTACCTCCGAAAGCCACAGCTGGACTGATGGTGATGGATTGTATTATGAAATGTGTAGTTTGATATTAGTTTCCTTTCTGCAAATTTAGATATATTAAACTGCTCATAACATCTTCAGTTGCCTCCGAAAGCCACAGCTGGACTGATGGTGAGGGATTGTATTATGAAATGTTTAGTTTGATATTAGTTTCCTTTCTGCAAGTTAGATATATTAAATTGCTCATAACATCTTCAGTTGCCTCCGAAAGCCACAGCTGGACTGATGGTGAGGGATTGAATTATGGATGTGTAGTTTGATATTAGTTTCCTTTCTGCAAGTTAGAAATATTAAATTGTGCATAACATCTTCAGTTGCCTCCGAAAGCCACAGCTGGACTGATGGTGAGGGATTGAATTATGGATGTGTAGTTTGATATTAGTTTCCTTTCCGCAAGTTAGAAATATTAAATTGTGCATGACATCTTCAGTTACCTCCGAAAGCCACAGCTGGACTGATGGTGAGGGATTGAATTATGAATGTGTGGTTTGATATTAGTTTACTTTCTGCAAGTTAGATATCAGTTACTCAAATTGTTTATGGTTACTTCCGAAAATCATAGTTGGACTAATGATGAGGGATCAGAAGACAAGTTGATGTAATTTGATTTAGATTTACTTTATTGCAACTTTTGGATTTCTTTCAGCATAGTTTCTTTTGTGTTTAGACAACAACAAGAATAGTTTGGTTTCATGCTCACTAGTTCATTGTTTTGATTTATTAGATTAGCAGCACCTTTTTCATTTCAGTAGCACATTTTCATTTCCTTTCAAGTTTTGTCATTGTATGTTTCAAATTCCTTTTTCAGTTTCAAGTTGGTAAATCATTATAAAGGACACCATTGCCTTGAATATCCATAACCATACTTGTCTTTTAGAATTTCATAAAAATCCAAAAAACGACAAAAAGTAAGAGATAGGTTATCTTGCACATATAGTGCGCCACACTTCGTCAGCTTACGAATCCCTGGTTGATAATTTATGTTAGCAATTTAGGACACACTAAATTGACCAAACATTTTGGCGCTGTTGCCGGGGAAGTGTAACTAGGTAGCCTTATTTCTTACATCTAAAAAATTAATAATTCTTGAGTATGCTCTCCTCCTGCACTTTGTGTGATCTGGAGGATCAGAAAAAGGATTGTTATGTAAAAAAAATTTTAATAATTCTTGAGTATGCTCTCCTCCTGCACTTTGTGTGATCTGGAGGATCAGAAAAAGAATTGTTATGTGAAAAAAAAAAAAATGAGACAAAATAAAACTTCATCATTTCAATTGATTCAACAATTTAAAAAAAAAAATTGTTTTCATGAAAAACTTTGATTTCAATAAATTGTTTTGTTTAATGAATATATATGTGTATTTTTAAATTTTTGAAAATATCACATACATAATTTTATTAAACAAATCAATTAAAAAAAAATGAAAATAAAAAAATAAAAAATAAAAAAATTAAATTGTTTTGTTACTAAGATATATATGTATATTTTTATTTTTGAAAATATATATATAATTTTAATAACAAATCATTTAAAAAAAAAAAAAAAAAAAAAAAATCAATAAATTGTTTTTGTTTAGTAAATTACATATGTATATTTTTAATTTTCCAAAATTTAACATGTGTAATTTTATTAACAAAACAAATAAAAAAAATATTAAAAAAAAAAAAATCATTTTGTTTAGTAAAATTTATATGTGTATTTTTAATTTTTAAAAATATAACATATAGTTTTATTAAAAAAAAAAAAAAAAAAAAAAAACAAACAAACAAACAAACAAACAAACAAAACAATAACAATAACAAATCAATAAACAAAAATGAAATGGCCATGGCATTTTGAAAAAAATGAATTACTCTCAACAGAAAACATAAAAATTCAACCATTTACGATGCTTGCAGCTGTATTATGACTTGGAAACATCAGATTTTCTTTGCTTTTGATAATGAAAATCATGTAGAAGTTGAAAATGATGGAGTTAGAGATGCTGCAAGGCTGCTAGGTTGTTGTGTTTCAGAGCTTATGACAGCATTATCGACCTGTAGGATTCAAGCTGAAAACATCATCAAATTCCCCAAATCCTTGAAAGAATTTGTGAGGCCTTCATGCAATCTCTTGCCATTCAAACCTGTCAAGTTCCCAAATGCCAATTCCTTTTATTATACCAGGCCTGTCAGCCTTGCCAATGCCGCCTGCCATCATCAAACGCTCCTTCAGATTCATAAAATGGCATGTAAGAGAACAAGGCAATGAAATTAACAAAATTTTCAAACAGAAAAAAAAAAATGTGCCTTGACTGAACTGAAGAATGCTCAGGATAACAACACTCTTTACATATGGAAATCAACAAACCAGAAGTTGTATTTCATTCTCAGAAAAACGCAATTTTGAACCACGTTCTGAAGAAAACGATTTTTTTTGTTGAGGCAGAACCCAGAAAAACGCAAACTGTTTTTGACACGTCATTTTCAAACACGTTTTCTGATCGATTGGAGATGAATTTAGAAAAAATAAAACATGGGTTTTTTCGCCAACATGGTCAATTAGATAACCCAGAAACCGTTTTAAGAAATTCGTGGCAGTCTGGGAGAAATTCTCGGTTCTTTGAAGGCCATTTTTGCCTGCCGCGTGAGGAAAAACGATTTTTTCTGAGTGAAGAATTTGAAAACGGCACTCTGCATTGATAATTCGGTTTCCTGATTTCTAGGAAGAGGAATTCTAATCAAAATCAAACTCTTATCATGGCATTCAATGCACATTCAACTCATTTTTGAATTTAATTCAATTTCGTTTTCTGAATGTTGGATTTCACATCTCCTTTATCATCTGCCCAGCAATTTTTGGTGCTTCAATGACATTATTAAACACCAACCATTATGATGTTTATTTCAAAGGGATGCCACGTCACTATGGAAAGACATTAAGAGGGCATGGGGATGAATTGAGCAAACTACAGGAAGATATTATCAAGCACATGGTCGTGCAGATGGCACAATGAACCTTAGTAGCATAAAGGTAAGCTCAATTGAGATTGAATGTGTCTGTAATGGCAACTGCTGCAATTGGAATTCCAACTGAGGGGGGTGGTCCTGAATGGTTACTGATTGTGATAGTCCTCAAGGATCAAACAGATACAAAAATAAATTTTGAAGATATGAAAGATTATATTTTGAAATAGCAATCATGCCTTTTATGTTCTTCAATGCTTACCAATATATTATTTTTCATCTTATGTGATCTTCACTTACCATTCTATGGTCATTGCAAGGTCACGATTGGTCAATGTATCTGAGTTTGTTTTATTTAGCATCATTTGTTGAAACTTTAAAAAAAAAAATTGCATTTCTCTTTTGTTGTTATTAAAAAAAAAAAAAAAAAAATTGAATAATTTTGAATCAATGAAATGAACAAGTTATTTGCTCGTTTTTCTGAAGGTATTGATTAAATTTGAACTGATGATGAATGATGAATGGCTAACTTTTTATTCAAGATTTTTAGCTATAGAAACCGTCGACATTCTGCAGCTGAAGTCCAATTCCGCAGTTTTTCTTCAATTCCGCAGCTGAAGTCCAATTCCGCAGCTGTTCTCCAATTCCGCAGCTGAAGTCCAATTCCGCAGCTGTTCTGCAATTCCGCAGCTGAAAAACCTCATTGTTCAAATCAGCCTAACTTTCTCATACAAAATCAGATTTTGATGATTTAAGTATCGTTGGAAAGCTCTCAACAAGATCTATACAATGAGAAATCCATCATTAGAGTTTGAAATGGAAAATAATGAAATAAATTGCTAAAAAGAAGCTACATTCAACTTGAGGCACTAATTCCAAAACAGGTATAAATTCTTTTGATTTTTCCTTTGAGAACTTGTTTCATTAATACAAATTCTTAGTTTTGTATGTAAATATCATAACTAGAGAGATTGATCACCTCTCTCCCTTTGATAATCTTACATTCCATTGCAGAAGAAGTATTAGTTTTTTTTGCAGGTTCCAGGAGGAAGGACAAATGACTACAAGAGAATGGTGTCTCTTTAAGAGGCCAACTTGTTTCATAAGAGGATGATCAGCAACAAAGAGGAGGAAATATGCTGATGCAAAATTAGATCCAAACACTTGAAAAACTTTCAGATACTATTGTCTCCATCACATCCATACCTCATAATAAACCATTCACCTCATTTCACTTCATATTTTCCATTTACATTCAAATCCACTTTCCATTTCTTTTTGTCCATACATAACCCACAAATAAAAGCAAGAAGCTCATTCACATGCTTATTGCCCATTTCCATTTCTACTTTCCATTTTCATCTTCCATTTCCATCTTTCATTTCTTGTCATTTTCATTCCGCAAATAAGCCCTGCTTCAATGCAAATTATTGAGTCCATAGTCCTTTGAGTCTAAGTTCTTTGTAAAAACACCTTGAGGCTTGCATGCCTTAATGGCAAGTTCTCATGCTGACAAACAATGGGAATACATTAATTTCCCTTGTTCGTCAGATCTTCTAGGTGACTCGACATCGGCAAAATCATTCGTACTTAGCAAGATGTGTTTGGGCATCTTGACTCTCATTGTCATCAATGGTGAGAGTTCTCGTGTTGACTAGTGGCATCCATTAATGGCCACTAATTCAACAATTTCTTACTATGTTCGACATCAGAACATCTTTTCACATAGTAGGAATTATGCCAATGAGTTTTGAAGACATGAAGACTATTATTTTCAGCATTTTGGAGCAGATTTCAGCAAGTTTTAGTAGAAGCAATAAAAGTCATCTCATCTCTTTATCCATTACTCCTCTTGTTCAGCCACTTGAAGAAGAATATGATCAGAATTTTGCAGCCACCACACATACACAACTCATCCACATTTAAGGTAAGTGAAGGTATGTTGTTTTCTAATTTTTAGTCATGTAATTCATTAGAATGCTAAAATTGCAACTTTGGAAGAATTCCTCACTCCCTTTTTCACATTGTCATATCTTTAGTTGGGGGGGGAAGGGACATCATTTCATATCCACATGTCATACACTCACACATTTTCATTTCATTTCCATCCACATATACTTCCCAACCAACTATTGTTGCAACATGATTCAAAAGATTATATGCCTTGCAAATGATCAATTCATTGATGAAGTAGTTGATTGTAAATGTTTTCATGAACTTTGATGCAACAAAGAAAATAAAGCATTGTTACACAAGAACCAATGCTTCAAAAAAAAAAAAAAAATTGGTTGTCACACAAGAACCAACCATTTCAAAAAAAAGAAGAAGAAGAAGAAGAAGAAGAAGAAGAAGAAGAAGTTGCAATCAAATGTATTATACTTTGCTAAAAAGGAAAATATCAAGAAGCAAAGTTTGGAATGAATCTATATGAGTCAAAACTCATAAAAGATCAACTCATGGACAAATGAATCATTGCAATAGTTGCATGAGGACATGCAACAACTTCAGTTGAGGGGTATGTTGAGTCTCAAAAATGTTCTCCATATTCATACATATTTCCATTATGTCATAACCATTTAGCTCTTATTTCATAGCCATTTGACCTAAAACCCTACATCAAATAACCATTTACATAAATATATGGGTTAGGATCCTTGTTTTCCAAAGTTATTTATTTTATGTATTTTAAGTGAATTTATGATTAGAAACTAGAAAATTAACATAGTTTCATATATCTATATATGTGTTATAAGTTTTGTGACATGTGTAGGTCAAAAGGAGACTTCTAGAAGACCCTTATGTGGCACTCTAAGACCAAATTCGAATTTGGTTGGAGAAGATTATGGAATCAAGAGGATATGTGTCTCACTTCCTTGTTGTATTGAAACTCTAAGATGATATGTGTCTCACTTCCTTGTTGTATTGAAACTCTAGGAGGATATGTGTCTCATTCCTCAAGTTGTGTTAAAACTCTAGAAAGACATGTGTCTTATCATTTCCTATTTTGATTGTAACTCTAGAGATGGAGGGAGAGATTCATGGAATCCCATTAATGAGATGTCTCCTCATATTTTGTATAAATAGGAGAAGCTTTCTCCTATCATAAGTAATGAGAAAGTAATGAAGAAGTAGATTTGTAACTAAGTTCAAGATGGAATGGGATGTAGATTTGTGAGTTCTTTTTAATAGAGAAATTCAGTTCTTGATGGTGTTTTGATTACAATTTCAAGGAGCTAAGGACTACACCAAATTGGTAGCAGAGGGCCCCTGCTATCCAAAGAGGCTTTTACATGTTTTCTAGATAAGTTGCTTTCAATTCTGTTTTGTCATATTTCCTTACTTAGATTGCTTTCTGAAATCATAGCTTTTAGCATAATTTTTCATGGCAGCCCGGGCATTTGCATATCTTTTGACTAATGACATGGAATCAATATTGTTCTGCTATTAATTTATTTTTTTCTTAGTTTTTGTTTAATTCCGGTATTGATTTGTTTATTTCAGTCTTGCACATTTGCTTCAGTAGTTAGATTTAGATATATTAAATTGCTCATGTCATTTTCAGTTACCTCCGAAAGCCACAGCTGGACTGATGGTGAGGGATTGTATTATAAAATGTGTAGTTTGATATTAGTTTCCTTTCTGCAAATTTAGATATATTAAACTGCTCATAACATCTTCAGTTGCCTCCGAAAGCCACAGCTGGACTGATGGTGAAGGATTGTATTATGAAATGTGTAGTTTGATATTAGTTTCCTTTCTGCAAGTTAGATATATTAAATTGCTCATAACATCTTCAGTTGCCTCCGAAAGCCACAGCTGGACTGATGGTGAGGGATTGAATTATGGATGTGTAGTTTGATATTAGTTTCCTTTCTGCAAGTTAGAAATATTAAATTGTGCATAACATCTTCAGTTGCCTCCGAAAGTCACAGCTGGACTGATGGTGAGGGATTGAATTATGGATGTGTAGTTTGATATTAGTTTCCTTTCTGCAAGTTAGAAATATTAAATTGTGCATGACATCTTCATTTACCTCCGAAAGCCACAGCTGGACTGATGGTGAGGGATTGAATTATGAATGTGTGGTTTGATATTAGTTTACTTTCTGCAAGTTAGATATCAGTTACTCAAGTTGTTTATGGTTACTTTCGAAAATCATAGCTGGACTAATGATGAGGGATCAGAAGACAAGTTGATGTAATTTGATTTAGATTTACTTTATTGCAACTTTTGGATTTCTTTCGGCATAGTTTCTTTTGTGTTTAGACAGCAGCAAGAATAGTTTGGTTTCATGCTCACTAGTTCACTGTTTTGATTTATTAGATTAGCAGCACCTTTTTCATTTCAGTAACACATTTTCATTTCCTTTCAAGTTTTGTCATTGTATGTTTCAAATTCCTTTTTCAGTTTCAAGTTGGTAAATCATTATAAAGGACATCATTGCCTTGAATATCCATAACCATACTTGTCTTTTAGAAATTTCACTCTCACATTAGGAAACCAACCAAGATCAATAAAAATCCAAAAACGACAAAAAGTAAGAGATAGGTTATCTTGCACATATAGTGCGCCACACTTCGTCAGTTTACGAATCCCTGGTTGATAATTTATGTTAGCAATTTAGGACACACTAAATTGACCAAACACTGGGCAACGTGAATTCCGACCAAGGGAAAGGCAGACTTTCCCAAGGGAAGTGTGAAAAATGAGAAGATATGGGAGATGGTGAAGGCATGAATGAAGATACGACTAAGTGCTGATGAAACAAGAAAAATCAAGTGGAGAAACTGAGCAAACAAGAAGTGAACGAGATCAGTGAGGAGAGTCGTCGCAACGATGATCATCAGTGCAAAAATACAAAAATTGATGCGACACTTGTGAAAGGAAAATGAAAATTTGAAACAATGCTTATACAGACTAAATCAGGTTAAAGCACAAAGATGCATTCAAAGAACCAAGAAAAGCAACACTCATGCAAGCCAAATGGAAAAAAGTGATAGAAAAAGCGATAAATGCAAATCTCACCCGGAAAAGCGATGACAATCGCACCAAAGGTTCCTTGATCTCCTCGAGATTTCTACAGCTCCAAGATCAAATGTGAGAATGAGCTCTAGGGGTGTTGATTAAATAGATTTCAGAAATTAGGGTTTATGGCGCACCTGCCACAAATCAAGGAAAAAGCGACATATGATGACAGTTTCAAAAAATAACAAGTGTGCTTCCTTTGGGTTACTAAAAGTAGATCCCTAAATTTTATGGTTGCTTTTTTTATTTTTTCTTTTATTTTTAATTTTTCCAGGAAAACTTGCCATGCACCTCACCAGGAAAGATTGTGTAGTTCCAGGGAACTGATAACTCCTAGCTCAGTGCACTGCGCATTTTCTGAGCACAATTAGTGATTACGCAATTTCTGAGCTCAGTGTTGGGTTGCCTATTTTGAATGCGTAGTTTCCGAGTTCAAGGTTGTGCTGCCATTTATGGCTACACGATTTTGAAAATCAAGGAAAAGAATGGATCCATGAATTGCACAGTTTCTGGAAGCAAGCCCAGAACTATTGCACAAGGCTTGGACATGAGTTTATCTTGTGACTTAGAAAAAATTGCTAAGTGAAGAGCAAGTAAAGACAAGCATAACTAAAATATAAACATTAGTTCAAGCACGAATACCTGATAGCATTGAAAGTTAAGCTCCTTTGAAGAGAATTTAGGCTCCAAAATATAAGAAATGATAAAATTTTGGAGGGTGGTTTTAGCCGCGAAAAAATTGGCAACACACTGGTAGAACTCCAACTCTTTGAATGAATCCTATCTCGATTAAAACCGGTCTCACCCTTCTGGAAGTATTATTCAATTCATTGATTATCACAACTCCCTCACTTAATCTGAGCTACAGACATAGCCCCTTCCATCCTCTTCATCGGTGGGACACTAACCAAGCCAAGTCACATCGATTTGTTTCGATTGGGGATGAGGACTATGTAAGTGCAAAAGTAAGAGAAAAATGTTTGAGTCTTTATTTTCATCTCTGGTGTTGCTCCGCTGCACGCAGGCCTGGATAGTACCCTGCCAGAGTCACTTTAGAAACACAAACATTGCTCTACTTCCACTTTCTCTTCTTTTGCCCTTTATTTCATTTTTTCATTTTTCATTTTTCAAAGAACTGTGCATAGGCACTTATTTATTTCATGGGACGGAAGAGGGATCATGACTTATTGGGAGAAAAAGAGGTTGTTCCTTCAGAGAAGTATGTTTATGTATACCTTTGAGATACTTGTTAAGATTTTCCTCCCCTCCTTACTCTACTAGACTAGAGTAACAAAGATTAACTGAATATATAAAAACCGACTAGAGTAGGCGGAACCAGTTAAAACCAAAACATCATGATTTCACCGTGACTCTCTCTGATAAGGAATGTATTTTCCATCCGACTATTATCAACCAAAAGAACACAATATTCACACAAAGAGAGGGAATAGACAGAAATCCAAGTGTTGGTAGGAGAACAACTTTCCTCTTGGATTTCACCATGCTTGCTTCAGAAGCCAAACACGATCTCATGCAGAAATTAACCTAAGACTGAAAAAAATAAGCAAAGGAAAGGAGTAAAACATAAAACAATTGAATTAAATAAAATCAAAGAAAACAAAAATGAAAAGCAAACACTACTACTCCTAACCTAAGCATAAAGTAGGCCAACTCATGTGAAGTGATACTTCCAATGCAACCACCGACGCATTGGTTGGAATATGTGGGCGAGGGAATACATGTCAAGAAATATAACCAAGTAAAATATGAAACAAGAAAGATAAGACAATGTAAACCAAAACATTCAAAGTTTGAATGAATGCGCATAAAAATAAGAACGAAAAGTGCAAGGAAGACAATTCGCAGTTGTGTCATGGTTTCCTGACACACTGCGAGCCAAAGAATTACACATGAAAAATTTTGAATTGTGAGGTTGAGAAAACATAAAGAAAGAATACAATTTTTTGTTTCACCATGATGCTCGCCAATTATGAATCCTTCGATGATTGAGCGATAGGATCGTGAAAAATAGATGGAGGATGCGAAAATTGTAAAACAAAAGGATTTTTAGTATGTACAATAGAGCGATGATGATCCTCAAAAGATTCAACACTCTTCTAATCAGAGGTGGAACTAACCTCAAGGCTACGAGAACCTGAGATAACCATCATCTCAGCCTGAAGTGCCTCGATATCTTGAGGAAGGTCCAACTTATCAGAAGATAGATCATCAAAGATCGGTGGCTTGGAAAAATCAATAACAGGAAAATTAGAATCGTGACCAGTTGAATAATTGAAAAGTTCACGATAGCCACGATCATAAATTTCAAGATCGCAAACGGAGGTATCCTCATGATCTGATGAATCATATAGAGGGGAAGATGGAAAATGATAAATTTCACCCTCTATTTTTCCAGAAATGTGTGCTGGGGACTTTGAAAGATACATGATAGCAAATTGATCCTCTCTGCATTTAGATGAAAAACTCACATTCCATGAGTTTTGAAAATTATTGGAGGTATTAACATGATCAAAAAGTGAATTATCACATGATTCAACCAGAATGAAAGAATCAAGGATAGTGTCAGGATAGTGCGGAAGAGCTGCGGAAGGAAGAGATTCATCCTTTGTCGCAGATTCTTCTTCGACTCTTGACTCCCGGACATACTCATCGCAAATTATATCGCAGTTTTGCTGCTAAAAAAAACTCCATCCAACACCTGATCCTAGTGAACATCGAGGGAAAAGTTTGAAACAGACGAACACACAAACTCGCAATTCAGAGGATAAGAGGGACCGAAGGGTGGAGGATGTGGAGAAAATACTACATCACACTCATCGGGCTTGCAGTCCAAAACTGCACAGGGGTTCTGAGTATGCAAGGTGGGAAGAGATGGTGACACTTCGATAGATAGATTCTGATTTTTTTGCACCTCAATCCACGAAACTATAGTTGTTTGATGAGAAGCAGATGGAGGGTTACTTGGAACAACAACCTTGTATATCATAGATTTGGAAGATCTAGCCTCGCGAAAAGGTGGGAGTGACTTGAAAAATTCTAAGTCTTGTAGAGTTAGTGAAATGCGAACATTATTTATAAATTCTTCGGTCAAGATATCCCAATCTAATTCATTTCTTGGAAAATTGCATCAAAGATGTACAAAACGATTGTGAAAATGGTGAAGTGATTCATCAAGTTATTTTCTCCATTCTGAATATTTTTGGAATAGATTTTCATGATCATATTTGTCTAAATCATGGGACAGTTCTGTGACAAAGTGTTCAAAAGAGTGAATGGAGGCATCATTCAATGTGTGACACCATTGCCTTATGTGCCCTTCGAACGTGAGAATGAACAACTTACAACCAACATCCTCAAGGGAGATGTTGCGCTCTGTTCAAAATTGAAGAAAATGTGCAGTATGATCGAGCAAGGTTGGTTCAACCTCGCCATTAAATTTAGATGTGACAAGTCATTAATGATATCCGTTGGCACATGTAATTTTATCTCTCTAAAAAACATGTCAAGAGTATGATTTTGGAAGAAGTCATAAAATGAGTGCGGAAATTCAAAACAAACTTCAAGGGCTCAACTTATCATCTGGCCCTCCTTCTATCACAAAAAAGGTTGATGGTCTTGGACCCGCCAACATTCAGGGGATCTCCTTGATATGAAGATCCAACTAGACCTCACACTCTTTAGAGTAAGAGTCCTAGCAGTGGGGTGTTTAATGATATGGCTTGGATCGCAAAACACATAGAGTGGTGTATGGTGTCTTTGGTTAAAGCAAGTGTGTGACCCTACAAAAATTCAATATGATGCATGAGAAATTATAACAACAAAGGGGAAAGGAAGTGTGCTCCTTAGAAGCCTGTAATAGTAAACAACTCGAAAGGAACACACAAACTGAAAATAAATCACACAAAATAACAAGCATAATAGTCCACAAGTTAAAGGTGATGAGTTAAAACATGAGCACACATTCAACTAGTTTCTCACAAATTCAAACTAAATAGTTCATAAGCGTATGCGTAAGTTAAAAAAAATACATTGCAAACATAAAAAGAATAATCATACTACATTTACAACATATGCATGAAGACGTGACAACTCTAATTTTATTATAAGTGAAAGTTCCATTCATACATACAATATGATGAACCACTTGCCCCAGTAGTTGAACGCGAAGTCAACAGAACCTGCTCCTCCCAAAGAAGTATACTCACTCTACGCTACGGAGAAGCCAAGCCTGACACAAAACTCCCAATCATTTTCTAAGCCTAAGCCTAGCCAAAAACTTGGCTCTCAAAAGCTTGTTACAAGAGTTATGAGGATGTACTTCTAGCAAAAGGGGGTGACTCTTGGAATGCCCCCTTTGTGACTCTTGGACTCCCCTCATGATTCCTCACATTACATATGACTCTTCACATTCCATCATGGACACATGAAATTTCACTTATACAATAATTACAAACAATATTATGATTTCCACTCGTACCCATATAAGACAAAATAGGTTAGAGACAAATAGATAACCTAATAAGTAAAAATGCTATGATGTTGGTGTTTGGGTGAACTCAAGTCGGGCATCTTGGACTTGTTTTATCTAGGTGACATACTCATGTGAAGCTTGGTACTGTGTGATGGTCTCCCCAAACTGCGAAATAGTGTTAGGTTGGAAGCAGACTCTCGCCTCCAACGCATCTGGGTACAATCTCTTGGAAACAACCTTCACCTCTTACTCAATCAGGTGAAACATTGTTTTGACCTGAACCGAGCCAACGATGTAGGTCTAAAAATTCTATCTATTGATCTCGAGGTCCTCCTAGGTGGCCATATTCTCTAGCTGCTTCAGAACTAATCGATATCCTACCAGACTTGTTGTTTACGCTTAGTCTCAGTGAGTGTACCAACTAATGGGATCTAGTGGGTTAGCACCATGAAATCCAAACTTTCGTATATTCATATATATTGTTGTGAAGGAAAATCCCCTTTGCAGATAGAGGCGATCCTCTAGCCCTAGGGTGGGTCTAGCAACAAGGGAACATGCTGGTTTCTAAATTCCTAGTTCATAAATGAAATGTGGATTGGAATAGATGTTCTACCTCAATCCAACACTCTTGATGTAGTACGTTGCAGTGATCCCTCGATCTTCGTTCTTCAAGCCTTGCACTCCATTGGTAGTGACATTCATACACCTGCACAAAGATCAAGTAAACACTAAAAGCGTAAGAGCATACATGTTCATTTACAACTATACAACTAGTCAAGGAGAGTCAGAAACTTCGAATATTAACATAGACAAAGATGGAACTAGAAATCAGTCATGTCATATTAATATATAAAAGGATGTTTAAAACCTATGCCGTGACATTGTAGACCTCCTTTTATGGGTTCAGTCAGGCACGTCTCAAAGAATTCGTTCGTCGATTCAACTCGAAGAGGCGAAAGGTTCAAAATATCTCTCACAACTATGGAATATTCTCTGCTATCAACCCCTGGTCTATTCTAGTTATGTCTGGATAGCTAAATCAATGGAATGAAGAGGAATTTATAGGAGTGGAGGAGGAACTTTTGGATCCACTTATGGTGGAGGAAAGGTCTATCCCTTTGGGAAGTTGCATTTTTGTAGGAACTAGAAGGCCAAAGGGAGAAACTCGACCTCATCCAGTCGAACAAACATCCATGACTCCGCTCATGAAGCTGTCACATCTTAGAAGCTTCGTTTCCGTATTAAAAAAGCTTCCAAAATTAGCTCGGAGCAGGTGCTCTTCATATACAGAGTGACCATGGCGTGAGGCCCAATGTAAATCTAGCCATCGGTGCGAGGCCATAACCACACAACCGCGCCGACCCAAAAGTATATGTTTTAAAGGGTCAAATTCAAGAATGGCCAATAGAGATTGTGTTTATGAAATGTTAAGGGATGCAATGGAATTCATTGTGATGTGTGATAGTACACAGGGGTCACCCTGATAGTCCTCCAGTATTCGTGATGGGGAATGCAGGGATGGTCACAAAATGTTGTGTAATAGAAGCCCCCTAAAGCATGAAGTTCGAGAGAGAGGGAGGGGTGAAATTCTTTATGAGAACATGCCCAAACCAAAACGCTGTTGTTAGAGGACCTGCAAGATCAAGTACGACTGATATCTCTGATACATGAATATAAGGTATGGGCGCAACCATCCATAATAGAGAACATGTAATAAGATCCAAGGTATGGACACAACCATCCAGTGAGAAGGATCATCAAATAGACTCAGGTATGGTAGCAACCATCCAATCAGAAGAGTCATGCATACAGTCATGATAAACCAAATCGTCCTGTAGCTTGGAGTTCATTAGAAAAAACCTAGGGTCTTGCGCTCCGTCCTGACCCGAACAAGTACAAATTCAGGCATGTGAAAGAATGAGTTGAAGTCGAACATGCAAGAAAGTCGCTTGATTACCAGCCGATGATGGAAGTTGTTAATAGGCATGAGAGAAACTGCCACTAATGAAAATGGTCCTCAAGGTAACACTAGTACAATCTACAAAATGTGAACAATGAACTGGAGTCAAACATCCGCGAAATCACCCGATCGAAGGCCAATGATGAGAACCTATCGTCGAATGTGAAGAACTTTCCATTGAGGCATGCAAGCTCTAAGTTACCAAAATGGAGCCTCTAGATCAACTTCCTAGACAATGAGCTAAAGTAGACAGGAAGTGACTGGTCGAAGGAGGGCCATAATGTTTCCCTCGTCATCGACACGAGATAGAGGAATAAGATGATAGTGAATCAATACTAAACAGAGGATTAGGGGTTGAAAAATGCATAAAGAACTTCTCTTGAACATATTGGTGACACGACTCTAGAATTTGGCAGTATTTGACATCAAGGGATTTGAGGTCATGGTGACGAGGAAAAGAGAAAATGAGAGGTCAAAACGGATAACCTAAACCCATGGAGGCAAAATGACGAATGTGGGATGTCCCCAACCTGACACGAACTGAAAATAGGTGTCAAGTTAAAGAGCGACATACTGCTGACACAACCGAAAACTAGTTCCATTTTCCCCCACCATTTCTAGCGAGTACCCCAATTATTTTTGGAAACAAGCTTGAAGGGGATGACATATGCTTGCCATGTAAGTTTGTCCTTCGGACAAATCCATCCTAGTGCATATTATGAGCCCTAGGAAGGAGGAACTCGGTAATGTCATGGTGACAACTTCAAATGTCATTTACTTTTAACGAGTTTGACAAAGGGAAAACTCGATGTCTTTTCATGTTTAGAGAGTTTGAAAAAAGGTAGAAAAGAAAACTCCATAAGGTCCCTTTTCGTAAGTCGTCTCGAAGATCTGAAAAGGTAGAAAACAATATCTGAGAGAACCTCTTAGCCATGTGTGAAAAAGTTAGTCCCTTTTCATAAATAATCTGTCCTAGCCCGAAAAAGGGGTAAACGTATACTGGGCAGATGACGTTTCACAACCTTTAGCGAGTTCAAAACGAGAAGGGTCTCGGCAATCTTTTCAATTTTTGAGAGTCAGAAAAGAGCTGAAAGATGACTCCAGGGGGTGACTTTTTCGTGTTTTTACAGAGTCCGAAAAGGTAATAAAATACAACTCGTTTCCTCATCGTTACCAGTTTTAGGACCTGTTGCTGCATAAGAAACAAACGTAAAACCCATTTTCGAGAAAAAATAATAAAAAATAATCAACGAAGGTGTTCAAAAACCTAATTAGGGTTATAAAAGGCTATAAAAAAATTCAAATAGTAAAAACAATTTAATTTTACCTTTTCACCTTCTTGTGAGCATTTTCATCGGTTTTCACTGTGAATTTGTGGAGCTGACTGTAGGCAATTCAGGAAGTCATTGACGAATCTGCTTCTTCTAGGTAAGAGCCATGAACTTCTCCTGCAATTCTATCCAATTTCTATATGCTTTCATGTTTTGAGGCCTTTTGTGGGAGGGGTTGAAAAAAACATGGCCTCGACGGTCGGCGCCGGTTCTGGGCATGGAGTTGCGCTGACCTTCACAATTTTTAAACGGGAAAGCGCCGCTTGGCGTTGCTATTTAAAAAAAAACAGTGCCGAATGCCGCACCCAAAATTTTCAAGTTTTCCCTAAAAAATTATTGGACAAATGGATCGATTCTTTAACCATATGGCTAATGGAACCTCATATGTTGGTTTTGTAAGAATAATCAACAGCTAAAATGGTAATAGAGTGGAAAGAGTGGGAGCATGGGGAAGAGGATGAACATGCCATGGAGAATGATGCATGCATGGATGATCTGAGGAACTGTGGGCTCCTAAAATGCTTCATGACCCCATGTCTGAGAGCTCAGCTAGAGCTGCTACAATACTTGATCAATGTATAGGACATTGATCGAGAGAGATTCATCATTCATGACCAGGAACTGGAGATAGAAGTCTCTGATATCTACTTCATAACTGGATTGTCGCGGAAGGGAGAGCAACCACTGATGACAGGTACTCGGGCCCTTGGAGAGAGCATGGGCATGTTGATAGATAGAGTTTTTCATGGGGCAAGGAAAGCACATAAGAGTGGCAAGCTAGACATTCAGACAATGGCCAACTTACCATTAAGGGTAGTGCTGCATACCATTACTCGGGCTGCCGGATATCAGGCTACCCATGAAGCTACAAAGACGCAACTCCAATTGGCCATAGATTTCATGGCTCCGACAATCTTCAATTGGGCGGAAGCGGTGACAATACACATGAAGCGCCAACTAACCAAATGTAAAAATGGTAAGCTGAAGTAGTTTGGGTATGGGTCCATCTTGATACCGTTCATCCTGGAAAGGTTATCAATATTCTAGTGCCAAGAGGCGATCATACCCATGCCACCAGCACAAGAGCCACAGATGGTCCATTGGGCTGAGCCGATGCCTCGATTAGGAGGTGGGTTTCATATGTTGTGGAGACCAGAGTTCTTTGACTGGTTGAGGTGACAACTCATGATCGTGGTGGAGGACTCGCCGTATACCGGCACCGATTTCAGGGGCGATCCAGATCTTCTACTTTCGTAAGGGGACTACTGGGATGAGGACAAAGGTAAATACTCATTTTTGGATTTTTATGAGTATTACATTTTTTTGGTTTATATATATGTGTGTGTGTGTGTGTTCTAATATTTACTCATGCATTGCAGATGTTGGACCAGAGAGACCCGTGGGGATGTCCCTAATAGCTTGAAGGGTCCCAAGAGATTTGAAAGTGGCCCCTCATGGTGAGGGAAGCGATGAGGAAGAAATCACACATAAATTTGAGGAACTCACAAGCGGGATCTCGGATCACGTGAGATTCGAGGACATTCCTCGTGCTTACTAGCGGCACACTGCGGGAGTTTCTAACCGCATCCATCGACTACTAAGACGTGTTGTGCGAGCAATGACATGCTATCATGAGCACCATGCTGATTAGACTCCTAGGTTTCATTTCTGCATATTTTTTGAGAGACACGGCCTCTCAGAATGTAACTGAAACACATATATTTTGAACCTTGATGTACAAGTCGCTGTAAACAATCGATATATATATATATATATATATATGATGCAGGGGCATCCGGACAGATTTGAATTAAGTCGAATCTGAAGTTAGGTATGCGAACGGTCATGTAAATCTGGGGCAAAATTTGTTTGAACCGATACTGAATTTCGTAACTAATTGAGTGAAATGATCTGCGTGTGTGCATTTGGGAAGACGACGGGTTGTTTGAGCGACTCGGAGAGATTTTGGGCATCTCAAACGATTCATGTTCTTCTGTAAATTCTGTATAAATGACGAATCTGTAATGTGTGAGAGGGGGTGCATACGATGTAGTCGAAAGGGGAATTGGACTAAGGCTGAAATGACTTAGACGTTTGTAAGCGATGCTCTTGTACATAATAGAAATAGTGTTTCCAGAACCTGTGTGTCGAATTGTGCTCTTTTACAGTTAGATATATGTATTACAAAATCTGCAATAGGAATGTCGCGATTTCAGTAGTTTATTGACCATCGATCCTTACAGGATCGAAGGCAATTTAATATTTATATGATGTTATAGTATAGACGTAGATGATGGTGGATTTATTTTACTGAGTCTTGTGTATAAATTGAACACATATGTGTTCTGCGTGGTTGGGATAATAAAAAATCAATGAACTTAACCTTTTTATGAAGGGCAGAGGCCATGTCCACTCTGTTTAATGAGCATGTTAAGTCTTTCATTGAAACCTTGTCTTGAATTAACAATGGTTGAAGTCACAGCATTAACATGGAGTCGAAGACATGGTTTCCAAATCGGAATCGTGAGATAAGTACGCCGAGGTGTGCTGGAATAAGGCGAAGTCCAAGTACGTGAGGACGCGACTGCAATGCAATGAAACTCCAGAATCAAACGCAGTCTAATACCGGACTTGCCGACAAGTGGTTTTATAAAACCATACCACCGTTTCGTTGGTCAAAAGGTTATGATATGTTTTGTTTGTTTAAATCGCTCCCGACGCAGTTAAAATAACATTGGGTTTTAAGGTGCGTATGGCTATGATTATAAGATCTCAAATCAAGGGTTCGAGATTTAAAGAAGCTTTCGCACATTATAGATGAAGTTGCCCAAATTAGAAATTAATTGGGCTTTAACTTAAAATGCATTATTTTTAGATGCATAAAGTGGTGATTGTGGGTTGAATGAGGTTTCGCTTTTCATCAATATATATATATATATATATATATATATATATATATATAT
This sequence comes from Pinus albicaulis, assembly GCA_034641835.2. Classification (NCBI taxonomy): domain Eukaryota; kingdom Viridiplantae; phylum Streptophyta; class Pinopsida; order Pinales; family Pinaceae; genus Pinus; species Pinus albicaulis. Next base: position 454,427,958 of record CM076576.1, on the reverse strand, counting down.
ATATATATATATATATATATATATATATATATATATATATATATATATATATATATATTATTTTCCTCTCTAAATCTTACTATGTGATGATGATTGCTTTTACAAATTTCGCAAATGTCTATCTAATACAATATTAGCTACTCAATCAATTAACGTATTCATTCTTTAGGGAATATGCTGATATGTAATATAATCAAAATTTATTTCTAACAAACAAACACGTAAATACATCCTTAAAATCTAAGGGTTTCTGACAGAATAACGCCCATTGAGTTGGAGAACAATAAGGTAAGAGTCTAGGTTTACAATTAATTCATGAATGTCGAGGGCAACAACTTCAGTTAGAAGTTCGATAACAACACTGTATTCAATGACATTGTGAGTTGTACGTCCTAGAAAAATGACTTGAAGGTCTACCAACTCACTGTTAGGATCATAAATTACCCAAACCGTGGAGGATGGGTTTCGGGTACTGTGGGAGGCACCGTCAAGAAACTGACATAAGGAGTGACAGACATTTGCACAGTAAGAAAAGACATAATAAGCAGGAAAAACTGCTCGCAAAGCACACCAAGCCAAAAATGTGTTAAACCCTCGGTTAAATTGAGAGGGGGGGGTGAATCAGTTTAATACATTCATGGAATTTTAAAACTTTCTTTTAAACTTATTTACACCTTCATTTCATCATTAACTTAATGTATAATGAAACATAAATCTTAATATGTGAGAAACAAGTATTAAGCAGATTAAATATAGAACATCAACACATAATCATCATGCATATAGACAACAGATATAAGTGGAAACCCATAAGGGAGAAAACCACATATTATTATTGTTGTGATACAAAGGCAAGCTCCAACTCCCTCTCACCACTGATTTTCTGTAGGCTCCAACCTACAGGAGGCCACTACCTCAAATTCTGCAAGCTACAACTTGCAAGGAAGCTCCAAATCCCATCTATTTTGTACAAGCTACAACCCACAAGAGGCTCCAACCTAAACCAGATACAAATGGACATCTATCAAACTACAACTTGATATGGAAGCACCAACTTTCTCACACTGCAATAAAATCATATGCTGATTTACCTGGATATCAGCTCTTTTTTTCTTCTTCTTCACTATTGTCCTTCTAGCCTTCAAATATAATTTATATCAGCTTTGGATCTTCACAGCTTCTCTATCTGCTCTGTCTTATTCTTCCACTCTCTAACCTCTCTATGCACATCACAATAACATCATTTATAGAGATCACTTAATGGTTGTTTGCATTCTATATGGGAATATGAAGTGGACATGCATGACTCTTGCCTTCCACCCATTCATTTCCTCAGTATATACTCATTTCAGTATTAAATTGGAGTTTTGATTTGCCTACGGAGACTTGCCCTTGCATCATAAACAATAAAAAATAAATAATACATTTACAGTTACAATCAATTATTTTACTCAGCCCTTTTAGTTTCTTAGCTTTGCTATGTGTTTGTCCCCTTCTGCTTGTTGTCCTTTTGTATTTTATGTTTCTGTAATTATATTTCAACTGTGCTGCATAACTGCCCTTTTTTCACAACTCGACCCATGCTGTTGCACTGTTTTGCACTTGGTCGGATCCTTTTACTTACCCGAGCCTTTCTTTGCTATGTTCAGTCTTTTTGTTTGACTCACTGCCGCAACATTGTTCATCTTGGTTGGCTTCTTTACACAAACCCTTTGGACCTTATCAACAAATCACACATAACATACGCGGAACAGGGGCTATCAGGTCCCACACTACTTTACCAATCACAATACGTCGCACATTTCTTGCCCACACCTTTTAACATTTTACAAAATATCAAAATACACATGGAATCACAAACTGTTACTTTAAGCTCGATTAAACATAAAACCCAAAGCAATTACATACATGCGGAACTTCTTTATTGGAGGGTCCCACAACACTTTCCACCAATCATAGGCAATCACACTTCACAACCTTTATGATTTAACTTAGAGGCTAAACTTTATTTCTTGTGATCTGTGATATTACGCTGGTGTGCAGTGTTGATACGTGGCTCATCCCTCATCGCATCGCATACTTCAATCCTTCCTACATCACATTGCAAAAAACTTACCATACCATGCGAAGCCTAAGCGCTGTCTACTAAAATTTGCGATGTGCGAACTTGCGATTCGCCGTCCACCGTTGATCTGCCATACGATCTAACGGTCCTCACTACTTGCCCTGCCGTGCCAACACGTGTCCCTTCTCCACTTCGCATCGCATATATTTTAACTTACCTTGCGACGGCCTTAAGCGCTATCTGCTACCATTTGCGATGTGCGAACTCGCGATTCGCCATCCACCGTTGATCTTTCGCCTTCACTTATGTGATCTAATCCTGATCGTCTGCTCATCCTTCATGCGACTCTTCTGCCCGCTCTGATCTCTGTCATTAATTCTTAATACTTCGATTCTGTGGTTCGATATTTGTCGTCTGATCGCCTCCCTTAGAATTATTCTAAGATTTCTCTGCCTTAGTCAATTTATGTTTGTTTATACCGCCGCCGCTCTTCAACACTGGTTCCTCCACGCTACTCCTCCTGAGCTTGTTCTGTATTCTTCAACGCGAATCTCTCTTGAGCTTTATACTATCACCGCTTTGCAGCACCGGTTCCTCCACGCTACTCCTCCTGAGCTTGTTCTGTATTCTTCAACACGAATCTCCCCTGAGCTTTATTCAGTTTCTAAACGCGTTGATCTCTCCTAATCTTTTTATTCTATTCGTTATTCACTCCGACTTGGGATTATTATGCTTTGCTGCTTCTCTGCTGCTCTTTTATGCTTTCTTACTGCATTGTTGCCTGATTTACTCCTTTGCCTTATTGCTGGTTATGGTGCTGCTCCTTTGTGCTCCTTTGCCATCAATGAAAACATTTCCAAAAATCTCCCCCTTTGGCATTGATGGCAACACATCCACCAATACTCCAATACTTCCTCCAGGAATTCCTCCCCCTTTCATTCCGAGAAGTGTCTTTCTTCCTTTGCTTGCTTTTCAGAAGAGCCTTTTTCTTTTGCTTGCTTTTCCTCCCCCTTTGACATCAATGACAAAGGGTTGCACATTTCCCAGTGTAGTTTCTATCTTTGCACTATTTCTCTCTGAGTTGTGTTTAGGCCTTCTTCTTCTGAATTTATACCTTGCTGCTCCAGACTAGTGTACCAGAGTTGTTGGGAGAACACTTTGAAAATTATTGAGATTGCATGGAAAGCTTGTCACCATAGAATTTTCTATACTTATGTCCCTTATTGCTTGATAGAGGTGATATATGCTGGACTTTTGATGTACTTCTGTCGTAATACTCCGATCTTGAGGACCTATACCATACCATTGCTCCATAGCTCTAGCTCTTCTGTGACAACTTTTATGGGCTGCTCTCCCCCTGGAATGATGCTTTCTTGTTTGATACTGACTATCTTATCTACTGCACTGTTTCTGTTCCTTGTATTGCAGCCTTTGCTAGTGTATTTCCAACATCAATTTTTTAATTTTTTTTTGCTGATCATATCAGAGAGTATCATCTGCAGACATTACCCCTAGTTTGTATCTTAGATATTCAAATGGTTCTTTAGCAAGAGGTTTTGTGAATATGTCTGCTGTTTGTTCCTTTGTTGGTACATACTCCATCTTTACTATTTTCTCTGCTACTTGTTCTCTAAGGAAGTGGTACTTTATTGGGATGTGCTTTGTTTTTGAATGAAGTACTGGATTTTTTGATATAATTATTACACTTGTATTGTCACATTTGATAGAAATGGGTTCATTGATGCTTACCTTCATGCCTTGGAGAGTTTGTTTCATCTACATTACTTGTGTGCAACAAGTTGCTGCTGCTATTTATTCCGCTTCGGCTGTAGATAGAGAGACAAATGTTTTCTTCTTGCTTAACCATGCCACCAGAATTTCTCCCAATTAAAATTCACCTCCACTTGTGCTTTTCTTGTCATCCACACAACTGGCCCAATCTGCATCTGTATATGTTTTCAATGTGAAGTCTTTGCCTTTCGGATACCATAGGCCATAATGTGCAGTTCCTTGCAGATATCTAAATATCTTCTTGATTGCTAGCAAGTGATTTTGTTTTGGTGCTTCTTGATATCTTGCCACAAGTCCTACTGCCAACATAATTTCTGGTCTAGAGGAAGTTAGGTATAGAAAAATTCCTATCATAGATCTGTAAAGTCTTTGATCTACATCTGCGGATCCATCATCAGCACATAGCTTGCATCCAGTGATCATGGTAGTTAACACAGGTTTGTAGTCTTCCATTTGGAACCTTTTCAACATGTCTCTTAAGTATTTTTCTTGTGAAATGAATATTCCTGTGTTCTTTTGTAGAATTTGAAGTCCCAAGTAGAAGGTAAGATCTCCAATCATAGACATCTCAAATTCTGACTTCATCTCTTCTGCAAATCATTTTGCTAACTCATATTTGTTGCTACCAAACATGATGTCATCTACATATACTACTACAATTAAGAGTTCATTTTCATCAGCCTTTATGTACAGATTGCTGTTGAAATATGACAACAAATGTAAATAATGTAATTTTTGGGTAAATTTACTTATTACCGGTTAGTTGGTTGTATAACGAAATGAAGTTAGAATAATGAAGTTTCCCATCTTAAATTTGGATGCTTGAGAGGCTTTTAAGAAGTGGAGAATCATTCTTGATTAATAGAGTTTCCAATCCCTTGCCCTGTGGAGGTTTACTTGACACCTTGTCAAGGTTTTACCACGTAAATTACTGTGTTTACCCATGTGTGATTGATTCAGTTTCATTCAGTTCTGTTTCTTCTTGTTTAATGTTTTCCAATACAACAAGTGGTATCAGAGCCAATTAACCACCAGCAAGGAAGGTGACCTATGCAGAAGTTTCCAGAGAGTCGTGAGACCCTGTAGAACCGTTGAGAGACTACTTGCTACCATAACTTGCTGCTGGAGAAAAGATCTGTCCGTTGTTAAACCCGCTGCTAGAGAGAAGTTCTGTCCCTGTCCATCGATTTGAAGTAAGCACTGTCCGTTTGGAAGAGCTTGTCGCCGCCAGAGGAAAATAATTTTTTTTTCCTTGGCTAATTGTCAAAGCCGGTAAAAAGAAGAAGAAGAAGAAGTTGGGTTTGTTCAACACTATTGGTAGAAGATAGAGTTGCCGGAGTTGCATTGTGCTAGGAGGTTGTTTTTTTTTTTTTTGGTCGAGGATCTAAGGAGTTCGGGTAATTTAATTCTCAATTTCAAAAATGTGGAAGTCTATAAATTAATCTATTAAGGATTTTTTCTTTTTTCTTTTTAAATGGGCAATCTAAGAGTTATTTGTTGAATAAGGTTCTGAAATTCTGAAACCTTTGGGTTATTTCAGAGTCAATTTTTTTTTAAATGAAATAGAATTTTAAGAATGAAAGAAAAGAAAAAGCTTAAAATTCTGGAAATTTAAAAGCTTAAAAATTCTGAAAATTGGAATAGAGAAGTTTTCTGGCAGAGGAAATTGGAATAGGTTTTGAATTTTTTTTTTTTTTGGAAATTTAGAACAAGAAGGGAAGTCAGATTTTGAAAGGAATTAAGAGATTGGAAACCAAAAATAAACCCTATCTGAAAAAAGAGGAAACCATTTTTTTTTAACCCTATTTGGAAATTTAAGGAAGAAGGGAAATAAAAAATCCATAATAGAAAGAAATTTCAAAAATGACGAATGCGAAGTTCGAGGTGGAGAAGTTCACCGAGAAGAACAATTTCACATTGTGGAAACTGAAAGTTAGGGACTTGCTGGTGCAACAAGGGTTGCACAAAGCATTAGACGGGGTAAAGAAAAAACCTGCAAGCGTGATGGATTCAGACTGGGAGGACTTGGATGCCCAAGCCCTTAGTACCATTAGGTTATGTTTAGAAGATGAAGTTATCTTTAATATTGTTGAAGAGGGTACAACTGAATGGTTGTGGGGAAAACTGGAAACTTTGTATATGAATAAATCATTAACCAATAGAATTTATTTGAAAATACAATTGTACAGTCTTCAGATGAAGGAGGGTACAAAAGTTGCAGAACATTTAAATATTTTTAATACACTTATTTTCCAGTTGTCAGATATGGAAGTTAAAATTTAGGAAGAAGACAATGCTATAACCTTGTTATGTTATCTGCCCGAGTCATGGGACCACTTTGTAACTTCAATAAATTTGAGCACTACTGATTCTTTGAAATTTGAATCAGTTGTGGGTGCTTTATTATCTGAAGAAGTACAAAGGAAATCTAGTATTGAAACATCTGCACCAGAAGCCATGGTAGCCAGAGGTCGGTCAAAGGAAAGAGGGGAGAAATCAAGGGGTTCTTCTAGATCAAAGTCAAAGGGCGTCAAGAAATGTAAAGCCAAGTGCTGGCATTGCAACAAAATTGGACACCTCAAGAAAGACTGTAGGAAACAGAAGGAGTCGGAAAACCAAAATAAGGAAGCAAATCAGGTTGATTCAAGTATGATTGATGAAATTTTAACTGCTGAAGCCCTACCTGTTTGCAATGTCTCTCAAGATGCTGAAAATGGGCTATTAGACTCTGGTGCTCCTCATCACATGAGTCCGCACAAAATTTGGTTTACTTCATATGAAGCTGTAAATGGTAGTTCTTTTTTTATGGGAAATAATGCATCTTGTCAGACTGTTGGGATGGGTAATGTAAAAATTAAAATGTATGATGATACAGTTAAAACATTATATGATGTTAGGCATGTACCTGAACTAAATAAAAACTTGATTTCCTTGGGAGTTTTGGATTCGAATGGGTATAAATTTACAGGTCAGAATGGAGTCCTGAAAGTCTCAAAAGGAGCCTTGGTTGTTATGAAGGTTGAAAAGGTCAGAAATCTGTATAGACTCAAAGGAAGCACTCAATTTAGTGAAGCAGTGATTGTATCAGAAAAAGCAGAACAAATTTCTCGTCTATGGCATCAGCGGTTGGGTCACATGAGCAAGAAAGGTCTTCAGGTACTGATGAACCACAAGTTGCTTCCTGATTTGAAATCCTTGAAGTTGGATTTTTGTAAACATTGCGTGTTTGGAAAAAAATGTAAACAAAGGTTCATGACTAGAAATCATAATATTAAACAAATTTCATACTACATTCATTCTGATCTGTGGGGACCATATCCTACTATGTCTTATGGAGGTGCATTATATTTCTTAACATTTATTGATGATTTCTCCTAGAAATTTTGGGTCTATATGTTGAAAAATAAAGTTTAATGTTTTTAAACAATTCAAAGCAATGGTGGAAAAGAAAACAGGCAAATCAATTAAATGTTTAGGATCTGAAATTGGCGGTGAATTTACTTCTTTAGAATTGAACAATTCTGTAAGGATGAAGGGATTTTTAGACATAAAAATGTTGTTTATACTCGTTAGCAAAATGGCGTTGCTGAACGTATGAATTAGACTCTTATGGAAAGAGCCAAAAGCATGATTATCAATGCTAACTTGCCAAAGGAGTCGTGGGTAGAAGCAGTATCTACTGCTTGTTATTTAGTTAACAGATCACCTTCGGTTGCCATAAACTGTAAAATTCTTGAAGAAGTTTGGTCGGGTCAGTCTTGTGATTATTCTTATTTGAATATTTTTGGTTGTGATGCCTATGCTCTTATTCCTGGAAATCAACGTTCAAAGTTAGATCCAAAATTGAAATGTTGTGTCTTTGTTGGGTATGATTATGCAGTGAAAGGATATAGGTTGTGGGATCCTTCTTCACGAAAGATAGTCATTAGTAGAGATGTAACATTTGATGAATCTTCTCTTCGAAAATCAAATGTTGGAAAATTTGAACAGGAACAGGTATCGCCAAATCAGCAGATTCAATTAGAGACTAAACCTTTTCCAGAAAGTTGAAAGGAAGGAGAGACTTCTGATGAAAAAGATGGATAAGCAAAGGAAACTGGAGAAATTCCGGAACCAATCCAGCAACCAGTCACTCTAAGAAGGTCTACAAGGGAAAGAAAAACACCCAAAAGGTATGAAGATTCCGCTTCATCTTTTGCATTGATTACTGAATATGGGGAAACTTCTTGTTATCAAGAAGCAGTAGATGATGCAGATATCGAGAATTGGAAAAAGGCTATGGAAGAAGAAATGGATTCCTTAGCCAAGAACAATACCTGGGATCTTGTCGAACTTCCTAAAGGGAGAAGTGTTGTTGGGTGCAAATGGGTCTTCAATTTGAAAAGAAAAGTTGATAGAACTATTGATAGGCATAAGGAGAGGCTGGTTGCAAAAGGGTATTCTCAGGTTGAAGGTATTGATTTTCATGAGATTTTTTCACCAGTGGTTAAAATTGTTTCTATTCGTACTGTGTTAGAACTAACTGCATTACTTGATCTTGAGTTAGAACATTTAGATGTTAAAACAACCTTTCTTCATGGTTATTTGGATGAAGAGATATATATGGATTAGCCAGAAGGTTTTTTACAAGGCCGCAACAAAAGATTAGTTTGCAAGCTTAGGAAATCATTGTATGGCCTGAGGAAGTCTCCCAGGAAATGGTACAAGAAGTTTGACTCCTTCATGGTGAGCCAAAATTTTATCAGAAGTGAGTAGGATCATTGTGTATACTTCAAAAGTTTCAATGGCATATTCATTATCTTGGTGTTGTATCTTGATGATATGCTTATTGCAAGAAAAAGCATGGAAGAAATCAATAGGTTAAAGGCTCAACTTTCTAGGACATTTGGTATGAAGGATCTTGGAGAGGCAAAACATATCTTAGGCATGGAGATACACATAGACAGGAAGAATGGTAAGCATTGGTTATCACAAAAGACGTATGTGGAGAAATTACTTGAAAAGTTCGATATGAACAATGTGAAACCTGTAAATGTTCCATTAGCTTCCCATTTTAAGCTTTCTTCAGATTTAAGTCCTAGAACTAATGAAGAAAACAAGTATATGTCTCGTGTACCATATTCAAATGCAGTAGGCAACTTAATGTATGCGATGGTATCTACAAGACCTGACATTTCACATGCAGTTGGAGTTGTCAGCAGGTTCATGGAAAATCCAGGAGAAGAACATTGGCGAGCAGTGAAATGGGTGATTCGATATTTGAGAGGCACAAGTTACCATTGCATCAGCTTAGATGGTCATGAAGGTTCAGTCTGTAGATATGTGGATGCTGATTATGCAGGTGATTTGGAAAAAAGGAGGTCTGCTACAGGTTATGTTTTTACTCTTGCAGGTGGAGAAATCAGTTGGATGTCAAAGCTTCAAGAGACGGTTTCTTTGTCCACTACTGAAGCAGAGTATATAGCTGCTTCAGATGCCTGTAAAGAGGCAATCTAGTTAAAAGGTCTACTTGATGAGATTGGAAGGACGCAGGAGAAAGTGAATGTATTCTGTGACAATCAGAGTGCTATTCATTTGGCTACAAATCCAGCCTATCACAGCAAGACCAAACACATCGATGTCAGGTATCACTTTGTGAGACATTTAATCGAAGGCGGAAAAGTAGTTCTCAAGAAGGTCCGTACACAGGAAAATCATGCAGATACATTCACGAAGCCAGTTATAGTAGAGAAGCTGAGATGGTGTCTCGCTTCTTTTGGCTTGCAGAAAATATGATGAATGGGCATGGGCAAGGGATTAGGAAAATTGTTGTCAAGGTGGAGTTTGTTGAAATATGACAACAAATGTAAATAATGTAATTTTTGGGTAAATTTACTTATTACTGGTTAGTTGTTTGTATAATGAAATGAAGTTAGAATAACGAAGTTGCCCATCTTAAATTGGGATGGCCCGAGAGGCTTGTAAGAAGTGGAGAATCATTCTTGATTAATAGAGTTTCCAATCCCTTGCCCCATGGAGGTTTACTTGACACCCTGTTAAGGTTTTACCACATAAATTACTGTGTTTACCCATGTGTGATTGATTCAGTTTCATTCAGTTCTGTTTCTTCTTGTTTAATGTTTTCCAATACAACAATTGTTGTCTACTCCTCCTTTCTTGAAACCTTGTTTTTGTAAGTATTTTTCTAGCCTAGAATAGCATGCACGTGGAGCTTGTTTGAGACCATATAAGGATTTTTTTAATCTGCACACATAATCGTGTTTATTTTTTAAGGAAAATCCTTCAGGTTGTTCCATGTAGACTTATTCCTCTAGATCTCCATTCAAGAAGGCATAATTCACATCCATTTGATATACCTTGAAATCATGATAGCATGCAAAAGCTAAAATTTTTTTGATTGCTTCCATTCTTGCAATAGGGGAAAAAGTTTCATCATAATCAACTCCGATTTCAGAGTATCCCTTGCATACAATTTTTTCCCAGTGGGTCTTGGCATTAACTCCCAGGTCTTTTTCTTCTCAATTTGGTCTAGTTCTTCATTCATAGAATTTACCCAATTTTTGTCTTTGTAGGCTTCATCGAAATTCTTTAGTTCTATCGGTGACATCATGGCTAGGTACACTTCCTCGGTCTGTTCAGCTAGTTGTCTTCTAGTTTGGACTCCTGCACTCTTGTCTCCAATGATTTGATCTTCTGGATGGTTCTTCTGAGTGTATCTCGAGGGTCCTTTTGAGTTTAATTTAGTATCTTCTGTTGTCTTACTTTGTTCTTCATTTTCTTGATTCTAATCTTCATGATCATCTGGAGGATTGGCACAGTTTGTGCTTCTGGTTCTGTTTGGTAGATCTTCTTCGAATCTCACATCAATTCTTTCCACAATTTTATGTAGTATTTTGTTGTAGCACCTGTATCCCTTACTCTTGGATGCATATCCCATAAATATTCCTTCATCAGCTCTTGCATCATACTTCCCCATTTTTTCATCCTTATTATTTATGAAACATTTGCTGCCAAAGACTCTAATTGATGCCAGTTTCCCATGCCACAATTCATATGGATTATTTTCCAAATTTGGTCTAAGATGAGCTTTGTTAAGAATATGAACAATTGTGTGTACTGATTTTGCCTAGTAGGTTTGGGGAATGTTACTTTCTTGCATCATGGATCTGGAAATCTATTGTACTGACCTGTTTTGCCTCTCTGCCACTCCATTTTGTTGAGGTGTACCTGCAATTGTAAACTGTTGCTTTATCCCACATTCATTGCACAGGTCTGCAAAATCATTGTATGTGAATTCACCTTCTCTGTATGATCTGCTGCATTTTACCTTACATCTAGTTTACAACCAAAAGAGCCTTGACATTGTAGCCTCCTTCAACGGGTCCAGTCAAACGCGTCTCAATCATTCGTCGGGGAATTGGACTTGGTGAGGCAATAAACCTATACTCTCTCTTGAAAATGGATTCCTATATGATCTATCTCACACCAGCTATAGTAAGGATTGTTCAACTATTCAACCATTTCAACTTGCTACAACTATGTGAGAAGGGTGTATTTATTGGAGAGGAGGAGGTGGTTTGGGATTCCTCATATGGTGGAAAGAAGACCTTATCCTTTGGGGAGTTGCTCAATTGTAGGAAACAAGAAGCCAAAGGAAGGTATTCGATGCTATTCAGTCGAACAAACCATGCTAACTTCGCCCACGAAGTGGTTGAGAATGGAAACTTCGCTTCTATTTAAAAAAAAAATTCCAAAAACAGCTCGATGTGGGAAGCCCACTGAGATAGAGCGCCAATGGGCACGAGGCCCAGTGTTAATTTCTGTATGGGCACGAGGCCATAACTTCCCACTAGTGCTGACCCAAAATCATATGTTTTTGAGAGTCTGCTTGAGGAATAGTCAACAGAGAAAATGTTCTTTTCATGCTAAGGGATGCAATGACACTTTTTGCAAGGTATGAAAATACAAAAAAGTCACTGAAATGGTCCTCCAATGTGAGGGATGGGGATTGCAAGGACGGTGACAAAATAATGTGTAACATATGCCCCCTAAATTATGAGGTCCGAGAGAGAGGGAGTTGTGAAATGCTTTACAAGAACATGTTCAAACTAAACACCGCTGTCATAAGACCTGCAAGTATAAGTACAACTGATATCTCTGATACATGAACATGTGGCATGGGTGCAAACATCCATAATAGAGTACATATAAAAACAATATCCGAGGTATAGACACAACCATCTAGTAAGAAGGATCAATAAATAGACTCAGGCATAATCACAATCATCCAATCAAAAGAGTCATGCATATAGTCATGATAAACCAAAATGATCTCGCAGCCTAAATTTTATCAGAAAAAACCCAGGGTCTTGCGCTCCATCTCGACCCGAACAAGTACAAATTCAAGCATGTGATTATGTGAGCTGAAGTCGAACATGCAGGAAAGTCACCTGATTACCAGCCAATGATGAAAGCTGTTAACATGCATGAGAGAAACCACCAATAATGACAATGGCTCTCAAGGTACAACTGGTACAATCCATGAAATGAGAATAGTGAGCTGGCGTGGAACACCCGCGTAATCACTCGATCAAAGGCCAATGATGAGGACCTGTCTTCGAATGCGAAGAAATTTCCATTGAGGCATGCAAGCTCCAAGGTACCAGAAGGGAGTCTCTAGATCAATTTCCTGGATAATGAGCTGAAGTTGACAGGAAGTGATTTGGTTGAAGGAGGGCCATAATGTATCCCACATCATCTACACAAGACAAAGGAATAAGATGATAGTGAATCAGGACCAAACAGAGGATTAGAGGTTGAAAATTGAAAAAGGAAACTTCTCTTGAACATATCGGTGACACGACTCTGGAAATTTGGCAGTATTTGACATCAAGGGATCTGAGATCATGATGACGCGGTAAAGAGAGGATGAGAGGTCAAAACAGATTACCCAAACCCATGGAGGTGAAAATGACGAAATGAGATGTCCCCAATGCGACACGAATGCATATGAGTGTCTTGTTCAAGAGCGACATACTGCCGACACGACTGAGAAAAGGTTCCATTTTCCCCCACCATTGCTGGTGAGTACCCCAACTATTTTTGGAAACAAGATTGTAGGGGATAGAATGTGCTTATCATATAAGTTTTTCCTTCGGACAAATCCACCCTAGTACATTTTACGAGCCCTAGGAAGGAGGAACTTGGTTACGTCATGGTGACGATTACCAATGCCATTTAGGTTTTAGCGAGTCTGACAAAGGAAAAACTCGACATATTTTCATTTTTAGAGAATTTGAAAAGAAACAAAAAAGAAAACTCTAGTAGGTCCCTTTTCGTAGGTAGTCTCACAGATCTGAAAAGGTAGAAAACTATGTTTGAGAGAACCTCTTAGTCGTGATAGGCTAAGGTATTCCTTTTTCATAAATAATCCATCCCAGCCCGAAAAAGGGGTAAACGTATACTAGGTAGATATCATTTCGTAGCCTTTTAACGAGTTCAAAATGACAAGAGTCTCGACAATCTTTTCAATTTTCGAGAGTCAGAAAAGAGCTGAAAGATGACTCCAGGGGTGACTTTTTCGTGTTTTTACAGAGTCCAAAAAAGTATAAAATACAACTCGTTACTTCATCGTCGTTACGTTGAGGACCTTTTTCTACACAAGAAATGCATGTAAAACCCATTTTTCGAGATAAAAAGAAAAATAATCGAAAAATATGCTCAAAAACCTAATTAGGGGTTCTGAAAAGTTTATAAAATGTCAAAAATAGTAAAAATAAATTACTTTTCACTTTTACCTCTTGTGAGAAATTTTTACCCTTTTTCACTATGCTTTTGCGGAGTTGATAGTGGACAATCCAGAAGGCCAATCATGAATATGTCTTTTCTAGGTAAGAGCTCATTTCCTTGCCTGCATTTTGATGTAAATTTCATTTCCTACAACCCAATTTGTAGATATGTGGAGGGGTTTTTGTGTAAATTAGGGCACGGCGGTCAGCGCGAGTTTCAGGCACGGACTTGCACCAACCGACCTTGAATTCAAACGGGGGCGTGCCACTTGGTGCGACTGTTTTTAAAACAGTCTCTCCAACCGCGGCCACGAATTTAGGTTGTAAATTCAAATAATTAGCCTATCTTAAACACTCAAATAGAAAATGATTTGACTAATGATGACCCCATTGATGTTTTTGCAGGTTTGAAATAGAAAAATGGTGATCGAATGGAAGGAAAGAGAACATAGTGAAGAAGATGAGCAAGCCTTGGGTAATGTGAGATGCATGGACATTCTCAGGGACTGCAGGCTCAAAAAATTCTTCATGGCACCATGTCTCCGAGCTCAACCAGAGCTATTACAGTACTTGATCAGTGAATGGGACATTGATCAGGAAAGATTCATAATTCATGACCAGGAACTAGAGATTGAAGTCTCGGATGTTTACTTCATAACTGGATTGTCACAGAGGGGGGCAGTACCAATCTTGACAGGTACCTGGCCCACAATGGAAAACATGAGGATGGTCATCGACAGACTGTGTCGAGGGGTGAGGAAAGGATCCAAAAGCGGGAAGGTGGATATCCAAACTATTCTCGATTTGGAACTAAAATTAGTGCTGCACACCATCACACGAGCTGCTGGAGTTTAGGCTCCACATGAGGCCACAAAAACACAACTACTTCTTGTAGTAGATTGCATGGTTCCCACTCTCTACAATTGGGTAGAGGCAATAATGATCAACATGAAATTCCAGTGGACGAAATGCAAGAATGGTAAGATGAAATAGTTCGGCTATGGGTCCATCCTGGTACCATTCATCTTGGAACGATTACCAATTTTCCAATGTCAGGAAGTGATAGTTCCTACACCACTAGCCCAGGAGCCACGGATGGTCCGATGGGCAGCTTTGATGCCAAGATCAGGAGGCGGTCAACATATGTCTTGGAGATCGAAGTTCTTCGAGTGGCTCCACCGACAGCTGATTTTCATGGAGGACTGGCCCTATTCTGGCATGGACTTTACCGGTGATGTGGATCTTGCACTCCCAGCAGGAGAGGATTGGGATGAAGCATTGGGTAAGACTCATTTTTTTATTTTGATGAGTATTATGACTTTTTTGACTTTGCATATTCTGATGTTAATCCATATATTCGCAGATGTCACCCCAGAAAGACTAGCATGAATGTCTCCAATAGCACGACGAATTCCTCGCGACTTCGATGTGGCCCCTCATGGTGAGGGAAGCGAGGAGGAGGAAATCGTATGAAACCTGGACGGACTCACTAGTAGGATCCCAGACTATGCGAGATTCGATGATGTTCCTTGCGCGTACCAGAGACACACTGCAGGGGTGTCAAAGTGTGTTCACCACTTATTGAGGCGGCTCGTACGGGCAGTGACATGCTACCATGAGCATCACGCTGAATAGACACCTAGGCTTTTATTTCTGCATATTTTTTGAGAAACATGATGTCTCAAGATGTAACCAAAACACACATATTTTTTGAACTTATGATGCACGTGTGTTAAGTCTGAACTTTACCTATTTTTGCCACCTATACTAAGCCTTGTTTCCCCCATTTTTGACCTCTTCTTGCCCTTTAATTATACCTAGTCCAACTATGTCATCCAGTTTTGGCTAAAAAGGGTATCATAGGCTAAGGTATGTTGAAAAAACATTAGAAGTGTCATTTTATCTAATTTCGAGCATTCTTTGAACTGGTTGTGTCATTATTGCATTACTACTCTAACTAGCCTTGGACTCATGCATAGACTTGTTAGATTCAAGAAGTTCCGCCAATCTTGTAGACAACTCATACAACCAAGATTCATGCATTTATTTTGGATTTCCTACAGATACATCGATTCCCTACAACCGTTATGGATTTCCTACAACCACCTCAAAATCCCGCAGCGAGATTGACAGACAATTTCAACTGCGCAACAAAAATGGTCTAATCCATGCCTTCGATCATGGATTAGACCCAACATCAATTTACTATTGTAAATTTGTATCTGTATTATTGGCTGTGGGCTTAGTTTAGTAATCTGTTTTTTTTCAAAGCCAAATATGGGCTGCCAGAAATGTATAAAATCAGATGTAATTTTCTTAGATGAAGTTCAGCTTTTGATTTCAGAGTTCTTAGGTTGGAAGCTTCTGTTAGAGAGCATGATATCAGACTGTAATCGACTATTATTTCAGATTAATAAATTTTTTTATGTTCTGTTTAATTTTCTGAGCAACTTATTTAATCTTTGAAGGAGTTGTGAGTGAGGGAGGGACCCCTTCGCTCACAACTCCTGCAGCAGTGTGTGTGTGTGCATTTCTGTTTTAATCATGCAATAATAATTTCCTATAACAACTAGTGTTTCCTTTCTGTGTTTTTTACAACAAACTGTAAATTGGTTAAGTGAATTAATATTTTATGTTGAAGAGCTCTTTTCATTTGGCCAATGCTTGGATTCATGCTTTTAAGTTTGATTCTTGATTGGATTTGATTTCTTTTATCTTTCCTGAATCAGTGTCAACAAACACAAGTGTTATAGAGGGATGTTATATGCCGCTCCATAACCATTGTTGCAATAGTACTGATACAGGAAAGCAGCATGAGTTATTGATTGTTTTTTGATCTTTATCTTTTCACGGTCAATATGAGCAATATTAAGTGCTATAGAGGGATGATATATGCCACTCCATAGCCTTTGATGCGATATTATTGACACAGGAAAGAAGCATTAGTTGTTGTTTGAATAATTAATTAACACTTGCAGTAATCAACCTGCATATATTGTGCACTGCATCTCATTAGTTTACCTTCCTGGGTTGACAATTTATATTGACAAATTATACACGTATAAATTGACTCAACATTTTGGTGCCATTGCCGGGGAGGTGCTAAGGGATGATACTGAAAGTGTTTTAGTTTTATTTTGTTGATTTTGTTTTCTTTTTCAGGACTGGGGGAGTCGAAGTGCAAAGACGCAAGGCAAAGCCTATGCACCTAAGAGGTCAGACACCTGCCAAAGCCGTGTCCTGATTGTTTGGTAAGTTTTTATATTTTATTTTGTTTGAATATTAGATGAATGCGGTCCAATATTTACTATATTTTTCATGGTGGTGTGAGCACCACTCCATTTACTAATACACTTACAAGAAGAAGGAAATTTGTAAGAAACAAGGTAGAAAAGAAGGAGGAATCCGAACAGGAGGCTTGTAGTTTTGAATAACTTGACCTTTCTACAGCAGAATCCTCTATTGGAGAATCTTCTATTGCTGCCCATCTTGAATCTCCCCTTACAAGGAAGACCACATCTCTTCTCAGTGGTCAGCCTGAAGAAGAATTCCTTGTAAATCCTGTCAAAGAACTAGAGGTCCAAACCATTGACACTGAAGAATCTATAGCCTTCCAAGGTCCTACTCTTTCTTGGACTGACATGACTCATTTAGAAGGCACTGATGAGAATTAGGAGAAACTTGTCACATTTGAATTTCCTATCATAGAGACTGGGGAAGCCACTCAGATGAAAAACATTCCTCCCTCAGCCTTGCCTAACTTTCGTGGTGCCTTTAGTGAAGACCTTGATGCCTTCTTATTTGAGTTCTATGTAATCTGTAGGAGGTATGACTATTCTTCCAATGCTGAAAAGATGAAATTGTTTCCTAATAAATTGAAAGATGCAGCTCTTAGGTGGTTTATGGGGTTGGAATAAAACTCCATTGCAACTTGGGACAACATTAAGAAGGTGTTTTTGAAAAAGTACCAGGATTACTACAAAACGAGGGATCTCAGGGAAGAAATATTTAGCATGACCCAGAAGGAAGGGGAAAGCCTCAAGGATTTGGTGGAAAGATTCTAATACAATTTATAGAGATCTAAGATGAATCAATTGGACAAAGAGACCAAGAGGACCATTTTTCTTAGGGCATTCAGACCAGAATATCTGGAGGTCTTAAATCTAATGGGAGGAGGCAATGTATCGAAGCTGAGTTATGATGATGTGTGTGAGCTTTGTAAAAGATATTCCAGAGGAAACTCCAAGGTTGGAGGTGGACCAAGAGATCCTTCTTCCAAGCTTGTCAAATTAGTTGTTGGAGCTGGAGTAACCAGAGTTGAAATGGGTACTTTATTTGAAAATTTTAAAACTGATATTCTTAGCACTTTATCTTCACAATTGGATGTTTTGCAGGCTAAGAAGAAACAAGAGAAACAAGATGAATTGGAGAAAGCCTTGGTGGTGTTCTGCTCCAAATGCAGGAAGAAACATGCTCTAAGGGAATGCCCTATTGATAGTGTCGAGGTATGTCGAATTTGTGAGGCTGAGCGTTCCACTGATCAATGTCCTTCTCTGCCTGCAATTAAGGCAGCATACATAGCAGATCAAGGAGATGTCAATGCACTTTATGCAATGGCACCTCAGATACCATGGCAACCACGTCCTACAGGTATGTCACAGTCAAATTTTCAATTTCCTTATGCTCAAAATTAGATGTGGAATGTTCCAATGCCCTGGCAGCCTTGGCCTCCTCAACAACTTTGGCATGGGAACTATTCTGATCCAAATACACAGATTTTCCCACGTCAAAACTTTTATTCACAGCCCACACCGCAACAAATGATATAACCACAACAACAACTTCAATTGACTGCCCCACCAAATCAACGTCGTCCCACGCAAATTCTTGCTCAACCAGTGTCTAACCCCAACAATAAAACCGTCTGATCCGCTCACAACATTGGATTGGTCACTTATCCCACTTTTCCTACCTACTGTATTGCATCCCAGCCGCTGCAGGAAGTTTCTGTCCCTATTTTACAGGAATTTCCTGTGTCTCTGCAGGAAATGTCTGTTCCTGTGTTATAGGAGCTCCCTGTACAGTTGCGGGAATTACCTGTGCAGCTGCAGGAAATCAACCTTAGGTCAGGAAGAGTGGTGAATCAACCCGAAATAATTGAGGAGATTGTAGAGGAAGATACCTTAGAGATGCCTAAAGAGGAAACCACACTTGAACCAGCAAAATCATCTACCTCAAGGTGACAAGAACCTTCCTCATCTCATATAGTCCAACCTCCTTTTCCAGAGAGGTTGGAAATGGAGATCAAGGCAAAACAACCTGAATTTGATCTCTCATCCAAACTAAGAAACATGTGCATCAACATCCAATTGCTGCAAGCAATAAAGGACATCCCAATATATGCTAAAAAAGTGAGGGAACTATGTACCAAGAAACCAGGGAGACAAAAGAAATAATCCTCAACCATTCAAGTAGGTGGAAAGCTTGCAAGTTTAATGTCTACCAGATTTGTCACTAAAAAATACGCAGATCCCGGAATCCCAGTGGTTACCACCTTTATCAATGGATGTCCCATAAAGAACACTTTGATTGACTTAGGTGCAACCATCAATGTGATGACCATGGAAACTTTGTCACATATAGGATCCTTTGACTTGTTACCCACTCCTACCATGTTAGAATTAGCAGATAGGTCTAAGGTAAAGCCAGAGGGTGTTTTAGAAGACATTGTCATCTCATTAGATTCTTGGGAGTATCCTACATATTTTTATGTTCTTCAACCTAAAACTAACTTGGGAGGGCACCCATTGATATTGGGGAGACCGTGGTTAGCTACGGCTGATGCCTACGTAGGGTGTAGATCTGGAAACATGACTATCACTCATGGGGCTGAAACAAAGCACATTAACTTGTACCCCCCTGCTAAACCCCTCTTGAGATCAAAAAACACAAAATGGGTTGAAGAAGAGGAAGAAGAACATGATTCAGAAGGTACCTTACTAGTTTTAAAAATAGCCCAAGCCATGAGTCTTAAGGAAAATTCTGAAGAAGATCTGATAAATTGTTGTATTTCTAATCTTGATTTCCCGTAGCAGGTAGAAGGACAATTTAGTCATAATTTAGACATCATTACTGATCTACAAGATTTTTATGAACATATTTCAGCTTCTGAATTACATTCAGCCCTCTTATCTGCATTTTCTGCATATTCAATGTCTGAATGGGGGAGTAAGGTAGTAGAAATTTTTCTTGAAAAACCTTTAAACATTAATTCCGCCTTAACTCCCGAACAAGAAAATAAATTAATACAAATATTGAGAAAATTTTAGACACATTTGTAGGGGAATACACCGATATGAGAGGCATTCACCCAAACACATGCATTCATCACATTTATATAGAAGAAAATGCTAGGCCTGTAAGACAACCACAAAGGAGGATGAACCCTGCTTTAAGAGAAATTGTAAAAGATGAATTACAAAAGTTGTTAAATGTAGGATTCATCTATCCTATTTCAGATAGCCAGTGGGTGTCCCCACTAGTCATTGTCCCCAAGAAAAATGGTAAATGGCGTGTGTGTGTGGATTATAGGGAATTAAACAAAGCTACATTAAAATACCATTTCCCTTTAGCGTTTATAGACCAAGTACTGGACACTTTAGCAGGGAAAAAGTACTTTTCCTTCCTAGATGGATTCATTGGATATAATCAGATTAGGATAGATCCAGAGGATCAGGAAAAGACAACATTTACATGTCCCTGGGGTACCTATGCATACAAAGTCTTACCATTTGGTCTATGCAACGCACCAACCACATTTCAGCGGGCGATCCTTGGTATTTTCTCTGATCTTTTTCATGATTGCGTAGAAGTTTATATGGAAGATTTTACAGTTATGGGTGATACTTTTGAGGAAGCTTTACTTAATCTTGAAAATTTTTTGCAGAGATGTAGAGAAACTAATCTTTCGTTAAGTAATGAAAAATGTTTTATGATTATGACTGAAGGTATTGTTTTCGGTCATTATGTTTCTGCTGCAGGAATCAAGGTTGATCCAACAAAGATTGAGGTTATTGTAAAACTGCCCCCACCAACTAATCAAAAGGGAGTTAGAAGTTTTCTTGGACATGTAGGCTACTATAGGAGGTTTTTTGAAAATTTCACAAAGGTAGCCTCTGCATTATTTAAATTGTTGACTAAAGAATCGGAATTTCATTGACATGATGAATGTCAAGCTGCATTTGATAAACTCAAGGAAAAAATTTCTTCAGCACCTGTCTTACGAGGCCCAGATTGGAATCTGTGTTTTCATATTTCCACTGATGCCTTTGATTCAACCATAGGAGCAGTATTGGGTCAAAAGGAGGATCCTGTCACCCAGCCTATCTATTTTGTCATTAAAAATTTAACTCCGGCAAAACTTAATTATACAGTGACTGAAAAAGAGTTCCTTGCTGTAATTTACACTATTAATAAGTTTAGACATTGCATCATGGGTTATGAAGTTTTTGTGCACACAGATAATTCTGCTATTCGTTATCTCATGAATAAACCAATCACTAATGGCAAAATTACTAGGTGGTTGCTGCTGCTGCAGGAATTTGACATCATGGTAGTTGATAGGCTAGGAAAAGAAAATTAGGTAGCTGATTTCTTATCTAGGCTTAATCATGTAGGTGAGGATGTTCCTGTTAATGATAACTTTCCAGATGAAAACCTATTTTCCATCTCTGTTAAAACACCTTGGTTTGTAGGCATGGCCAATTATCTTACTACAGGAAAGTTTCCACCTTACTTTTCATCTAATCAGAAAAAGAGAATCATTAGGAAAAGTAATGATTATTCTTGGATTAGGGGAGATCTTTTTTCCATAGGAGCTGATTTGATTATTCACGGGTGTGTTAGAGAAGATGAGATCTATGACGTACTAAGATTCTGCCATGATGAAACATGTGGAGGACACTTTGCATACAAGTGGACAACTTACAAGATCCTTCATTCAAGTTATTACTGGCCAGACCTCTTCAAGGATGCAAAGGAGTATGTTCGAAAGTGTGATAGCTGCCAAAGAATGGGGCGGCCTGTACAATCAAATGAAATGCCTTTGCAGTGACAGGTTCTCATAGAACCATTCGAGAGGTGGGATATTGACTTTGTAGGTCCCATCTACCCCCCATCCAAAGGTAATAAGTATATTTTAGTTTGTATTGATTATGTGACAAAGTGGGTGGAGGCAAAAGCACTACCTAGAGCAACGGAAAAAGTAGTGGCAGAATTTATTTTCTCTGATATTTTCGTAAGATTTGGAGTACCTAGGAAAATAGTTACTGATCAGGGTGCTCATTTTGTGTCTAATATTATGTAGGAAATTGTGCAAAAATATCAGATTAGCCACCATAAGTCCACCCCTTATCATCCATAGGCTAATGGGCAGGTGGAATCAACCAACAAGGTGTTGGAAACAATCCTTACCAAAACAATTCAATTACATAAGAAGGATTGGTCTGACAGACTTCTTGAGGCCTTGTGGGCTTACCGGATAACATGGAGAGGTACCACTAGCTTTATCCATAAGAACTAGTGTATGGAAAACAAGTTTTGTTGCCCATTGAATTTCAGATCAAAACCTTTAGAATGGCATTGGAATTGGGTATGAATTTCGATGAAGCACAACAATAGAGAATATTGCAACGCAACGAATTAGATGAGATTAGGCAGGATTCTTTTCAACATACTGACGTGATCCAACAACAAAGGGCTAAATGGCACGACCGATACATAAAAAAGAAGCAGTTAAAAGAGGGAGACTTTAAAAAATTTAAAGGAAAATTTAACACACATTGGCTAGGACCCTATGAAATTGAGAAATCTTTTGATAATGGATCTATTTAGATTAAAACTATTGATGATGAGAATGTTACCTTCTTGGTGAACGAGCACAGACTCAAGCTATACCCACTAGAAAATTTGGCGCAATTTTCGACGGCCAAATCGTCGCTATTCCGACACATAGTCGTCGCAAGAGCGACAATTCGAGGACGGGAAAAATGTGGTTTTCCATGCCGTCGCAATTCTGACGCATTTACAAAGTGTCGCACTACCGAAACTTTTTCCGTCGCTTCCAAACAAGCGTCACTCTTCCGAAATTTCCCAAACCGTCGCGCTTCCGACGTTTGTAAACTGTCGCACTTCCGACGGAATGTGGTCCGACGTTTTTAACGTCGCTCTTTCGACGTTTGTAAACTGTCGCAATTCCGACGAAATGTGGTCCGACGTTTTGAACGTCACTCTTCCGACGTTTGTAAACTATCGCAATTCCGACGAAATGTGGTCCGACGTTTTGAACGTCGCTCTTCCGACGTTTGTAAACTGTCGCAATTTCGACGAAATGTGGTCTGACGTTTTTAAGCTGTCACAATTCTGACGCTTACAAGGCGTCGGTATACCGACGACGGGTTCAATTTAAAAAAAAAAAATGAAACTTTAAAACAAGACAATAAATCTCCAATATTTGTTATGAATTGTGGGCGTTCCAATGACCGTGAAATATTAATATAATAAACCACCCTGCAGCGCTTCGACTATAAACAATAATTTTTTTTTTCACAAGAGAAAAAACACCGTTTTGAATATATTATATGAAGTAAAACAGTCCATGAAGTCATTACATTTTCACATCTGAAGATTGGAACGCAAATATCCATCCAGAAAAGTGAAGTCCCACCCCAGACAATGATAGAAAAATACCTCATGTCACATACAGGGACTTGATATAAAACCCAGTAACGGTCCACATGGAGATTATCGACAATCTGAGAAAGCATCCAAATATGCCCGAGGCATCTATAAGAAAGTGAAATAGTAGTATGTAGAATAGTAAAGCAAAAGATAGAGTACCGACGTCCATTGTTCCAAATACAAATTAAAGTACCCAAAATCCTTGAACAGAGAAAAACGCTAATCATGTGAGGAGTGTGATATGTCCAAAATATAAAAAGACCATCAGACCATATCAATAAACCAGCAACATAGACCAGCATCGCTAGTTTTGAAGGCAGAGTGATAAAAATTAATCATTTTTTTTTTCACAAGAGAAAAAACGTTGTTTTGAATATAGTATATGAAGTAAAACAGTCCATGAAGTCATTACATTTTCACATCTGAAGATTGGAACCCTTATATAAAACCCAGTAACGGTCCACATGGAGATTATCGACAATCTGAGAAAGCATCCAAATATGCCCAAGGCATCTATAAGAAAGTGAAATAGCAGTATGTAGAATAGTAAAGCAACAGATAGAGTACCGACGTTCATTGTTCCAAATACAAATTAAAGTACCCAAAATCCTGCAACAGAGAAAAACGTTAATCATGTGAGGAGTGTGATATGTCCAAAATATAAAAAGACCATCAGACCATATCAATAAACTAGCAACATAAACCAGCATCGCTAGTTTTGAAGGCAGAGTGATAAACATTAATCATTTTTTTTTCACAAGAGAAAAAACGTTGTTTTGAATATATTATATGAAGTAAAACAGTCCATGAAGTCATTACATTTTCACATCCGAAGATTGGAACCCAAATATCCATCCAGAAAAGTGGAAGTCCCACCCCAGACAATGATAGAAAAATACCCCATGTCACATACAGGGACATGATATAAAACCCAGTAACGGTCCACATGGAGATTATCGACAATCTGAGAAAGGATCCAAATATGCCCGAGGCATCTATAAGAAAGTGAAATAGCAGTATGTAGAATAGTAAAGCAATAAATAGAGTACCGACGTCCATTGTTCCAAATACAAATTAAAGTACCCAAAATCCTTGAACAGAGAAAAAAGCTAATCATGTGAGGAGTATTGGTAAACATCTGTTGCATCCGAGATGTAAGGTTCAGGCTCGCTTGTTTCCATTAGTAGCCCGCTACAGCATCCACCCTGTTCATAGAAAAAAGGTTCCTGTAGATATACAGAGAAAGAGTATAATACGTAGACCATATAAACATGGCTTTGTATTTCAAAAAACAGGTTTAAAATAGAAATAGGGCAACATTTTTTTTTTTTTCCAATTGTTATGAACATAATTCGACCGTGAAATATTAATATAATAAACCACCCCGCAGTGCTTCGACTATAAACAATCATATAAACATGGCTCTGTATTTCAAAAAACAGGATTAAAATAGAAACAGGGCAACATTTTTTTTCTAAGTAAAGTTAATCTATTAACAGTGGGAATAAAATTACACCGAAGTCAAAAAATTTGCCCAGACTCATGGCAAATTTGCCATCAAAAAATCAAAAAATTAAGAAGACTGCCCTCATACAGGGAAACCAATATTGAACGTTTACAGAATTCAGAAATATTACAGAGGTCCAGCACAACAATATAATCTAAAAGCAGCCCAATTAAGTGGGCCATGAAGCAAGAAAACAAATTAACCAAACTACTCCTTCGGCTCCTCGACGATTCGACACCATCCTTCGGAAGGTCTAGGATCGCTAGGTGCTACCTCCACAGTCATGCCATCGCTCCCATCCTGAAGGCCCAAATGCTAGCCGACTTTTTCTGAGCTCATTCCCACCGGATGGGTGCACTGTTCTTCCATCTGGGCCTCCTCTTGGAAAACCACAGTAATTGTTGTTGTGATGCGTGGGCGGTTCAAAGAGAAATTAAAGGAAAAATGTGCAATGCGCGTCGTGGGAGAAAGTGAAGCGCTGGGGAAATGTGGAGCAAGGGATCCCATACGGTGGCCAGATCCTACAACCTGACCCCGCCCACTTCTAGTATCTGGATAGCGACCTGCGTGATAATCACTGGACTGGGAAGACGACTCAGTTGCGGGGCTGGAGGGAGCGCGCAGGGGTTGACCTCTAGTGCTCCCCCTGCGGCAACGCATCCTATGACGCAGGCGAGGCATGGGTGCAGTCTCAGCAGTGGGCACAAGAGGAGACGAAGAAGCAGAATTCCAAGAAACAGAGGAAGACAGACAAGGACCAGACCGAGAGAAATGCAGATATGTAGCAAGGTCTAAGCAGCAGTTCAACTGGCCACTTCTCCTTCTCGTCACAGTGAGGAACAGATCAAGAAAAATGCTAATCATGTGAGAATTCAAAGTAAAGTTAATCTATTAACATTGCGAATAAAATTACACCGAAGTCAAAAACATTGCCTGGCCATACTCATGGCAAATTTGTCATCGAAAAATCAAAAAATTAAGAAGACTGCCCTCATACGGGGAAACCAGTCTTGAACGTTTAATTTACAGAATTCAAAAATATTACTTAAAGGTCCAGCACAGTAAAATAAACTAAAAGCAGCCCAATTAACTGGGCCTGCTAAGCAAGAAAAACAAATCAACCAAACTAATCCTCCGTTGGTTCCTCCACGATTCGGCACCATCCTTCGGAAGGTCCAGGATCGCTAGGTGCTACCTCCACATGCATGCCACGGCTCCCCTCCTGAAGGCCCGAATGCTGGCCAGCTTTTTCCGAGCTCAGACCCGCCGGACGGGTGCATTCTTCCTCCGTTTGGGCCTCCTCGTGGAAGACCACAGTGACTAAAGCCGTGATTCGCGGGCGGTTGAGAGAGAAATTAAAGGAAAATTGCGCAGTGCGCGTCGTGGGAGAAGGTGAACTAGTGGTGGGGAAGCGAGGAGCAGGGGAATCCATACGGTGGCCAGATCCTACAAGCCGACCCCGCCCACTCCTAGTATTTGGATATCGACCTGCGTAATATTCACTGGACTGGCCAGAAGTCGACTCTGTTGAGGGGCTGGAGGGAGCGCGCAGGGGTTGACCTCTAGTGCTCCCCCTGCGACAACGCATCCTATGACACATGCGAGGCATGGGTGCAATCTCAGGCGTAGTGGGCACAAGAGGAGACGGAGAAGCAGAATTCCAA